>JAMBLF010000802.1:0-189702 GCA_030578115.1 Leucoptera coffeella
TAGAAGCTATGCAAAGTCGCATTGAGTGTTTTCAGTTTGATCTGTATATTGTATGCGGTCTTCCCCATTCAACCGTACAGTCCACGTTGCCTCTATTAATTCCTTGTGTATCCCTCCTTTCATTTAAATAATATCAAAAAAATAATGGGGGCGAGCAATAAAAGGGGTAGTATTTAAACGTACATACAATAATACGAAATATAGCTATATTTTGGTGTACATATCAGGATTCTTGAGAGACATTTAATTATGTTCCTATTAAAAAGAATATGGATGTCGATAAAGTGAAAGTAGTTTGCGAGGTCCGGAAAATAGGGATCACTTATCTCTGCCCTACCCTTCTGTAGCAAATCGTGCTTAAACTACATGTGTGTTATCAAAACAAGTACTAAAGCGCATAAAGCCAAAATTTGTAAACTAGAGGTACAAACGATAAAACCAGTTAGTATTTACAAAACACAAAAGTCGTAAAGTTAATATAGCGATTAGATGTAACGTGATTTCAAACAATACAGTTGATTGATTCTACTAGTATTCAAATCTTAAGATTATCTGCTATGAACGTACTCGTATATCATAATTTAAGTCAAGAGATAATAAAAGATATAAAATTTTCTTAGTGAATGTTAGCATTATGATTTTTTCTTATAATTCGAACGTAATTGTAAATTTGTTTAATTTAAAGTTATGTGATCTAATTTTCTTTCTATTCAAACTTATTTTAAGTACAATAACATGTACCATATGGTCCCTATTAATAAGTTAATATTGTGTAAAGTAAAGTGTATTGTATACATATTTATTTCACGGTTTAACTTAACCCGTGACCATGGCCATTGCAACATAATTGAAACGTCGGGTAGCAAAGGTAACCCTTAGTTTATAAAATATACGTGATAAGTCCCCTTTTCTTGTAAAATGAATAAGAATCTCGAGTCTCTGAGAAATAGTATTGTATATTGGTTTGTGAACGTAAATAAATTCTTTTGAATAATATTTAAAGACTAAAAGACAAACGCGTTCACGACCATTATACCATAGTCAGAGGTTCAGGTGTCCATCTCCGCAATTGCAATAATATTTATTGGTATAATAAAATGTCTTTTCCCTTCACAGGCATCAGGCCGTGATAAATTCACGTTCGAGTTGAAATGGTTTATACCGTTAGCGGATATCATAGCGACGGAAGATGAAGTCGGTAACTGCGATACTAAAGAGACGTCTCCGGCTAACATAGTGGCGCTCAAGTCACAGGCTTCGACTGTCAGGGACCAGATACTGGCTGAAGAGAGGGCTGCGCATGATGATAAGGTGCGTTTGTGTTTAGGTATTAAGACTATGCAAGGTACATTGTTCAGCTAACTATAGATGCTTGGGTTAGCTTTTCACTTGTGGCTGGAGGTACCACATTTAGATTCTTAGATTATGTTTGATATTTTGCTAGAACATGGTCGTGTCTATTTTAATGGCAGATTTAAGTGGTTTTTTGAAGTCATATAGTAAGACATAATAAGGAAATAATGCAAAATAGATGTTAATAGTATATCAAACCCCAATTGTTAATGTATTTTGACTATTTTCTATTAATAATATAGCTTGTAAAACATTAATATGAAATAATCTGTATAAAAATTTAATCTGTTGTCCCGTGCTAGCCTGGGACGCAAAAGAATGCAAACTGCCGCTCTACCCGGCATGTCATATGATAAGGGATTAGGGGTCAATGGAATCTGTTGGGCGATAATGTAGCAACCTGTCACCAATGTTCCATATAACATCGCAGTGCCAATATTCATGCCAAAAAGTAACTAGGGGATATTATCGTCCACCAAGGTTCTGTCCATTCTAAAAAGGATTGGAGGACGTGAATGAATATAGTTTTAAGAGATTCGCGATTTATACTCATGATTAATGACTAACGGGTAACCTAACCTGACCATGGCTGCTGCAACGTAGCCGAAACTTCAGGTTAATAAAGGTAAATTTATTATATAAAAACTTACGCGATAAGTCGCGTTAGTTATTAATCGTGAATGAATATGTCTGTATGAAACCTAAACTACAACTACTATTCACAGAAAATCCGTCTTGGCGGTCGCGGTGTAGCCGAAAAGCACAGAAAGAAGTTAGCCGAGCTCGAAGGCCAGTTAGTGTTGGCCTCTCCCAACCTTATACTGCGTATCGGCGCCAGAGCTCCCGGTAATGCGAACACGTTGCAAAGACAGCATATATTCTTCCTCAGCTCTGAGTATGAACGGACGCAGTGGATCGATTCTATTACGGCGTTACAGGTATGTTTATGAAGTATGATGTTAGTATGAGTAAAATGAAAATAGTGTAGTTTTAAATTGATGCATTTATTCTTATTTGATTTTATTGCCAGTAGCTCTTATTTATTTTATAAACTTCGTTTACATTCAAAATAGTTTTAAATGTATTTTAAGATATGTATTATATACCTATACTTAACCCTTTATCGATTCACATACATATTCACGCCTCTAAGTCTCTAAAGGGATAAACAGATACTATTCATCGCCATCTGGAACGATTCACATCTTTTACTGTAAACAAATAACGTAAAAGCAAATATTAGTTAAAAAAAAAAACTCTTAAGGAAGGTACTGACCAACGTTACGAGGTGTAATGTAACATGTTACACAGCGAGCATTCGTGCAGTCAGTACGTCGTGTTACGGGGAAACCATCACGATGTTCATCATCATCGATGCGTAACACGCTCGGTGCAAATGTTACATTACACCTCGTAACGTTGGTCAGTACCCACCTTTATAATATACACTATTTGTAACCCCCATCACCGCAATTCCAGTCATCATCAGCCCCCCCAGTGGGCACAAGCACAGTCTCGATGTTGGAGCTGCAGGCCTGGGTGACTGCGTGCAGGAGTTATTTGCAGACGGACATGGGCTCCTACTTGTTGCGTACTGGGAGAGATGACTCCTTACTGCTGGGTGACTTACAGCTGCATATCGGTGGCATGACTGGGCCGCTGGATACTGTGGCAGGTGAGGAATAGGTCTTTAATAGCTGTGATAGTGTTAGAAGAAGGCAAATGTTTTGGTGATTGTCTTGGTATGTAGAAAGGTCTTAGTTATGAAGTGAGGTAAAAATTTACATACATACATACACATCACGCCTGATTCCCTGTAGAAGGGTAGACAGAGAATTTAAAAAAATTACAGTGTTTTTATTCGCCTGTTACAGTCTGCTGATAATGAGGGATACTTTAGTTATGACAGTGAAATTGTGTTGTTTTGGCATTGGATAAAATGGATATTGTTATATATACACATTCTGTAACTATGTGTAACTATATGAATGTGTATAGGTACATAAATTTTATTTTTTGCCTATAAAGTCAACACAAAGAAAACACATAATGACGTGTTTATTTAGTTTTAAAAACAAACTACGTGTTGCGTGGATAATCGTAGCAGAACATAATGTCTTAAAAAACTCGTCAGTCTGTTTATAAATGGAAGCTATACGTTGATATTATATATTAATAATAATTATTTATATAGCCATTATTAACCAAATTCTCTCATATCCAGACTACTACATAGTAGTAGAAGTAGATTCGTACGGCCACTACTTCCGCAAAGCGAAGTCGAAGATGGTCTGCCGGTCAGCGCAGCCGCGGTGGAATGAAACGTTCACTCTCGACTTGGAGGGGGTCTCAGAACCTAAGGTTGCTGCTGTATGAAGACGCCAACCGACCTGTCTTGAGGGGGAAGTCTACTTTGAAGGTAAGAAGTGACTTAGAATAATAATCTTGGTTTCATGATTATGAAGGATCCACTGTGTCCTACAGGAAAAGAGGAAGCTTCCTACCTGGGCAGGTGTTCGTCCAGGCTAATGGCCTGACTTGGAAATTTGTATATATCTTGTTTCTGTTAAATATTTCAATTGCGCGTTCTAGGATATTGAATTTTGTAATTATTATTTTATTCTTGCTGGCGTCATCTGTAGTAATTATGTTTTAACTATTTGCAACTTAGATTTACTTAGGTTTCTCTCTGTGTGTAGCGCTCTAGAGATCGCCACAATTGTAATTGAGTTAATAGTAGTTAGTGTATGTAAATATTGTGTTTGTAATATTAATCCCATGTGCAAATTGTGCTGTGTGCCCGGAATTGTCTTTTGATTTTTCTCGTACTTAAAGCTTGTAACATCATATCATAGCACTGGTCAAAAACAGTAGTTATTAAAAGTTTTTTCTATGCATACTCGTTTATTTTTTTTATTTACGCAATAAAGCTAACAAGATTTTATAAATAAAAAATGGGAGCCATTAAATTAGTTTGTTTAGTTTCTAAATTAAAGACCATAGATTTCTTGAAAACTTCACAGCATACTCCGTAAAACAACTAAATACATACATATTTCTTTATTCCAGCTATCCCGAGATTGGTCTCAAGAGACAGGCGGCGTGTCTCGCGCCGTAGCGTTAGGGGGCGCCTCGTTGTCTCTGCGACTGCGTTTGATGCCACCTGAAATGACGTCACGCAGGGTGCCCGCTGCTAAACCGGGGGCTCTGTTTGCAGCTAAGATACAACATGTTGCTAAGTAAGAAATTAATAATAATGTTAGTAATATTTGGACATTATTACAGCAATTGAACTACCCCCTTGGTAAATATATTTAAGACTTGTGTTAAGGGTACTATAAAACGTATATTTAAGAAATATATACTTATTATATATAGATAAATACATATATAGCATATATAATCAACCACTAGACTGGAAAGCAATAGAAAGCGTTGTTCTTAACTCTGCCACAACCGGGAATCAAACCCGGGACCCCACGATTAGCGTTCAGGTGTCAAACCGATCGCGCCACGGAGGTCATTAAAATATTGAATGTTAACATTATTAGTGGGTAGGTAGTTATTATTGGCGATCGATAGTTTCTGCCTATTCCGTTGGGGACGAAGAGACGTGAATATTATGTATGTAGTTATTAGTAGTAACAATGTAACTAAACAATAGCAATCAGCTTAAACGGTGTTCGGAACTTTTTATTCTGTTTTCGTTTGATTGCAAGTGTATACCCCTTGTATGTATGTATCAAAATGATTTACGAATGAGTTTAATAACATTGATAATTATTCTTCCCTACCAAAAAAACGTTATATATGATTTGAACACAGAATTAATTCGTTAGTATTATTACAATTATGAAGTTTGTTTAAGAATTTGGCTTTTGCTACGTCTATCTACATTATATATACTATCTATCTACATTATTGTTCATCGACATTATATATAAGTACCTACTTCTAGAGGCATTCGGGCATTTTGTTGTTAGCTTCGCATCGCAAAGTTTAGGTAACTAGTGATCCACTATATAATCACTATAATTATACTGTTCATTATATAATAAGTATCCTGCATGATTTCCCTAAACAATTTTATTGTTTTTCCCATTGCAGGCGTGAGAAAAGAAACATTCCGTTCATAATAAGTGCGTGTGTTCGTGAAGTGGAACGTCGAGGTATTCACGAGGTCGGCGTCTACAGGGTGTCGGGCAGTGCGTCCGACTTGAATCGCCTCAAGAAGAGTTTTGAGACCAGTGAGTAATGTTGCATTATATTTGATGAATGATAGCAGATTGAGAAAAGGAATATATATGAGTGAAGTGGAAGGGCGGTTAGGTAGGGGCCGGCCTAATAAGACATATAACAGTCAGATAGACGCTATATTGAAAAAAGGTGACGTTAGGTGTACCTATAACCGCCGAGAGTGTATCAGAGGATATATAAATGTCAATGAAGCGAAAGTGGTCTATCAGGATCGGGACAAATGGGGATCCGTGATCTCTAGCTACCCCTCTACAGGGAATCAGGCGTGATGTGTATGTATGTATTTGATGTGGAACATCTCACTCGTATGATGTTTGAAGTAATAAATGGAGGCGATTTCACAAATAAAAAGTATTATTTTATTGTATATATGCATACAAATGACAGAGACTGTTTATGGAGGATTGGATGAGATACTTTTAATGCTAGCTTAATATTCTTTTAATAAACTCCTGGTGATCTTACACTATGTAGTGTATAAACGTAATTGCGTCCTAAACTTTGTTACCGTAGTAGTTGTTGAAAATATTTTAATCTATATACTATGATATCATGGCTTTACTCATAATTAAGTTCATTTATTAAGCACGTATTATTAATGTTTCATGCAAATGTTTTGACTTTCAATGAATGTACTGTACTTGTACTTATGTTGAATAAAAACATTTGACTTAGACTTTAATATATATTTTCTTTCCAGATGCATATGAAGCAGAACAGCTTCTAAAAGAGGTTGATATACATTCAGTGACGGGAGTTCTGAAACTGTACCTGCGAGAGTTGCCTGAGGCGCTTTTCACGGATGCCTTGTACCCTGAGTTTCTGAGAGCGTGGGGCGCTACGCAAGTAAGAAACTTTCTACATTCAATTCAAAGTTTTGTTGCAATTAATTAACTTATATCAAGTATTGTAATAATGAGATGCTAAACTAGGCATATTTATGGTTGTAATTTAGTCAGAACGTATGTCAAGAACATATATTCCAATACTAAGCATATCTAGGAAATCGTAGTCGAAACCTAAGATAGACTAAGATGCTTTTCTTTTCTTCGATACTGCCATAACAATATCAAAGTGTTCAAATCAATCAATCAGCCTGTAATAGTCCACTGCTGGACGTAGGCCTTCCCAAGGGTACGCCACAAAAGACGATCTTTCGTGGCCCTCATCCACCACCAGCAACCTTCTTGAAGTCATCGGTCCACCTAGCGGGGGGGCGTCCTACACTACGTTTGCCGAGACGTGGCCTCCACTCAAGAACCGCTTTACTCCAGCGGTCGTCGGTTCTACGACAGACGTGGCCGGCCCACTGCCACTTCAGTTTACAACAGCGATAGACTATGTCTATCACTTGGGTTCTTTGCCGGATAATCTCGTTCCGGACTCTGTCCCTTAACGAGATACCCAAAAGTGATAATCAAATAATCAGTGTTCGTCTCGGCGTAAATGGCCAAAAACATACGAAAAATTCTCATATTTAAACTGAATAAATATATTCTATAGAATTTGGTTTTTATATTTTGTTTTTATGACAGTTTAATGATGACTGACGTTGTTTTCAGGGCGCGGGTACGTCAGTCGACTCGGGTCCGGCGCAGACGCGGCGCCTTGCGTTGCTCAAGTGCTACAACCAACTGCCCGATCTCAATAAGAATTGTATAGACTTCCTACTCAATCATTTTGTCAAGTAAGTTCCTTATGTGTATTTGAGCATAACAGGATTCCTTTAATTGAAAATCATCAGTGGTTTGTCAAGTTTGAGATAAATGATGAGCTGTGATCCCTTCCTTCTACCCTGAAATGAAACAGGCGTAATGTGTATATATGTCAAACCTCAACAGATTTTAAAACAATTGTTGATCAAAAACTGCTTTGTAGATAAAATCATGTACCCCTTTACTCGCAGATTTATGGATGATAAGAAATATATTAAAACACATCAATAGAACTTTATTTAGTAGCCTTATGTATTATGTGACTACATTTGTGGCATTCTACTATTTAGCGGACAAGCCTATTATTCAAGAAACATAAAACTAATTAAACTTCCGCTAGCTTCAATGACACTAATTAATTATGTATTTATAATAGCTAATACATTCCCACACCTTACAGAGTCAACCAACACGAGGGTGAGAACAAAATGTCTTTACACAATCTAGCAACAGTGTTCGGGCCTACTCTATTACGGCCAGGCGCCGGCTCCAGTGGCAAGAACCGCTCCGACCAACTCGCGGCGGGTACAGTCGACGCCATGGCGCAAGCTGGCATCCTGTATTGCCTGCTACAGCAAAGGCAGTTGGCAGCACAACTGTCTTCGCACCATAGAGGTCCTAATGCATTAGAATAGTAATGAGCAGCTTATTGTGTGTACTAGTTTTTAGAGATTCGCGATTTATACTCATGATTAATAACTAACGGTAGTCTGCCCGTGACCATGGCTGCTGCAACGTAGCCGAAACGTCGGGTTAATAAAGGTAACTTTATTATTTAAAAACATACGCGATAAGTCCCGTTAGTTATTAATCATATGTGTACTAGAATGGGTAATTTGGTTTGGATGGGTTAAAAGAAGACTTAAATGAGGATGTATAAGTTTATATGTGTTGTAGGATGATCGGTTATGGGATTGGAATATTGTGAATATAATAATGAAGAATGAAAGAAAAAAAAGACATAAGTTACATTAGAATTCTTCTAAAACATCGCAACACGAAAAATTGTATTAGAGAAAAACAAGAACTAACCTATATGACTTATTATCCATATCTTTGGAATGGTCCAAGGATTTTTACCTACATTCTAATAATGAGATCATCGTGCAACATATATAAGTTTTATGATATAGGATTGTAATGAAGTGGATATTATTTTTAATGTTTTGGTTTAAACATTAGACGTTGTTAGGCACTGAATTGGTAAGGCATTTTAATGCAATATTGTCTTACGTATGTCGCATAAATAATGTGTGTCGTATTGTAAGTTGTAGGGGGAAAAGCTCGGGACAAGATTTGGAAAAGCTATACATATAAATTTGAGTAAATGTTTGCATGTTACTTCTTGATAATGTGAACAATATCTATGAAATGGTGTTCAGTCATTTAATATAGGAATACACTATTGCATTAAATTAATAGGTTTTTTCATTACATGACATGCTCCGAAATATGTTTGGATTATTTATGTATATGTTGATGAAATATGTATGTTTTCAAAAATTGTATACTAACAAACACCCAGTGTGTGAATTATAATTTCTTAATTGAATTGACAGGATCATTCGCGTTTATATTATGAAGTATACAAAAAATATGGAATTGCACATTATATTTACAATTATTTGCTTATGATTTGTATTTGGCTTATATAAATAAATATTTATTGATAGGTTATAGAGTAAGAGTATTATTATTTTAAGCTTACAGTGCTTTTAATATATGCACCGTATAAGAAAGAAAAGGCTTGTGTAGATAAATAAGCATAGTCACTACGTTAGAACGAAATTTAGGTACTTCCCATAATAAGAGCTCCGTGAAACAGACTGACCAGCGTTTCAAATTCCAATAACCACATAACGGAGCTTAAATATAAAACAGTAATTGTTATGCCTTAGAAAAAAAAAAATGTTGAAACGATCATCATATTCCATTACTAGCTTAAATGCTCAATTTGCCTTGTATGAGAGAACAAACAGACTCAAATAGAAACAGGTATAGGAATCATTACATAGAATTTAAGTGTTCATTCTTGTGCCAACGTAGGTACGTTTACATATGATGATCGTTTCTTTTTACTAAAATTGTAAGGATAATATAAATATTTCCAGGATATTTACTTGTATCATTCCGCTAAATACTGTCAGTTTTAAAGCAAACTTTGATTAATCGAGGACAGAAATACAAAAAAGCTGACTGATATAATCCATGCTAAACTTGTGAGCGTTTTTGATGCCATTGCAATCTTTGTATTATTTTGTAGAAATAAGTTACGTATTGACGATAGTTCATAGGAATAAATAATCGACTTTTGCAGTGTCTTGCTGTATTTAAGATATTTTCATATACTAGTCTATTATGCCCCATTATATGGATCCCAGATTGTTTTTGGTACTGGAAAAGTACTTAAAATATGCTGAAATATTATTGCAATTACAACTTCTTGATTATATATTGAATTTAATTATTTACCAAAGATACTATTTGAAACCATTCCATTCATAAATATTATATTGCTTGTACACTTTGTGGTCAAATGTACTGGCTTTCAACAAATTATTATCAACGAGTGATAACCTTTTGTTTTGGAAAGCAACTGGTTACCAAGTGAAATCAAATAATAATTTAAAGTATTCTGAAGTTACATAAGTATTGACTTTACAATGTATTTGAAATTGTTACTCTGTTAGCAGTACTCAGTGTTAAAAAGGAATGCTGTAAAAAAAATGTGGCAACTTATTAAAATTTTACTGGGATTAGCATTAATGTTACCTTCCAATAACTTTTATTAGCTACGAATGAGAAGTATTCATAATTTTCTAGTAAGAAACTGTTAGGTTATCTAATAAGTATTTAATTTCTTTATTATCACACATTTATTTAAATCTTGTACATAGCACTAATGTAGTTAAACTTTTGCAATAAAGTGTATTTTAATACATCTTTTACTTATTTGTTTTATTTCTGTTAAAAAGATTAAAGAGGCTATTGAATGGCAGCTCTGTTCCCTGTGAAGTGGTATTACATACTTTCATTTTATGCCTGTTTTCCTAAAGAGAGTTATAAAAAAAAAATTATAGATATCCTGTATAGCTATTTATTACTGATATCCATACTTCACTTCTCTTCTTCTCGTATATCTATTTATACATATCATGTCTTACCAGGATGACTATGAGATTATGGTAAATCATACAATTGGAAATAATTACAAAGAAATTGAAATAAAAAAATATTATTTATTTATTAATTACTCTTTATTTGTAACAGAAATATCACTGTATGTTTGGCAAACATTGCCATTCTAACTAAATTCTTAATATAAATCACATGCCTTTCTTACACTATTTACTTAATTATAACATTTGCAACCCTGAAGAACTTAATGGAAAACAACAAAATATAAAATTAATAATAAAATAACTGCCTTCACTTGGTATCCACAAATCAAAATTCTTGAAAATATTATAAATAAATTCAAGTATCATAACATTGTCGACTACTATCAATTCAATAGGCCATCAGGCTCATGAGATTTCCCTTACCACTTTTTACTATGCATTAAAGAACAAACACCATTTTATGATGCATACATTGTAAGTGTCTAATATCAACATGGCCACATTCTCATAACAACTATTTAACAGTCTGAACATCCAATGTGTTCATCCTCAAAAATTAAATATTACAACTAATAAAAAATGTGATGCTTTGATTCTCAATTCTGCAATTTTTAATCAATATTTACTCCCTCATCTTTATCATTTAATGATAAAGGTGTCCAATGAGATATTGTCTCCTGTCTAGAGGAATGTATATTTTCTCATCATCTCTATAATTAAATTCATATAAAAATATCCCAGACCGCAACTCTGGCTTGTTTTTCACAGTAAAACATATAAACGCCACTAAAAATTGCAAACAGGGCCCCAACATACGAAGCATACCTAAGCAATATAAGTGACAATATAAAGAAACTTAAGTATTTAATAGCATTTGTAACACCTTCATTGAAAATTTTATCTCTGAGCTCTTTTTCTATGCACCTCCCTTTCCAACTTGATGTACCTTCTACACACTTAGTGCAATTTGTAGATTCTCCTTGACAACCAATACACGATTTGTGACAAGCTCTACAAATATAGCTACCTTCCTTATTAACACAGAATTTGTTGGGTGGGCAGATGGTATTATCAAGACATTCATTGATATCTAGACACAATCCTTCAGTCTTTGTCCACCCTGGATTGCAGCTGAAGCAAGACTCAGCTCCTCGGCCATTACAGCCATCACAGGATGGATGGCAAGCCCAGCAGTTGTTCTTAGAATCCGGATAGTAGTTCTTAGAACATTCAGTACACAGGTCACCTTGGTAACCCTTAGTACAAATGCATGTCCCATTGCCTTGCCTTGTTCCATCTCCGTCACAGTATCCCCTGCTACTACAGATCTTTTTGTTATCATCAGTAGGGCATTCTTTACATTCTTCTCCGAAGTGGCCTTCAGGACAACAGACTTTTTTAGTATCCATACAAAGCCAGTTATACAAATTGGAATCTGAGTCGTGAAACCACCATTTCTCTAAGTCAAGTTCTGCATCAGGCAAAAAGCTGTAGCATTTGTCCTGATGATCCGATAATTCAGAACATAGTTTCTCTTGTATTTCTACTAAGCGCATCTCACTTCTTGAGTATGATTTGAGTTTCTTCTTTTCCCACTCTACATCTCCACCATCAAATGTGCCACTAGAGGTCTTGTCCATCCAGTGCTTAAACGAATCTGTTAAAACTTTACATTTTTTACAATTATTTTGTTTATTACCAGAAATCACTTGAACTATACCAACACAAATTAAAATTAACACAAGTTTCGTATGCATTTTCAATGAATAACAATAACAAACAATAACTTATTATAAAAGGAGGTTACAAATAGAGTACATACGGTGGCAGTTAACAGTCGCGTAAAGTGTTGCCGTACTAGCATGCCATACGGCTCGATACACATGAATTTGTAACGATCTTTGGTTGCAGAGCTATAAACAAATAAAACAAATTAATATATCTAAGTCAAAATATGTTTATTATATCACAAGAATGTTATCTTATGATCTAAGTGGCACTGACATTGTCTTTACATATTTTTTACCGAGGTTAGATTAGCGGAGACCCTACATAGAAATCAATTTATTATAATCACCCTTAACAAACATACAGTCTGTAACAGTGAGTCAAATTTGAAGTGAATGTACTCTAGACTACATCTGTCCGATAAATTTTCTTTTAACACCCATTATCACAATATTATTATATTAATTTTATTTTATCACCAACCCAATATCTTATCAGTAAATAATGCCAAGGCCTCAATTTTACAGACAATGTATTAAAAAATTTGTAAACATTATCAGTGCTGCTCTTATGGTGTGCTGGTATTAATTTATATTGTATTATCCTGTAGTTAAATAAGTGGTACCACCTTTTATTTATTTCCCATATATCTCGCTAGGTTAAGAAGCATGAATTTATGTAATTAAAAAACTGCGCTAATATTGTATAATATATAAGTTTGTACATAACGCCTTATATGATTTTTACCTGACATTAGTAAAATAACCACTAATAAATTAGGCATCAATATATTCAATCACTAAATAAATAAATTTAACCTCAACGATTTAGTCAAGTGTTAATCTTTCTATTAATTAAGTTTTATTCGTTTCTATTACGTATCGTCCTAATAGCTGAATTGTTATTCAAACTGTAACCTTTAGATTTTCATCTATGAATTCATAATAATGGGTGATAAAATAAGGTAAGGAATAATCACGTTATACGAAGTAAATCTCGTACATTATTTTAATATAGTTATGAACGCTTGCTTGTTTCCTTGGTTTGATCATTGGATATTGCTTGTAATCTCCGGTCATATTCATCCATCTGCCAGCTGTAAGGTTTGAGTGTATATCTTTTAAAAACAATGTGAGTTGTTAGAAGATATTCCACCTATCACATTGAATGTTGACTAGTTACAAGTGTATTTCTCATGTAACCTACTATAATGCGAAATAAGGCTTACTAAGGCGGGTGAACGCAGCGTGAAGAACAGAAAAGTATGTAGGCCACCTGATGCCGTTTTGACCTTTGCAGAATTGAGTTTTTTATGTTAAACTAATGTAGTGTTGTTTCTAAAAAACAGGTGGTTTATCCTTTATTTTAACTTGTGCAGCCTACTTAAGTTTTTGACACATATATCTTATTGAGCTTATTATTTGTTTTACAGACTTGACTCCAGATATGATATGCAAGGCAACTATGAACCTTCAGATTCAGAAAATGAGTATTCCGAAAAGGACAAAAAGTTGCTTGAGAAACTCAAAAACAGGCGAGGAAATGCATCGGAAAGTGAAGAAGAAATGTATGGCTTCTCAGAAAGCGATGAAGGTTCTGACGCAGAAAATGATGATTTAGGAATAGCAGACAGTGATATTGAGGGCCAAGAAAAGTCTGATGATGACTTACCTGACCCCAAGGCTTGGGGCAAGAAGACAGGAGCATATTATTCAACAGACTACGTAGATCAGGACTATGGAGGTTTCAGGGATGAACGAGATGAGCAGGCCGCCTTAATGGAAGAGGAAGAAGTGGATAACATCCAGAAAAGGCTAATGGAAGAACTAGGAGACTTTGAATTCCCGGAACATGTTGTAAGTAAAGCTACCACTGAAACTGTAAGCAAAATAAGTGGTGAAACCAAGAGGAAGAAAGTAGGAGTGTTTGAAGAAGATAGCCCAGAATTCACAGGATTGATAAATGACTTCAAGTCCAAACTTTCTGTAGCTAAGGATAATTTAAACCCAGTTTTAGAGCTGGTGAAGGGTGGCAAATTGCCCAAATGTTCAGCCTCTAAGTTTGTGAAAACAAAGTATGATATCATATTGAACTACTGTACCAACATTAGTTTCTACTTGCTCCTAAAAAGTCAGAAGATAAACACTCAAAATCATCCCGTAATGAAAAGGCTGTACCAGTACAGGCAGATGTTGGACAAAATGGAACCTATCTACGAAGAAATAGTGAAACCTCAAATAGACAAAATCTTACAAGCTGCTAACGAGAACTTGGAATTAGAATTTGACGTTGAGCAGAAAACAGGCAAGAAACGAAAAGTTGAAGCTTCAGACAAGAAAGCGAGTAAGAAACTCAAGATCATGGTCAACAAAGATGAGGGTGATGATACTGGAGTATCTGACTCCGAAGTTGACTACGAAGGGAGAGATTACTTCAACACAGACAAGGTGCCGAAAACCCAAGACGAATCAGAGGAGAGCGGGTTCTCCGACAACGATGAAAGTGATGAAAGAAAAGCCTCAACATCCACAGATGCATTGGCCATGGAACCCGTGGCAGATAAACGTGAGATCACGTACCAAATGGCCAAAAATAAAGGGCTTACTCCACATAGGAAGAAGGAACAACGGAATCCCAGGGTCAAACATAAGCTTAAGTACAGGAAGGCTAAGATACGCAGGAAGGGTATGGTGCGTGAGGTTAGAACGGAAGTCAATAGGTATGCAGGAGAGGCGTCCGGTATCAAAGCGAATGTTAAGAAAAGTATCAAAATTAAATAAACACAGTTTGTTAGAAGATATATTTAATTGTAATATATATTTTGTAAAAACACTTTCTTCAAGTCTCTTTGTTCGCTTAATGTTGCCACCTGAAATATACAATGTTCCGATTAATTATGTGCTTTAATTTATTTAGTCTCACTTAATCTAGAAAGCAAATCCAAACTTTAAATATAGTTTTATACATATACACTAAACATAATAGTCAGCGACCTGACCTGAGGTCAGACACTATCAACAGTATTTGCTAAAGCCTCTGACTATGTCAGAGTTAACAGTCATGTACTATATGTTGATACACTAGCTCCCGTTAAAACAACGCGGGCGTGAGAAGTATCCAGATGGGTGACCATCTAGATTGTCCATTTGTTTGTGTCATTATTTGTATACAGGGACTTGGTTTACAAACTGTCAAGTTGGATATTGATATAAAATAAAAAACGGGTTATGAGAGGCCAAGAACTTATTTTATGGTGGTTATCCAACCTTTGACTATCCCGAAAGGAAAGTCGTGAATGTATATTTATGTATTAGAGGGGCTGGGTAATAGTTCCCATTAAACTTACAATTTCAATACCTTGTCCTTTCCTCCCGAGGCCACGCAAGAGCCATCTGGTGCCCAGTCGACCGAGTACACTTCGTCCGCATGCCCAGGCAGGTCTACTTCTAGTCTCTTCGTCTTCGTGTTCCAAACTAAATTATAATAAAAACAATACATAAAATGGAGTAATCGTGTGCAAATATGGCATGTGGCAGGACACTGGACGCAAATAGAATATATTATGCAAAGGATTTGAAGCTTGTCACCAATTATCTATATTACTCCACAGTCAAATAACATTTTTATGCAAACATTTATCTAGAAGATTATTTTTCCTTCTGCTCACTCCAAAACATCTACAAACTTATGTAATCTAAGTTTGTTGTTTAGACACAATATATAATAATCTATCAATCTTTTTTATGTTATTATAAGTAGCCAGTGTCATAAGGAAACAACCTATGACATTACCTTTGAGTGTAGAATCCGCACTTGAACTGAGCAATAGTCTGGAGTCTGCAGACCAAGCCACCGTATAGACTGCGTGCACGTGACCTCGTAAAGTCGTTATGAACTTGCCAGTGTCTGCCTCCCATAACTTCACAGACTTATCAAACGATGCTGATGCGATTATCCTGATAATGACATTATATTATATAAAAACTTACGCGATAAGTCCCGTTAGTTATTAATCATATTCTGATAATTATTCAATAATAAAAGTAGGGTGAGGGAAAACTTCGTGAAGAAATGAAAATAATGAAATGTACACAATAAATATAGCTAAACGTACTGAAATGGTCAGGTTAGTGTTGGGACTGTATTATTTTGGAGTACAATTCAGTATTTATGGTATGCATTTTCGTATAATTTTATGTTTGTTTAAATATGACCCTTGTAGAATTTCCAATTACTCATTCAAATGTCTTTGACTGATATTCATTTATGTGATGTGTTTTTTTTTAAATTCTTTATTAAGCCATTCACCACTAAGGTTATGTCGGCTGAAGTACAAACACTGATGCCACGGCGTTTGAACTCCTTGTTATTCCATCGCCATGGTACATGTGATGTGTTGAATCTTTCAAATTGATTGTGTCCTGTCATAGACAGTCATTCAGTTATTCGCTCACTATCATTTTGACATTCGCCGCTACCCATCACACGTATTGGTCAATTGTGAATGCGTCGTGAGAAGTGTATGTATGTTTATATCTGAGCACAAAAATTGATATGCCTTTCCATTTGCATATATAAGAGCGCACGGAATGTACCTATTATTATGAATCCTACTATCCTAGTATTTTTAACGAATCAACCGCAAATTAACGTTATTTCCAAGTACCTAGATTAACTAGTTTTAAGTTAAGTATACTATTATTCTCTACATACCTTGTATCGGGTGAGAACTTGACATCATTAATGAGCTGTTGGTGGCCAGTCATCCTGGCGAGAGGCCGCCTCTCCTTTTCAGGAAGCCAGAGGAACAGCGTGAAGTCATCTGAACCAGAAACCAGCCTTTCCTGACCCGCAGAGCAAACCGCTTCGTACCTCTGTAGGGCTCTCTGTTTTAGTATATCCTCTGTAATATAAAACGATATCGTTTAAACAAAAGAAATTACCGAAAATTAATATGTACTTTATAACGTAAACTGAAAAACTGAAGCTACAGCAGTACGTCCAGTCTGAACTTAAATTCACATAACATCTACATTATACATGGAAAATAAAAATATAGTTATTTTTCCATGCAACACAAGTGAAAAAAAATTCAACACTATTCTAAAACAAGGTTTATGAAAAACCATGCATTCATAGATTCAGTTCTTAAGTTTAGATTTAAAGCTTAGCTTATAGGTAAATTAATTTAATTAGTTTTTAGTTTGTAAATATATTGCTATTTTATTGTAAAAATTTCATTGATAAATATGGTAAATAAATAATTGGATTGAAGCTTAGCTTAGCTAAATCTTATAACACAGACATCTCCATCTTTAACTAACTATTGGAAACTAGAACTTACTATCACTGATAAATCCATCTCTGTCTAGTACGGGGTGGAAAGGTCCAGTTCTTAACACGTAATCTGTATTCAGTGCCAATGTGTTGACCCAGTGCGCGTGTCCTTCTAGATTCCTACACAAAATACCATCAGAGGCTCTCCACACCTGCAAAGTATGAATTATAATAATAAGTCTGTATATAATTTAAGTTTACACATCATTATTTATTTATTTATTTTTTTACTAAGACATCCAACAGCAAAATAACAGTTCAAGAACTTAAAACTAAGAAGCCATTAAAAGTAGCCAATTACAGGACATCCTTACGAGTGTATTACACAAATCAATGAACATTTACAATTACAAATATTTGCTAGGCAATGAGTTGAAACAATTTCGTCATCCACTTGTTGATCTAGGCTAAACAAGACAAATCAAAATACACATACAATTTATAGACACAATCATATTACATTCGTAAAGCAAGTACCATACACAAATAAATAAACGGCCGCGTATATATCAAATAAATGGCCGCGTATATATAACATCCAATAACAGATACGTTTATTTGAATTATCATATTATAATGTATGCTCATATGCATACATACACAAACAGACACATAAATACACATATACATATCCACACATGCATACACACGCATGTCATCTCGTATTAGTAGTAATATATTAAACTGTGATTGATTATGCATTTGATTTGGAATCTGACATTCGTAACAATAATTGAGACTTAAAGTGTACTTTAGAAAGGAAAAATATGTCAATGTCGCTATACAATTTGTTATATGACTTAGTAGCTCTATATGTAAATTCATTTCTCGCATAACTACTTCGGTATGTAGGAACGTAGAAAACTTCATGGAGACTATGTCTAGGAGGATACCTAGGGACTGTTCTTGAAATTAATGATGTCAGTGTGGGACAATCTAAGTTAGAATTGACTATATCATGCAGGAAGGACAAATCCAACAGGGCACGTCGGTCACGGAGGGTGTCTATGTGGTAGGCCTTGCACGCTGCCTCGTATGAGGGATATTCACTTTTAGTTCTGTAATTAAGGTGTTTAATAAATGTTTTTTGGATACGTTCTATTCTATCTATATGTTTTGCAAAGTATAGATTCCAAATAACACTGCCGAACTCGAGAACACTGCGGACATAGGCATTGTACACCATTTTGATGCATGTTAAGTCACGGAATGGTTTGCACACACGGATCACGAAGCCTAAGTTTTTGTACGCTTTATTGGTAATAATATCAATATGCTTACTTAACAGCATTTTATCATCCAAATGCACACCCAGATCCCGGATTTCATCGACTTTTTGTAAAGTTTTATTGTTAATTTTGTAAGAGACCGTGATGGGTTTCTTTTTACGTGTAAAAGATATTTGCGCGCATTTATCTACATTGATATTTATTCTGTTTGTAATGTAATACTTGGATAGATAAATGGTCTAAATCTTTTTGCAAGTTATGGCAATCATTTAAGTCATTCACCTTAATGTAAATTTTGGTGTCGTCTGCGTACAAGAGGTGTTCGGAATGTACAAAGCATGTATGAATGTCATAGAGATACGCGTTATAAAATAAGGGCCCCAAATGGGATCCTTGTGGGACTCCGGAGGTGATTGTAATGAAATCCGATTTGAATCCCGCCACGACAACCGCTTGTGATCTGTTAGAAATATAAGAAGAGATCCAACGATACAAATCACCCTGTATACCTAATGTGAAAAGCTTATTAAGAAGAATAATGTGGTCCACTCTATCAAAGGCTTTTTCTACGTCTGTGTAAATTGCATCCACTTGAGAGGGTTGATCCATACAGCGCATTACATTATAAAATTAAATGTAAATATTAGACCCCCAAGCTTCCTCCAAATGTTGAAAGTCTTTATCAATTCACATGATTATTTGTTTGTTTGTTATGTACAATTTTCACATGAAGATTATTAAAATATATTGTAAGTCTACAACGTTACCCCTTGTGTTAAAATAGAAAATTTGGAAAACATTACAAGCCTCTTTCAATAAATTCTATATACCCCATAGTATTTAGTTGCCTTTTACAACATCAATAAATTTTGATCATTACTTGAATTAATATTAAATCTAAATTCAATCCTAAGTCTATGAAACTCAACAACAACAAACCTTGATAGTCCGATCTTGAGAAGCAGTATAAATCAGTCCAGTCCCACCCCATTTGACACAAGTGACCGCCTTGGTGTGGCCAGCTAAACATAATAATGTTACGCCAGTGAGAGTATCCCATATTCTCACATCACCATCTTTGGATGAGCTAGCTAACTTTCTGCATTCTGGGTCACTGTAAATGAATATTTATGTTGTAGTGGAAAGTAGATTAGATGTATGTTTAGTTACTTGGAAGTGTTTGGTCACTTTATAATATAATGTGTTATTCCAGACCAATATTTTCAACTTTAAATAATATCAGTCAGACTCACAATACGGAGTAGAAAAAATAAAAGGTTCTAGAGAATTTTTACAATCTTGCTAATGGGGACAAATATGTAAGATATTTTTGATAGTATTTTGGGCCATATTTATATCATAATAAATATTATGATACTGAAATTTCCCCATGAATACCTACTATGCCTACAAATGATCCAGGATAGTAACAAATGGGGATTAGAAAACCTCTTCTTACCTTCCATAAGGGGTGTAAATGTAATTATCTCTATGTATGCGCTATCTAAACAATGTAACAACAAAATCTTACCTATGATAAGGCTCCCACGCCAAGGCTGTGACCCATTGCTTGTGCCCCATCATGGTTTTGCCCTTTTGCTGGCCAGTATTGGGATCCCAAATTATGATCCTTCCTTGCTTACAGGCGGACGCTAGTTTCAACCCATCTGGGGACCAGCTTATACATAGCACCCAGTTTGTGTGACCTGAAAGTAAAGTTGAAAACAGTGTTTTAGATGTATATTGTTATAAAGTTAATCTGTGTAGGGAATATACATATATAAATGCAATTGACTAGTTCTGAAGTTTACTGTTATAAAAAGCAAATAAAGTGCTTTCATAAATCAAAGATGTACTATTTAATATTGTATTTACATTGTGTTATTTTCCTTCAATATTTTCCTGATTATCTAATTAACTTATGACATTTAGATGGCAATTGAATAACTAACTTAGCCATTTCTTTTATTGACATTTTAACTACTCACTACACCGGCATAATATCTATGTTTTATGCATATATTTACATATATTTTATTTAACATAAGCAACATACCTATACAAACAAACATGGGAGTCTGAGTTTGTATGTCCCAGAATCTAACAGTAGTGTCTCCAGAACCACTGGCTAATTGCTTTCCAGATGGACTAAAACTTATGGAGATAACTGCTTCAGCATGGCCTGGTATAGAACTGAATAATAAAAAAAAAGTATAAGTGTTAATAATACATTTTAAGAAATTTTAACTTACATCAGTTAGGGTTATATTGGAACCTATTTAACTTCAGTTAAAGGTAAATGTAGCAAATTTGCTAATCGATTCTGATTTTTATTGAGTGAAGTATTAATTAAATTAAATTCTGTACTAATTGCTGATTCTTGTTTTATTAATGAGCTAATCTAGGCAAAAACTTAACAATTAAGTGTCTCTTAACCTGAAAAGTTGAATATATATGATAATTAGACATACCTTGTACATCTGGTTACAGGCCGTACCCTAAACACAGCTTGTTGTTGATAAATAATTTCTAGCTCCTCTTCATCATTAAGGTTCTTCAAATCAAGTGCATTCTCAAGTGTAGACGTTATTTCCACATCTTTCACAAAGAATAAGAATGGATTGTCTTCTTCCTTAAAAAGTGTTATAAATTATTATATTAATTATCATATATTATAAACAATATAGGTATTTGGGTTATTTTGGGTACTTGATAAATTATTTCAGGGTTCTAAGAGTGCTGTATATGCACCCAAAATAAAAAGAGGTTCCAATAGCTATTCAAAGTTAACTGAACTGAATTAAAATTGCTATCATTGCAACACAAATTTAAGCTCAATGCTTCAGCCCTTTGTTTCAGAGCTATTAGATCTCACTTCGTATTGGTATAATGTCACAATTCATAAATAATTATAGATACTTACTTGCTGGAGTAGTGCATTACAAATTAACTGTAGCTGGTCTCTATTAATGTTCAAAGGTAAATCAACGGGACGGCCTGTGTCTTCACCCTTATCCGATTTAAACCTTGCTTGCACTTGTTTAGAATAGTCAGCCATCTCGAGACAGTAAAAACAGTATCTAATATTTTTCTTTTAGTAATTAGAAAAAGATAAGGTTAACTTTTTCAAACACAAAACTTTGTGTAAATATGTATAAAAACAACTCTTAAAGTTTAGGATATTGAAAGGAATTGTTTCGTATTACATAAATATGATTTTAATAATTATTTGAATCACTTTGGGTAATTAAACATTGATAACTTAAGTTGGATCCTTATTGGAACATGGATCAAATCATTGCTCTTGGTTTAGCACATGTATTTGACATGACATTCGGTTGCCATAACTGACATGACAAGTATGTTTAAAGCTTGTCATTCACGATTGTTTGTTATCCAAGTGTGGAATTAGAATATTTTAGTCCATCTGACGTTTTATTGCCAGCCTGCAAAAGTGCATTCGGCATTATTACTGATGACTGACAGATGGCTCAACCAATTTGACCATCTACGTACGACACATCAACAAAAATTTTAGTTTGGTCTGAATTATAATTATTACTGTTATTCTGTACTTGCGTGTTATGTTTGTTTCGTGAAAGAATACGGGAACGCATGTAACTTACGTGCTCAATCATGAAGCCTTTCTACCTACTGTTTTTTTTGTGGAGTCTTGTTCAGTGTGACGAACACACGCATTCGTACAAGATCGGCGAGCAAGTGGTTCTTTGGATGAACACTGTTGGTCCGTACCACAACCGGCAAGAGACTTACGCTTACTTTTCACTGCCTTTCTGTCGAGGTACAGACGTCCGTATAGAGCACTACCATGAGACCCTTTCAGAAGCGCTTCAGGGTGTCGAACTGGAGTTCAGTGGACTCAACATGACTTTCCGGAATAACTACCCTTCGCGACAATACTGCGCAACTTCTATGAATGAGGAGTACTATTTAGCATTTGTGTATGCAGTTATCAATCATTACTGGTACCAGATGTACATTGATGACTTACCTATATGGGGAATAATTGGTGAAATTGATGGTGATGAATATTATCTGTGGACACACAAGAAATTCGATATTGGTTACAATGAGAACCGTATTGTGGAAGTTAACCTTACGGCTGAGAACAAAGTAAAGTTGAGTCCTAAAGGCCAGATACCTTTCACTTATGAAGTGAATTGGAAGAAGAGCAACATTAGATATGAAGATCGCTTTGACAAGTATTTGGATCCTAACTTTTTCCAGCACAGAATTCACTGGTTTAGTATATTTAACAGTTTTATGATGGTAATATTCTTAGTTGGTTTAGTTTTTATGATCCTAATGAGAACTCTTCGCAAAGATTATGCTAGATATTCTAAAGACGAAGACTTGGATGATCTTGAGAAAGACTTAGGTGATGAATACGGTTGGAAACAAGTGCATGGTGATGTGTTTAGGCCAGTGCCCCACAATACATTGTTCAGTGCGTTAGTTGGCACAGGATATCAACTGACTGTAGTTATTTTGGCTGTGATTATATTTACAATATTTGGTGAACTTTACACTGAGAGAGGGTCCTTATTGTCCACTGCAATATTTATTTATTCAGCTACTTCACCCATCAACGGTTACTTTGGTGGATCATTGTATGCCAGGATGGGAGGCAAGCGTTGGATTAGACAGATGATGCTATCTGCTTTCTTGCTACCAGTCTTAGTATGTGGTACTGCATTCTTCATTAATTTCATAGCCATGTATTACCATGCGTCCCGTGCCATTCCTTTTGGCAGTATGGTGGCTGTCACTTCTATTTGTGTCTTTGTTATTTTACCGCTAACTCTTACAGGGACCGTTCTTGGTCGCAACTTGGCTGGCCAGCCTGATTACCCGTGCCGCATCAATGCTGTACCCAGGCCTATTCCTGAGAAGAAATGGTACATGGAGCCCCTTGTTATCATCGCTGGTGGAGGTATCCTTCCATTTGGTTCCATATTTATTGAGATGTACTTTATCTTCACATCTTTCTGGGCATATAAAATTTACTATGTATACGGATTCATGTTACTGGTGTTTGTGATCTTGATGGTGGTGACTGTGTGTGTGACTATTGTGTGCACTTACTTCCTGCTGAACGCTGAGGACTATCGCTGGCAGTGGACCAGCTTTCTCTCAGCTGGCAGCACTGCACTCTATGTCTACTTGTACTCTTTCTACTATTTCATATTCAAGACTAAAATGTATGGGCTGTTCCAAACCGCTTTCTATTTTGGTTACATGGCGTTGTTCAGCCTGGGACTAGGTATAGTTTGTGGAACCTTAGGCTATATTGGCACTAGTGTGTTTGTTAGGAAAATTTATTCCACAGTCAAAATTGATTGAATGTTGTCAACATCTTTTTCTGTTAGATGTTGTGAGTTATGTCAGTTGACAAGATGGATGGGAGCTGCAATTGTAGATTTGTTGCAGTGTTATGCTGTATTTTGTATGAATGGGTGACTGTGTGTTAACAAAAGGAAATGATATCATCTTATAATTTATGTAACATAATGATGTTCATTTTGTAAAATATAAGTTATTGTTTGAGGAACCGCTGTTTGAATATGTCAGAATATAATATTGCTGAGTAATGTATTACTGTTTTCTAAAAATTGTAATATTGGCAATTATTGTCAAATAAGTCAGTATAAAAATGACCTTCCTGGATTTAATGAGATAAATTATCCTATTGTTCTCATAAAGGATTATACTTAGTTACTTTTTGAAATTACAATATTAGCATTAGATAAGCACATTGCTGTAAAATTCAAATCATTTATGAGTTTGCATGTACTTTGCAAGTAAAACAAACATTCAGTCAATGTAATTAATGTAAAATTTGTAAGAAAAAATTATCAATAAAAATCTTATCAATACTAATTCAACAATCAGTGTCATTATGATTGATACCTTCATTTTGTGAATGTTCCAAAATACACACTTTATCAATGATTTATTTTGATTGTATTATCACTATAATGTGTTGATTAAAACAATTAGATCTGCATACACTGCTATTCTTTGTGATATTTTCTTATTTGGATACTGGTTTCTGAAGTAATACAGCAATAAATAATTATATCTCCTCTTTTCAAGTACTTTCTAATCAATAAAAAATAATTCTTTACAAAGTAATTTGATTATTTTGTTAGTTACAATGAAAAATGTATAATATTACTAAATTTTAAGTAGGTATGTATTTAAATACATAATAAAGTTGGTAAGTAGTTTTGAGGTTTATGTTTCTTTTTATTTCTTATCAGAATATAATATTTGTAGCAGAAAGGAAAGCAAATAATGTTTTAGTGAACATTATTTTAAAAGTACTACAAATATGAAGAGTGGTTTATGTTTTTGATTATTCCAGTGATTGATTTATGCAGTCTTCTTGCATTAAATATCTTGCAATTTTGTGTACATAGAGTATTTAGATAACCACTTTCTATAATTAATAAACTATTATTAGTCAAACACTTTTATTTAGTATTCAGAAACCAGATGAAAGAGATTTTATATTATGTTAACAAGCATTTGTTTTGTAATATAGTTTACACTATATTATAGTTATTTATTTTCGAAATTCAGCTTTTTATTGTAAATAAATTTACAAGGGAAGATCTCACTATTTCTATTATTTAATACAGTAGCAATCTTGTAGAGATATAATAATTGTATTGTTTAGAACAGATTCAGATTTTTCGAACATATTCTATAATAGAAATGATTGATTGGAAAACAGCATGAGTTTTAAGTTTCTACAATTACAATTAATGTTGATAGTGAGATCGATCTTATTATACTTGCTGCATTTTTGTTTAATGGATAGGCTAATGGAAATTATTTAGAATCTTACACGTAGTGAAAGCCATCCGGATTTGTGTGTGTGTAATATATTTCTGATTTTATAAATTATGAAATAAACTATAAATTTATATTAGACTAATTAAGTATTTTATTTCGTCCATATCCCAGCAGATAGATTACTTATGCCTTGCCTAATACATATATCAGACAGACAAAATTACTGAGCTCAAAAGGACAAGGATTGTACTCATAATGTGAGACTAAAAAGGAGCATTTTTAATAATAAAGTATTAAAAATGCTCCTTTTTAGAAACTGACGTAGTGCAAACCACTTATAACACGGTCAAAGAGAAACTAAGATGCGAATTATTGCCATTCATCTTCTTACCACCACCACTTGTATATACTTATACAATGATGAGCTCAAGTAATATAATAGGGTATTATATAAGAATAAAAAACTATTTTATTTACAATATATACATTTATTGTCCTTCAACAAAGGTTTCTACATCGACAGCGCCCTTTCTAGATTTCTTGCCGCCGGGCGTCTTGGCGTGGTACAGCTCTGCCGTTCGCTTCCTTATTGCATTCACATCTTCTTCCTCGGATTGGTCTGCCCATTCGAGGACCAGGCGACGGCCGTACAAGTGGGTTGAATGGCATAACGCGTCGAATGCACTCTGTAATGAAATAAATAATGAAATTTGATTTATGTATGGTTGCATGTAATTAAATAAATAATTAAATTAGATTTATGAACGATCCTATGCTATGTAAGAGCTAAAAAGGATGTTAACTAGCTGCCGTTCTTTATGGTTTGTCTACAACTTTGGAACTATATATTATCGTGTATCTTTGCATGGTATTAAAGGACGTGAATGTATGTCCATATATCATCATCCACTTTGATTCACCTAGAGATATGTTTATTTTTCTATGACTATAAACATCATATAAACTGCCAAGATTACATTGATTGAAGATTACATACACCTAAATTGCAACTGGTACATATAGCAACTGTGTTTTAGTTACAGCATAGTACATTTTGCTACTTTGTACATGTAACTTTCTAAAGCAAATAAAACTTCTCATAAATTTCCTCATGCATAACATATGCACAAGGAATGTAAATTCCGATAAAAATTACATACATGAGTAAATATTTACACATGTGTGTTGCTTAACTTTGTGAATAACCTTTTATTTCCACAAATTATTACCCGCATCTAATTATACGGTATTATTAACAATATTGTGAAATGCATTTAAGTGCGTAATTTTAGGATTTGATTGTAAAATATTATGTAAATATTCATATAAGTCCTAGATATCTCTAATGTATTGGACTTGTTTAAATGACACTTTGATCTGTTCATTTTTTAGAAAATTATAGATAAAAATGAACAGAATATGCATTTTAACCGATCATTTTTTATCAGGCTTATACGTAGCGAGAAGAACAGAAGAGCATGTATTCAAAGGTTAATGGGTGTGAGTAAGACAAAAGAGATTTATCAGGATCGTTCACAGTCGATCCATAGTCTTTACCTTCCCCGTTAAGGAAGTAGTATCGTGAATAACATGAAACACACATACATAATATACTAACATATAACATACCTTGGCATCTGCTTTCGTGTGATAATCCACAAACGCGAATCCTCTGTGTTGATCCGCACCTGGGGTCAATTTCTTCGGCAACCTCAATGTTTTTATTTCTCCGAACGCCCTAGAATAAAAAAATATACTTATGTACGTTGACATATACATTCACGTCTTTAAATCTCGTTCGGGGTGGACTGAACCTTGGAGATATGAAAATATCTGGGTTGGAAGAAAGAATATATACTCTGGTAAGAATAAATTAAAGTATGCCAAAACTATGCATTTTATTCATTTTCGACTCCATGTTTCATAGAGACATTTACAGCTTAAGACCTACACAATCGATATTTAAAAAGAAAAAGTGAAAAGGGCTTGTTTATTTTTTCAAAGAAACCGTTTCGATTCCCGTACTGGATACAGTTGTTTTTTCAAAGAAAGTATGAATGCAGTTTTTCTTTTTATCAAAATCGGTGACATGGTTCCTAAGAACAAATCTTCGTATCTCTTATAGTTTTAGACTTTCCCATACTGACCATTTTGAATGCGCTACCATGTATACTCTGTAGTATATATTAAGGACTGGAGTAATATTATATCTGTATTTGTTTGGATTAATTTCGAGGTAAAACCTTAATTTCACATTGTTCTCAACATTGAGAAGAATGGTACATTTCACATTATCAGTGTTTTGTGTTTGTAGTAAATTCGTTTCAGTACCGGATAATAGTTTTGCACAGTTACCTACTTATCGCCTTCAACTATGTACATTTAATTAAACTTTAATAGTGCGTTGCGGCTCATAAAATATCTGAGATTTTAACAATAATAGTATAACAAGTTGAAAGAATATTACGATATTTTTGATTGATGAACAATAACATAACATACGCTTCACACACACTCCTATTTTTTATTGTGTCGAAGTATTCGGAAGCTTGAGTGCCCATCGCCGAAATCACTTTTAATTACAATCATTGGTACATGCCGGAATCCATATTCGAACCTAGGCCTTCTAATAATAAGCCAGAGGTCTTCCCCACTAGGCTACAGCCCCAAATGCGAGAAATAATGTCGTCTGTAATTAGTATACAGGGTATCCCACTGTACTATTCTACGCAAAGCTTTAAATTATTACTTTTTATAAAAGTTTCTTGAATCAAACCTTCACATCGTCTTTTATTTCCTGCCGGGTAACCATAACCATAACCTTGAAGGCACTATATCTCATCAGTCACGTTTAGTAAAACTATAGAAGTTTGGCATTGATTTGGAATATTGTATGTGCGATACATGTACAGTCAACGCTAAAAGTGCAGTCCCTGTAACTTTTTATAAGGTTTACGTTTATAAGAACAAAAAACAATATTTTTCATTTAGAAGCACACGAACGTATAGTGGCCATGACAATGCACATTGGCGCAAGTTTTAAAATGTAACATATTGTCTTTTGTTATTATAAACTTAAACATTATAAAAAGTTACTGGGACTGCACTTATAGCGCTGACTGTACATACATCGCCCATTAGTTTCAATTCACCTTAATCAAATATTAAAACCTACGTATACGTAAATTCCATTCACCCTTAGCACCTTAATTGAATTGAATGTTGAGGGTTTTTTACCTGAATATTTCATGAAGTTCATTCCTATTGGCTTGGAAAGGCACGTTCCTGACCAGAATTTTGGTCCCATTCTGTGCGGAGTCTTTTGCACTCTTCTTTGAAGATTTAACTTCGGTACTGAAATGAAATGTCTAGTTAATACGTTGAAAGGTGGAAAAATCTAGAAAAAACACTTTCACGACCATACACCCTTACGGAGTAGTCAGAAGTTCAGTTGTTCTTCTCCACAAATGCAGTGTTGGTTATTTTATGTTGCTATTTTCAAGCACTGACTATTTAACAGGTCTCTATCATTATTCACGATGTTTTATCTCACCGTAG
Organism: Leucoptera coffeella; assembly: GCA_030578115.1. Taxonomy (NCBI): domain Eukaryota; kingdom Metazoa; phylum Arthropoda; class Insecta; order Lepidoptera; family Lyonetiidae; genus Leucoptera; species Leucoptera coffeella. The sequence continues at coordinate 29,122 of JAMBLF010000802.1, forward strand.
TGATGTCACATGACAATGGCCATGGTCACGGGTCAACTATACCAAACGTCGGGTAACAAAGGTAATACTTTGTTTATAAAATATACGCGATAAGTCCCATTTTCTTGTAAAATGAATAATAATCACGAGTCTCCCAAAAATAACATCTCATTTATTTTTATAACTCTTTTTTTAACATTTACGTATCATTCATATATATTGAAAAGCACACTTTATATATTTATTAGTATTAAACACATCCCTTAAAAAAACTTACTAAAAATTTTACTTTATCTAACTCACCTATTGCCTCTTTCGGATCTCTTAAGCTCTATCGTTTTGCCATCCAATGTGGAACACTGGAGGTTCTTCAGAGCATCATTGGTAGCTTGTTTAGTGTAGAACTGGACAAAACCGTAACCCATCGACAACAGTTGGCCGGGATTCTTGGGATCCTTTTTCTTGGCTATCGTTGCACTAAATATTGGGCCGCAACTTGAAAAATGCTGCAAGTAAATTGGATATATTAGTTTAATTTGAAATTCAAAGTTGACGAAATAGTTACTTTGAGCATTGCGTGACATACACACTTGAATTCAAGTAATAATTATTGAAGTGGTCGTATGAAATAAGACATTGGCATAATATGTTAGCATCTCAGAACAGATGAGATTGAAATTCCAGTTTTTGTAAAACATTAAATATCGCACTATTGAGCTCTGTACAGCGTGTGTCACAGTTATAAGGTTTTTCTTATATAACCATATTACTTTACATAATGAGAATAATTACGTAAACAACGACAAAGAGGAAAACATATAAAGCACTTACCCTCTTAAAATCTTCATCAGTAGTCTTAAAATTAACATTCTTCACAAACAGCGTCGTATCATTTTCCGGCTCACCCAAATCTTCAACAACTTCCACCTTCTCACTCTTACTTCTATCATCTTCCTGCTTGTGAACCCTAGTTTCTTCCATCACAGCATCTTTATCTTGTTTAACTTCTATTCCTTCTAATTTACCACCATCCGCGGCTTTTACAAAGACATTTTCAGGGGCCCATTCCAAATATAACGGTGAAGTCTTGAATTGTGAATAGGCTAGTTTACCAAACGCTTTCTTCGCTTCGAAAGGTTCTATGAAGTCAACGAGAGCCGTGATGCCGTGTTCTGGCATAACAAACCTAGCTAGGGGACCGAACTTTTGGAATAAATTGCGAACTTCATCTCTCTCTGTGTTAGCTGGTAAGTTTTTGACTAGGATACACGTTTTGGATCTTCTTTTGGATGGCTGTGAATAAAAGAGTCAATGACATAATTCATTATTTAAATAACTAATCAAAGTATTGTAAGTTTAATATTTACAAACATATAAAGATCTCTAATGTTCTGTCCTAATCCGGGTTGTACAATGAATGCTAACTAGCTGCATGTTGTAGGAGGCGATGGGCTAGCAACCTGTCACCAATGTTCCATCATGACATCGTAACCTCAATATTGCTGATAAGTGACATTGGAGATATTATAACTCCGAGTTTCTGTCCACTCCGGAAGGGATTCAAGGACCTGAATGTATATGTATCTATGTATAAAGACTTAAAACACATTTTACATTTAAGTGAAGGATTTTAATTAAGCGAATGTTGCATATTTCTTTGCGTTCCCATTTGCACACAAACAAGCGTTACTTGTATTTACGATACTGCATTAGACAAGGAAAAGTATCCATTAACATACATAGATACAAACACATCACGCCTGATTCCCTGTAGAGGGGTAGAAGAGATCACGGATCCCCATTTGTCCCGATCCTGACAGACCACTTTCGCTTCATTGGCATTAAATTCATATAGTTACGCTCAAAATCCACCGTCCCATACTGTCCACGTATAATAAGCCCTGAAGAACATATCAAATTCATTATAATATAAACTTACCTTATTAAAAGACTCTAGGTAGACTCCGTTCCGTTCCAGGAAGGATTTGGTCTGAGCAACCAGCTGCGTTTCTCCCAACGCCAGCCGGACTGCTGCACTCGTGTCTAGTGAAAAGAGGATAGTTGTATTATGTGTTGGTATAGAATGAGGATATAAATTACTGAATTGGTGTATAGAGTAGTTAACTATAAGAAGATTATTAAAATTAAAAATAATTAAAAAAGGGGCACATTGTAGTAATCAACCCCTTTTTGTCATTTACAAATATGGCTTGGTTCAATTAAACCTAATTATTTCTTAAAATGGTTCAATATTTAAAAAAAAATAAATAAATAACATCTAAAGTAGACTTACAACTTCAATTTTGACTGTGAATTGGATTGATTGATTAGTTTAGGAAGTGAAGGTTTAATGTAGAAAGTTTAAAACTCAAATATCTCAGTTCAACCAAAATGTTGATGAGCCCCTTTTTCTCTTGTACCCTTCATATATGTAGTTGATATTAGTAAGTACACCTTAAGAACACCTCAATTTCTGGTTATCTCGAAATGGTTTAAGGGCGAGACGTTGACAAATTAAATACATACATGCATACATAAACATCACGGCTGATTCCCTGTAGAGAGGTAGGCATAGATCATGGATCTCCATTTGTCCCGATCCTAACAGACCACTTTCGCTTCATTGACTCTCATACATCTCCTCATACACACTCGGCGGTAATAGGTACTCCTAACGTCATCTTTTTGAAACATAATAACAAATTAAATTATATACACAAATTAAATAAATATACTAATCACATATATCTTATTATCAACCAGTAAAGTACCTTTTCGATTATAGTTATAAGTTGCCGGAAAGAACCTTAATAAAGAAAGAAAGAAAACACTTTATTCACTGCATTAAATTAGATTAACACAAACATTTCATGCTTCTTGCCTTATCATATTTGCATTCCATTTCTTAATCCCATATTGATTTATTACTCTTACGACATGTCGATAAAAACACCTGTTTGCATGTATCCTGCCAGTTTATTCCCGTAATAAGTAACCTGCTCTAACCTGATACCTCATACATACATACACATCACGCCTGATTCCCTGTAGAGGGGTAGGCAGAGATCACGGATTTGTCCCGATCTTGACATACCACTTTCGCTTCATTGACATTAATACATCTTCTCATACACTCTCGGCGGGTATAGGTACACCTAATGTCATTATTTTTCAATACAGCCGATACCTCATACTTACTTTTATTCTCATCGCTGAGCAGTTGTTCCTTAGTAGTGTTGTATGAAGAGGCTACTACATCTGCCACTGCGTTGGCTCCCAAAAACAGCGTGTTCCAATTGTGTGACGACTTGGCTTGGGCTTTTAACTTTTTCGCTTTCTTTTCTTTGAAAGAAAGACCCTCTGTAATAGGAATAAGAATATGAGTATTATGCATATTAATTGAAATAGCTATGATAGTACAAGTGGATGAAAAAATAATGAAGAATGTAAAATTTCTATTTACTACGATATCAAATTGGCTAATTGACGGTGAAATGAACGTTGTACTGTAATTAATCTTAAAGCGTTACGTAGTGTGGAAATATTAATTCAACATACTCTTAGGATAATAATTAAAACAGTTTCAGTAAAACAGTCATATGTTAGATAGACCTATATTCAAAGTTTCGAATAAGTTTCAATTGACAATATTAATTTATTATGATCAATATTTAACCTCCAAACCTCTGGAATCTACATAAATACACGCGCATCACATCACGCCTAATTCTCTGTAGGCAGAGATCCCGATCCTGACAGACCACTTTCGCTTCATCGACTATCGAACTATATTGATGCGAAACTGGTCTCTGGCATCTATGTAGTTCGATAGTTGCCAGTACCTGTCCTTACCACAACAATGTACTAAATAGACAACTATATACAACCATAACTCACCATCATCACTCTCCTCCACATTCTCAGTCTTAGCTGGCAGCAGATGCATCATGCGTCCACAAAAGACGCTGCCGTCTAACTCGGAATACGCTTTAACCGCGTGCTCTGGCATCACAAAGGTTATTGTTGCGAATCCCTTTGGAGTACGGGTTGAAGAGTCTATTGGCATGTTTACTTCTGCTATGGGACCTGGTTTAATATAATGAAAGTAAACTAATATTGTAAAAGACAGACCATTAACCCTTGCGAGTAGTCAGAGGTTCAGGTGTCCATCTCCGCAATTGCGAAGGTAGTAATTCTATGGCCACCTCGAACCCACGTGTTGACCAGATAGTCAGTACTCAATGTGACAGGTGGTAAGCCATGTAGACTTTTAAAAGCAGTAATATGTATATACAAATTATACATTTATATTACTTAATATACTGATTGATCATGAGCTGTTGATTACAAGGGAATAAATATATCGTGAGGAACGCTGCGTATTTATCAAATTACGCAATAGTCAGTTTATGTATACGGCAACATGGTTTACTACCCAAGACGTTGGATATTTATTATCAGACAAAAGTGGATTTCGAACGAACAAAGATCATCACAAAAACTTAGTTCGTGGAGGACACTGAAGTTCTGACTATCCCCAAAGGGTTGCACAGTCATGAATGAATATTTGTTCTTGTCTGGTGGTATGTATTATATTATTTAATTTTGTAAGTAACAATAATAAATAATGTAACAAAACTATAAAAATGATTTCATCAGTGGATTTTTATTATTTAAACGATAGTCCTTACCATATTTCTCGAAGTGCTTAGTGAGTTCGTCCTCTGAGACCACGTAGGGCAGATTCCTCACGAAGATACTGCCGCTCTCCGCTATGCTCTCTTCGTTGTTTTCTTTCTATAATAATCAATTTTATACATGATTGTATACGAAGTTCTGTTTAATCCGAAAGGGATAAAAGAGATGGAAAGAAGATGGAGGATTAGCATTTTTGTTATGTTATAGTAGTTACATAAGAATAATATAAATACTAAACAAAATACACTTTATTCACAAATAGCACAGGGCTCTCAGCACATAACATTTAAGAACAAAAGCTAGTAGACCCAGTACCGGCGAAAATGGGTTTTATATCAGCTCTTTGGTAATTGGGCGATGGGCTAGCAACCTGTCACCAATGTTTCATTTGACATCACAATTATTTTTACTAGAGTGACCTAAAATATGTTATATCTCCGAGGTTTTGTCCATCCCAAAAGGGTTTAAAAGACGTGAATGTATACATCTAGAATTAGTTCAACCAGTCTAATAAGATGAAGAATGTCCGGTATAAAGTGAAAGTGCCGGTTTATATTTAATTCAAGACGCAGACTTCGCAACTAACTAAATACCAATCTGTACCTGTCTCATTTTCCTATTGTTCTCTTCTTCTTCTTCAGCTGCAAGTTTTGACTTGTCTTCGTGTTTATGAACGAATACACGATTTTTGCCTGCACAAAGAGAAGACAACATTTAATATGACGTACATAAACATTACGCCTATTTTAGTGTAATCAGTAATGAACAATCTCCATTTCTCGTGATACACAAAAATAAATAAAATAATATGTTGAAATGTTCTGGATACCTGAGTATTTGTGTTATATAATGTTAAAAGCGTCTTGTGTTTGTGAATAAACGTTTTTTTATTTCTATTCTAAAAGCTAGTGATATGTGTATCTTAAACGATACATACTGTTAATAATTACTTTATATATTAAAATACAGTACAACATCCTGAGGCAACCCCTGGGTTCAAGGTGGCCATAGAACTACCTTCACAATTGCAGAGATGTAAACCTGAACTTCTGATTACCCCGCAAGGGTTAATGGTCGTGAACGCGCTTTTATCCTGATGCATAAAATATTCCTTAAACCACACAATATGCACCTAATAGTCTGTGAATCATATAACCATCCCTAGACGTTATAAGTTATAACTTACCTATAAACAATTTATCCTTATTCAACGCTTTCTTTAGTTCTTGCTCAGTGCGGAAGCCTACAAATGCGAAGCCTGCCATCTTCTTGCCTTTACCTTGTGGTAGTCGGATAGAGTAGGGCACCAGTGGCCTGAAGAAGTCTTTTAGGTCCTTTTTCTTGCATTTAAATGGTAAACCTGAGATCTAGAAAAGATACATTGTATACATATACATTGTTTAATCCATTTCAGGGTGGACAAAAGCTTACAGAGACAATAATGTCTTCTTGGTCATTTTTAACCATGCATGGGTTGAGGTGTTAAATGGAGCATTGATGACAAGTGGTTTGGCCAATAGATTTGAGTGACAATTGTACAGTGATTTGAACATTATTTTTAATATCTATTATTATTCATTTTGATTAAAAGTTGGCTCATTTACATTCAGTGTTTTAATTTTTTTTTTGTAGTATCACTCAGGTACATAAGTTTAGAGGAGTGGGTTTGAATTTTAGCCACTTTGTCAGTAATAAACTGTTACTTTAAGGACACAGTATTAAGTATGTATGATTAAAATAAATAAATTAACAACAACAAACAAAACTAGAAAAGTTGTTTTGTTTGTTTTTGTGTTTTTAATTAAATGCAATTGATAAAAGAATGTAAATCTATTTCAACTGTCAAATTAGACCTATTACAATGGCTTACTTAATTAAATTCGTTGACTTTACCTTGACGTGAAACAGTGGCCTGTTCCTGATTTTCTTTGGTTTCTCTTCTTCAACCTTTTCTTTTACTTCAGATATGTCCACTTTCTTCATCAAAACTTTCATGTACTGAAACAGAATGTAAAACAAAAATGTAGTTTTTTTTTCAACATCGAACATTAACATATATGAACAATAAAAACACATAAAATGACTTATATAATGGGGTAATACATATGAATGCATATGAAATATCTTTAGATTTCTATTGCCTTAGCATTTAGCCATTTGTCTAGGGTTCAATGGCTAGCACTAAGGATGTGACTAGGTCTTCTATACATACATTAAACTCACTTTTCACCTGATTAATAGCACCTAATTTGTTCTCAAGTTACCATAGTAATGTGCTGACCATTCAATATGTTATCGTTCACCTCAAAAGTGGTTTAGAAATAAATAAATCTTATTTATTCTATGTAAAAATAACGTGAATTCGACGTAGCTCAGTAATTCGACGTAGCTCAGTTGTTTGGGGCTTGACTTTGTATCAAATTTGACGTAGCTCAGTTGTTTGGGGCTTGACTTTGTATCAGTGGGTACAGGGTTCAAATCCCACTTGAGCATGTACCAATGGAAATGAATTTTAATAAATTTCTATGTACATATTCGTATTAAAAACACATTTACGAAATGCATCGAATTATATTGTGAGGGAAAACATCGTGAGGAAACCTACCTGTTCCCCTAACAGGTAATAGTTTGTGCTTGTAAATGGCGACATGGCTGACCACCTGTCACATTGAGTACTGACTATCTGGTTAACACGTGGGTTCGAGGTGTCCATAGAATTACTACCTTCGCAATTGCGGAGATGGACATCTGAACCTCTGACTACCCCGCAAGGGTTAATGGTTGTGAATGCGTTTGTTTTTTTGTAAAAATAACTAATTGTTAATAGTTTACTTCCAAAAATCTAACCCAAGCTACGCTAACAGAGGATTTTCTATTGCTGAAATAACGCTTGGTTAACGAGTGGCGACACTAGTATTTAAGTTCATTAGAGTTATTATTTGTCGGACAGGTTTTCTCTACTACATAATAAACTTACCTCCAAGTCGCTTATCTGTTTATTGGCAATCTTATCCACAGTTTTGACCTTCTCCTTTTCCTGTACCTCTGGTTCACGTTTTTCATCACCTTCCGGCTCTTCAACCCCACTGTCTTGGTCTTCATCGTCACTGTTCACCGCTTTTGTGAACGCCTCTTTGATCCATGCGGTTTTTTCACTGGTATGCGCTTCAATAAATTCTGCGAATAGTGGATCGTCTTTGTGCTGAAAATTGAATAGAAATCTATAGTTACATGTGTTGGTCACATTTTTGGGATAGTAAGAGGCTTAAAAATGATATAATCAATCAATCAATCAATCAATCAGCCTATGACAGTCCACTGCTGGACGTAGGCCTCCCCAAGGCAACGCCACAAAACACGATCACTCGCGGCCCTCAGCCAACCACTACCAGCGACCTTTTTCAGGTCATCAGTCCACCTGGCAGGGGGGCGTCCTACACTACGTTTACCGAGACGCGGTCGCCATTCGAGAACCGCCTTGCTCCAACGGTCGTCGGTTCTGCGACAGACGTGACCGGCCCACTGCCACTTCAGCTTGCAACATCGATAGACAATGTCTACGACATTGGTTCTCTGCCGGATAATCTCGTTCCGGACTCTGTCCCTTAACGAGATACCCAGCATCGAACGTTCCATTGCTCGCTGAGCGACATGTAATCGGTGAGCCAGCCCGACCGTCATGTTCCACGTCTCGGCACCGTACGTCATTACAGGTAGGACGCACTGATTAAAAACCCTGGTCTTAAGACACTGCGGTAGTGGCGACGAGAAGATATGACGCAACTTCCCGAATGCTGCCCAGCCCAGCTGCACTCTTCTGGAAATCTCACGCTCGAAGCTGTCCCTACCCATTTGCAGAGCCTGGCCCAGGTATACATATTCCTGGACCACTTCGAGCGCCTCTCCACTGATCGTGATCGGCCCCGGGACAACGAGTTCGTTGAACATGACTTTCGTCTTGTCCAAGTTCATCCGGAGACCGACCGACCGTGAGGGCAGCGTTAAGACTGTGCAGCATTCCCTGCAAATCCTGCAGTGACTCCGCCATTACGACAATGTCGTCAGCGAAGCGGAGGTGTGTGAGGTATCTGCCATTGACATTGATACCCATCCCAGTCCAATCCAGAGTTTTGAAGACGTCCTCCAGTGCGTTCGTGAACAGTTTCGGGGATATGACATCCCCCTGTCTCACTCCTCTGAGCAACTGTATAGGACTTGTCTTTTGGTTTTGGACTTGAACAGATATCGATGCCACGCTGTATAGGCAAAATGATATAAAGTATTGTTTAATGTATATATGAGAATATGCTATGACTTTTACTTTTCTCCCAAGCAATAGAAGTCGACTGATATTTATTAAGCTTACAAATTCTTGCTAGTAATATTCACAAAAGGGATTACTATTTAGACAATAAGTGAGTCAATGTGACTAACAAATACGCTATAAGTTTCATACCTTTTTCAATAGTTCCACTATTTTGTTTTTATTCTTTTCAATTTTCCTTTCCTTTTTCTGTTGCTTGGGATCTACCTCATCTTTGTGTATTTTCTTGTATGCAGAGCTGTCAGCTGCATATTTACTCCATGCCCTAGGCTTTTTCTCATCACCTAGGCCAGCACAGACTTGCACATCAATTTTCATTGACCGTATGCACGTGCCATCGAAGAATTCTTTTGCGGCTGCCGCTTGTTCCTCGGTGCGATAGCCAACAAATCCGAAGTTGCGGAATTTCCCCATCTTTTGTGTATTTTAATTGGACGTCAGTAATTTCGCCCTTCTGGCTGAACAGCTCCTTGAGACTTTCAGCGGTGACCTGAAGAAAAAATATAAATTAGTTACTTTATTACATGTTGCGTATAGGTTAAAGTAGAGATTTTTACCTTGTTAGGAAGGTTCTTTATTATTAAGCGCGACATAGCTCAACAACAATAATTGATTTTGTTGCTTTACACATTTAGAATATTCATGTATGGAATTAATTTAATAAGTTAAATTAAAACGAAGAAAAGTTCACGTGTATTATTGTTTTGGTTTTATATACACACCATTCGCTAAATGGATATCTTTCAATACAATACATTTATCAATGTTTTTCAGAAATTTTGCAATAAGTTCACCAATGACAGGAGTTAAAATATAATAAGATTTTACAACACAATCGTGTCGCATCGTCGCATGTCTATATTTTGAGTGACGTAACGTGCTTAATTGTAGTTCGTGTTTGGGGTAAAATTATTGTTGGAAAATAACCGAACAGCTGATTACAATTTTTATTCCCATTAATTGATTAATAAAATAAACTACAATTTCACAGTCAGCTTATAATCTTAATATTTTTTCTGGAAATTTATACAAGGAGAGCAAAAAAAATTGGTGATACTTTTAGAGGCACAAACTATACCTACTCTGCATATTGTTCTTTGTTTAAATTCGTGTAAAATCAAATCATCACAATGTCGACGGCTATGACTTTTGGTCAGAAAAACTTTGTTCCTACTCCACCACAAAAAGGGAGTTTCCCTCTGGATCACGAGGGCCTTTGTAAGAAGCAAATGACAAAATATATGAAATGCATTTTGAATCATGACAATAACAATTCCTTCTGCCGCGCTGAGTCGAAAGAATATTTAGCTTGCCGGATGGACAACAATTTGATGACTAGAGAAGAGTTCAGCAAACTTGGCTTTAATGACGAGTCTAGTGTTAGTGGTGTTGATAAAAAAGCTAGTGCAACTAAAACGTGAAATAAGAGACTTAAACCTGCCATTTTTTGTAAGTAATTATTGTAAATATTAGAAACATAGACACTATCTAATTGTTTTATTGCCATGTTCCTAGTATGGTTAAACACAGGATTGTGTACTATATGTATTCATTGATTCATACGTAAGTATGTACCTTTTTAACTTCATGTCATGATGGACAAACTTAATCCACATTTTATTTATCATTTTTCTACTGCAATTAATTGTGATAAGATTACATTTCATTGTCATTGCCAAATGCCCTGTCCATTTCAAGTACAAACTTTACCACTGACCGTTATTGCACAGAAGTCCAAAATATAAATGACTACAGGGAAGAAGGGTGGGTCTACGCTGCACCGATTGGCTCTCCACTAGTGTGCCATCTAATTGTATTGTTTCCATGACTGCACATAAGTACATTGCACATTATCATAACTATTCCTTGCACATTTTACTTGGTGTTAGAGTTATGTACCGCTACTTGTATAAAGCATAGAGTATATTTTTATATCAGAGTTTATTGTCATAGTGGTTCACCATAAAGCACGCTGCTGTTGAAATGTATGTTATTAATTTAAAATTTCTTATTCTGCTTAAAACAAGACTATAATATTTTAGGTTACTAAGGAACCAAGTAGGCTTTTATATAGCTTTTTAGACAATATATTGTGCTTCATCAATGGGAAAGCGATGAACATCGCTACCATCTAACGGGACTAATATAAGATGGCTACCCATTAATGATAATCAAGGATATGTATATGTATCCAATGAAGATTAATATCCTCATTTTTATTAAACTCTAACATTCTTTTTACCTTTGTGGGCTAGGCAGAGGATAACATATCTATGTATCTGTGTAATTGAGGAGGTAGTAATCTTGTGGCCACCTTGCCGCCAAGAATGAGCTTTTTATAAAGCTTAATTATGATAAGGAGGCATGAATCTCTACGTTTAGTTATTATGTACAAACTGTAATGTTAGATTATGTACAAAAAGTTTTGCACTAGATGTGTAGTGGAGTAACTATAGATTAAGTATAGCAGATGATGTATGATATATACTACATACAGTTATTTTTGACGCATGGTATTCGTGTTTCCAAAGCCATGAAGGGCAATTTGTAGGATGATGTTTTTCTTCACATTGACTTCAGCTAGTCACTATGTTAATCCTGAAGAACAGCCATTCACACTTTTTTAGGAGTGAATCAAGTATGTATGTATACAATGTGGTATTTGTATAATGCAATAAAAAACGAGGCTATCTTTTATAAATTTTAATTCTAATTTTTCTTACAATATCTTACTAAGAATAAAATAAAAGCTGAAATAGTTCTTATAAAATTATTCTGTAAATGTACCGATGTAAACGTACTGCATAAAAGAATACAACTTTAACAAGTAGTTTTGCCATTTACATTAAAGGCTTTACATTTAAAAATATCACAGTTATGATAAAAATGTTTTGTGACTTTTATAAAAAGTTCCATGTCTATCCAATAGATGGCTCTGAGCGATTTTTAGGAAAATTTAAAACAAAAAAGTCACTGACATTAAAATAAAATTTCTTAACCAGAATTTATTAAAATAAAGATTACATATCATAATATATTATGCGTTAAATAATTAAGAATGCCGTCCTAATTCCCTAAAAGACAATTTATTCTGTACAAACTCTAACTAAGAATATATCAGCACCAATATTCCAAAAATAGTTCATTTATTCCTCATTCATTCTCTTTCTCGCTTTGCATACAGACCTACCTATATAAAGTTCCGTATAACTACTTTCTTTATCTACTTTCACACGTCTTTAAGGCCATATCGTCCACATACAAAATATTTATCCTGGTATTTAAAATATCAGTAAGAATTTATTTTACAATTATTAAATCTAATGCCGTTATAGAAAATTACATATGTTATTTATTTTATTTAGTAAAATTTAATGTTCATCACACAGTATGCAATGACGTGGCCACTGGGCACTTAAAAGCACCATTTCATGTTTATATATTTTTAAGAGTACTAGTTATATTATATGCATGACTTATATATATTTAAATCGTAGTAATTAGCTATGTTTATACTCGATAAGAGTATCTATTTGTTAAACTTACACTATAATGTGTACCTCTTTTAACCAGCATTATTGAATCTAATGATTCTAATTGTTAAATCTACTAAATGTGAAGAAATATATTCATCTAAACCGACATTTCATCTCACGAATATTAAAGATTTTTTTTTAAAACAAATATTACATGTATATGGTCTATATGACTCTAAGTTATCTTAAGAAGAAAGTGATACAGTATTTTCAGATTTACACAGGTATACACGTTGTGTTAGATCTTTTTCAAAGCCTCTGAATTAATTGACATAAACAATATATGTAAGTGTAATTTATTAAATTTCGTGAGATAAAAGTCAGTTGAACCACGTTAATGCTACTTAAATATTAAATTGCACAAGAAGTCAGTGTATATACAAGAAATAAAATTGCATATTTTTATATATTAGAAGCTATGAGTACTATAAATATTATACAAAAACAATGTATCTTTTTACGCGTTACTTAATAATATGTGCATTTTTTGTAACAAGAAAGTATCTTGCTAACTTTATAGCACGAACCCACATTAAATTCTTCAAACAATTCGGTAGGCAGTGGGTATAGCCGTATTTTTATTATAAATAAATAATAAAGTGATTTAAAAGGTTAGAGGTACATGAAATACATACGTGGGAGATTAGATAGGAAGTCAATAATAATTAAGACATTAGAGGAAATCGTATGAGAACTATCGATATCTCTTCCTCTGTTGTCTAAGCGATTAACTCTAATACATATTTACAAAAAGCTAAATCAAATGGTGTTATGTACCTTACACGCCGTCTTTCGATCATATTCGATTCGAACGAGACGAACAAAACGAAACAAGTTAACTTAAGGACTTATGATATGAAGCTACTACCGTTAAAACTAATTAAAATTATATTTATACACATTTGAATGCATTAGACACTAAGACTACAAATAGGCAGTGTACGTTTGAGATACATTCTATAAAAAAGATATGGAATTTCTTCGTCGATGATATACCAAAAGGCTCGAACTAAAATGAGGAAAAGATTATTAACTCGTGCGCGCCGATTTATACAATTTCTAAACACTAATCAAAACGCTTCAAAACGCATTTACTGGTAAACTTGATAGATGGCACTGCTAGTAATTTTAACGTTCAATACACTAATATTATAGTTAAGGTTATAAAGATGGTTCCTATTGCGTTTCTTAGCGTTCCTGCTGAACTGGGTGACATGAGAGTGGATCCTGGAGCAGGTAAGGCGTGGTAAGGGGCCCTTCTTCCTAGCCTCTCAGAAGGACATCCCATCCAGTAGGGTCCTGATGGAATAGGTCGCTCGTGTTCTACCCTCATTTGTAAGTCGTTGAATTTCCAGAAGCCTTTTCCTTTGAAGAAATAGGTTTTACCTGAAACAATGAGTTTAAAGTAAGTTTAAATTAACATAAAGGGGTCGTTAGCTAGATATTTCCATATCTGGTGTTAATGTCGTTTGATTTAACATGGAATGCATTATTTTTGTGTTAAGTGAATGACACATCAGTGAAGGTTTGTGCACGAACAGTTAATTATTACTAATAAATCGACACTTGACAATCAGTCCAGTATTTGTAGGTACTTAACTTTGATATTAATATAATAACAGTTTACATCATCATTTAAAGTACGTCTATGTTAACTACAATCACTTAAAAATATAGAAATCATTACCATCTTTCCATTGGAATGCGCTATCAATGTTGTATCCGATTCCATCCCACACCGACATGTCTCGGGGATAGTCTGGCTCCACCCGAGATTCTTGCTCGTCAAATCTGTAAGTGGAACAATCATTTAACTACTGGTATACTGTAAGTAATAATCTATAGTTAAATACTCATATCTAATGCTGACAAACGTCACCAAAACTTAATTTAAAAAAATAAAAATTAGTTTTAATATTATTATGCGGATTTTTTAAATTACTATACGTCGTGAATTCACCATTAACATAATATATATACAAAGCAATGAAGCTTACTTAGTTTTTCGAAATCTTTAAAGATCCAAACTAACCAAATTACCTACTAAATATAACTTCATAGACAATATCGAACCGGGAATAGTATAAAAGGCCTTTCATTCATGTTAGTTGGTTCGCTTATGACATAATTTCGTTTCGTTAAACCTGACACACAATAGACTAGTCTCTTAAACGTTATTGATCCGGTTCTGTCGAATGAGACAGGATAAATAGGGTCTTCCGCTAGTGGAAATATTCCCGAGTCCCTTAGTTCGGACACGTTGACCGGAGAGAGGAATTCTGGTCGAGTTGGCATTGAATTGAATAATCAATAATATCCCTCAATGATTACGAAGAACTGTGCAACTGGTATGTTTTATTGCCTACAGATGTACGAGGCGATTGAGAGAATAGGGCATATGAAATTTATTGGGCGATAGACAAGCAACCAGTCATCAATATTGTTGTATTGATGTTGTATCATGGTACTGTTGATTGAGAAGATATAATCTGCAGTTTCGTTCACACAGAGTACAATAAAAGTATGATAGTTATATGCAAAGGTAGTGGAAAAATATATGTAGGTATTGGTATAGTACTTACTTCCAATACATGTTCCCGCTGTAGAAATAAGTTTTCTCGTTGTGTCCCCACACCATAGCAGCGTCGACCCTTTCTAAGCTTTCAGGCAAGCCCAAGTGAGTTAATGGTATAGGGTAGCCGTAGACAAGGTATTGCGAATCGAATAAGTACAGCTCCTTTCCTGGAAGTAGTAAATGTTATTGATTAATACGTTATTGATGTATAGCTTAAATATTTAGGTCCATTCAAACTTTAAGGATAGTCAGAGATTCATATATCTGTGGTCAGAGGTTCAAGTGACGACTACGAAATTGCAGAGTAAAAAAATAAATTGATAGATAAAATATACTACATTATGAAATTGAGATTATAATGCCACTGTGTTTATCGAATTTATATGTTTATTGGACTGAAGTGAAAAGAAAATTTTGAATTATAGAACAAACTAAAATTTAAATATATGTTAAAAATTTTTTTAAAGAAATAAGTAATGAGTAATAACATAGAAACGCTATGACTTATTCTTTATAAAATATGATTCAGGGTTTTCATTGTAATTGTATATTCAGGTGCATAAACGTATAATAACAAAATTGCAATTGTTATTATATTATGATATTTGTTTACCTTTAACATTGATTATTAAACAGTGTAATAATACCTCAAATACGAGGATAAGCTACAGACACACGTATTTTTTAATCGTTATTTTTAAATGAAATATAGTGTTTTATAAATAATATATTAAGAATACATATGTACCTCTAAACCTAAATCGTTAAATACGAGTATGTATATACACTTAACCTTATATTTACAATTTAACTTAATACGAGTAATACTCTTAACCCACATCCAATATTGTCATAAAATGCTTACCTATAAAGAACGCGATCTTCTTGTCCGGTCGTTCATAGACCGCGTCAACCTTCTTGAAGTCTCTGGGTAGATTAGCCCACATCCTGGTAATCTCCATCGGGTAGCCTTGGTACCTGCCATGGGCTCCTATCCTCCAATGGTACTGTGAGGAAATATAATGGAGTTATAATACGTATACATGTCCTTTAAACCCTTTTTGGGTTGGAGAGAACTTTCGAAACACGATCATATGTCCTAGGTCACTTTTTAGCATGATTATGGGGGTTGTCATGTTATATGAAAAAATATATGTACATTGACGTCTTTTGATCCATATTGGAGTGGATACAACAACGGAGATACTATAACATCTCATAGGTCAGTTTTTAGCATGATTATTGGGGTTGTGATGACATTTGAAACTTTGGTGACAGGTTGTCAACACATCGCTCAGTAGATTCCATTTACCCCTGGTCCCTTAGTCGCCTACGACATGCCGGGAAAAACCACAGCTAGTTAGCATTATTTTTACATACAATTCTAGCTCGGGACTAGAAGTAGTGAGTGCATTATTTTTTATGTTCGTAATATTGTGTTGCATCACAGTTAGTGTATTCATTAGGAGACGTTAAATTATAATCACCTAGTTAACCTAAGTTAAACTTACCTTGTCTTTGAAAATGAACAGTTCACCCCGGATTAGCGCGACTGCGTCATAGCTCATGTCACACATATTGGGTTTGTCGGACTCCGTCGTGGGTTTTTCCGTGGTTCTTTCCGGGTTGTATGGCTTCCTTTTCGGGTAATCCTCTTTGGGGTAATCTTGTCGGGGATCCGTAGGTTGATTCGGTCGATAGCTAGGGTACTCAGGTCGGATGTTTGGGTATCTTGGACGATAGGTGGAGTGAGTAGTGGTTTCGGTAGACGGCCTCACGTGATGGGTGGTTCTCCAAGGGTGTTCTTCAGTAGCGTTATGACGTCGTTCAGGGTAGTAAGGTCGGTCAGGGTAGTTCGGTTTTTCTGGGTAGTTCGGTCTTTCGGGGTAGTAGTTTGGATATTTACTTGGTTTTCGTGGGTACGGGGTGTAAGTGGGGGTGTAGTTTGGATGTCTGTGGGGATATCTGTTATGGTGGTGGTTGTGATGAGGTCTTCTGGTTGTTGTGGTGGTAGTGCTGGTTGTTCTTGGCGTTTCAGCTGGCCGGTAGTGGGGTATCTTTGCCCATGTTCGTTTTTCTTTTGGCCCTGGGAGTAATAACAACATAGCTGTAAAAATTGTTTCAATGCTAATGATAAAAGGGTTCTTATTTAGAGCAAGATCTATGGATTATCATTTATTTATAAAAATAATTCGTTCAGTCCCGTTCTACTATCAATCGCATCCCGTCCCTTTATCGTTCTACATATAATCAATGCGCATTATGCATTTACAGTATACACAAGTATACGAGTATTCCAATAAAGCTACATACCATACATCTGTTGTATTCCATTGCGGTCGTCTTCAGGCAGCACGAAGTTGGGTTGGATTCCCTGATACCAAGGGTACATGAGCGCCCCCTTCACGGAACTATGGCTTAAACCCAGCGAGTGCCCAAACTCGTGGGCTGCCACCGCGAACAACGATGTTCCTGGAACAAGAAAATGGTTGGCTTAAATGTTGATTTCGGTTTTCGCTCTGGTTTGATGATGGAAATAGTAAATTGTTCTTTGTGGCGTTTGAAATATGTTACAATAGTTACAAATAATAACATGTTATTGCATTTAATAAAAAAATATGCTCAATTTATTTACGTAGTAAAAATAAATACAGCTTTGTTATATGTATAAACAGTTGTTTTAAGTAAAGCGATAGAAAGTAGTGAGTTTATGGTATTCTGTAATCATTTTTCATTCTTATCCCTATCGTAAACTCATCTGACATCCATACTCTTTCCATATATCCTCAGCGTACATTCCGCGTAATTGTATTCATAAATTCTAATAAGATTTAGTCACGCTTCGAATTAAAATTCTACGAAATCTTAAATGCTCACAACGTCAACGCATTTCTCATTAAAACAGTAAATCCGGGCACATCGAATCAACTGTTTTCCGAATAGTCAGTATCCAACCTGACATGTAGCCTACATCTTAAGCCTAGTCCTAAGAATAATCTGATTGCGATGTATTATCTCACCGTATACGGGTTGCGTTTAGAATCCGGAGTTATTAATTTATTGCTGTTGTCATTTTTCGTTAAATGTTGTAACAAGACGCTCTACATATAGAGGTAATATGCTAAGACTGGTAATTTTACGACATATGATAGTCAGATAGACGCCATATTGAAAAAGAGTGACGTTAGAAGTACCTATAATCACCGAGTGTGTATGAGTATCAATGAAGCGAATTTCGTTTGTCAGGATCAAGACAGATGGAGGATCCGAGATCTCTGCCTACGGCTCAACAGGGGATCAGGCGTGATATGTATGTATGGTAATTCTAGATAGTAAAATGATGAGTGAGTGTCGGGTTCTCTTAAGCTGCGGCGACGCTTGCCTGGTCATGTCTGTCGTCCTCCTGCGGCATTTCGACGCGATTGAATCGGTTTTCATTACACAGCCGGTGAAGTGAACCGTTTGCGTTGCTTGGTTAGGCGTGCCTATAGGGTTACCGCGAATCATTTACAATAATCTATTTTGACATAATGCTTAATCGGAGATTGGTACGTATTGAAAGCATGCTGTTTTCATAGAAAACGGAGACAATGATCAAGATAAAACATGATTTTGAAGGCATGTAAAAATTACTGAAAGCTAAATAGTTTAATTCTTTTTAATTTTTTTTATTTCTTATGTGACAATGGAATTGCTTGCTATATACATAGAAAAAAATCATTTTTCTGATTATTTCATTAATATATTATCTGGCGATTTCGTAGTATATTTTCACATGGACAATGTGTTATCGGAAAATGCCGTAGTGTAACTGCACGCACATTGATATATTTATCGGCCGCCATCTTTTAGAGTCTATTCGCCGGTAACCCTGCATGGTAATTCTGCTTCGTGGGTATGCACTGCCGGACGAGGTTTGCATCTGTGGTCAGACCCCGTATCGGGTTGCTCAGCAAGTGTTTACACAACATAAAGTGTGTGTAGGCCTGGCAAGCACACATTGATTCGATTCACGCACTGCCCTCGACTACAATTCGTTCGAGGGGCGTAAATATCGCTATTCTAATCTGTTCTTATCGTGTGTGCTCGCTCTGTTTTGTGGCGAGACCACTGTTGTTCATAATCGTACATATGCGACATAAAACTACATATTTTGGTACGCAAAAATATAGGTATGTATTGAATGAACGGGGTTAAATTAGATACTTAAAGAAAACCTTCTTATTTTTTTCTAATTATGAAGAGTGAGGCAAATAAGTTCTTTTGCAGAGGGGACCAAAACAAAATTGACAATTTTTTATAGAAATCAGTGCCTAATTGAACACCCGTAGCAATAATTTAGACTCTTATAGGTAATTATTTCATTCTGGTATTAATTTCTATTTTCACAAGTACTATATTTTCTCTTTGTTTTACAGGGTATATGTTTCCATCAGTCTCAATTAGGCAGTGACCGATCTAGGGCAACCAATACTTGTTCCCTATTAAAACTAAGTACCGATTGCTGAGTGCACGCACAATTCTATTTACAACGTGAAAACTAGTTCAAGAAACAATAGTTCGCCACTATGGAAATGTACAATAAATATTTAAGGTTTGATTACGAATTGCACTGTAAAACAATAGGTCACGTGTTTATTTCGTTGCTCGTGATAACATTTGTGGTAGTTACTGTTATACTATAATAGTTTAGTGTATTTTTCTGCATTATTTCAACATATAATATTACCGGAATGGGCAGATGTTATCATGTTGTCGAAAGCCATCTCATGTATAATAATAAAAAAGGGCGGGATTTTTACCGCCATGTTATAATGTCAAAAATTATACAATATACAAAATTCCTTGTAACCAAAGACACAAAAGCCAGCTTAACTTGTAGCAGCAAAGCTCTAAATAACTTAAAGGCCAGTATTAGCATGAAACGCGAATCAAGAATCAAAAGCCTATATAAAGTAAGGCCCAACTCATCTCGTTGAAAATTTGCATGTCAAAACGAAATCCCGGCGTCTCGCCGCAACTTATTTACTAACGCATGAAGAACATTTAAGCGAGGAGCCTAATTAGTGGAGTGCTGCAATGAAGTGATGCAGCCCGTTTACATAAATAGCGACTTGAGGCTTGAGACTCATTTACACATGTTGCTACTTAAGAAAGATGTAATGCTTCCAAGATAAACAGGGGTTTATGGTGGAAAAAACGGGATTATAATTAGCAACAACCAGTTTACATATATACCAAAGTACTGATTCTTTATTATACTCCAGTTTAATATCGATATCTACTTACACTGTACCGATTTTATTGACTTCTTACCCATCGGGAATTATTATAGCCCAAACAACTAAAACTTTACAAATAAAAATCGTATATCCTTAGCTCTTAAAGGAAACAAACATTTACTACGTGCTAAGTACTATATGATGAAACAGAACAATCCTTACCTTCCTCATCATCAGTCTTCGGCTGCAGCAACCACAGTTCGTCGTCATCGAAGTGGGCGTCTCCCCCGCGGCCGCTTCCCGGGAAGAAGGCGTGGGCCAGGATCGAACCCCGGCCGTCGAACGGGTACTTGTCGTCATGGTAACGCCTGGAATAACACGCTCAGTCAGAAAGGTACAGGTTGGTATGAGGCTGTACAGTTAATGATATATTTTGCATTGGATAGATAGCTAATTAATGTTGTATTGATTATATTTCTTAATGAGTTGAGCAATGATAAAATAAAAATTATTATGAGTATATCCGACATTGATAAAGTTCTTTTCACATAAAGCTCAATAACAATCTAAATATTTTTCAAGTCTAGTTATTATAATAACAAATTCTCATTATTATGTCTCTAGAACAAATACTAGTCTTAATGCTCCTACATTTTTTTCATTATTCTTTCAAATCTCATATCCGATTTCATTATTTAGTCTTACACACCGACTTGCATAGATTTGTTCGTAATCCAATATGATTATAACTAACTTAAAAAGATCAAGGTCAGTTTCAAAACCAAGCGAAGCGTGAAATTTCGAAGATATTTTAATAAGGTGTGAGAATATCCTGCAACAGGGTTTCCTCATGAGCTCAATATAGCTCTGCGTCCTCCTGTGCAATCAAACTTGTGTCCCTGAGGTCCAAGCTACCCTGACCCCGGACCACATAATCATTTTTTGTAATGCCATGCATATTTCAGACGGTATTACAACAACTTATTTTGTAGATGAAAAAGTTGTGATAATTAAACTCCGCAGTCGGAATATTCTCTAGGGGTTGTGCCGGACAATCACATTCAAATCTTTACATGGTTTTTAAGTATATGTATTTTTTATTTAAAAAAAAGTTAATGTTTTCCGTAGTGTCTCCGTAGTATTCGATGCATTTCGTAAATATACATAGAAATTCATTAAATTTCATATTAATAGCAAAATATTTATTACATTGAAAGGCTTGCTATACGTCGATTGATATACAGTAATTTGAGTAAGTTTGAGTAATCTATTTATGAAGAAAATTATTCTTTATTAAATTATTTATTATTATATCATAGGACATTGCAATTCTAAAATAATAGCTAATTGAAAAGAAATCTGGAGAACATGTTTGTTTTGCGTTACTATGAACCCTATTAATTCGAAAAGCATTCATTTATTTCCTCTCATCTCAGTATAAGTTCCTTATCTTCCTTACATGGGCCGCCGTTCGTGAGATCACTATTTATTGACTGTAAAGCGCGTGGTCTAGTTATATGGTTTAGAACTTATATCCTTCTGCGAGTTTGAGGACGTACTTAAGTCCTCCGTTCCTTTATTGCTTAGGTAATAATGCATTTTATAGACGCAATAAATCTGTGTAGAGCAGCAGTGTTGGTTGTTATGTGTGTGATGTTCGCTTTTGAAGGAATAATATCAAACTTGATATTTGGGCAATTGCGACGACATGCCAGACAGCGACTAGCTACTCCAAAGAAAAGGCCGCTCTGTCAAATTTAGACAGCGATCCGTCTAGGCTCGTTATTGCTTTAGTGGGTTGATGTCTGAGTTGCATTTTAGCAACAACGTAAGGCCGGAGCGGGAGCAAAGTGGCGCGTCTCGAGCAAAAAGAAATTTTATGCAGATCGAAACAGAAGTTTGGACATTGCAAGTTTGCAAGTGAGACCGCAATACGGCGGCCGCAATATGGCCGAACGCGGTTTTTGTTCCCGCTAGTTTCTCATATCGATAGTTGGCGGTTATCTAATAAGCTCAACTTTATCCACATTCAATATGCGGTCCTTGTCTCTTCTTTCGCGAGCGGAGTTCGCAATTAATGCGGCCGGCGCAACCGAGGCGGGAGGCATAGATCATGTTTCAGTTATAAGGTGGCGATATTTTTGCAATAACCTCGTTAAACTTTAATCGAAGTCCGAGCACGTCGCTCTCGGATCCGAGACGAAGATGCAATCGGAACAAATTATTGAGTTGTATCACGTCATCGTCGCGTTTAGCGCTAAAGACATTTTGAGCGTCGAAACGTAAGGGGGCAGCTTTTCTTAAAACGAACGACAGCGCCGTGCGGTGAATAAGGATCAGCCCTAATAGCAGCACACGCCATATATCATACGGATACTCATTTTTCTGTTTCCAGCGATGCTCTGAACAAGCCTCGCGGGACAGTATCTGATACAGAGAGATTACCTAGTTAAAGTAAATAGAGCCTCATTGAAATCTGTACCAGTGGAAATGTTTACCGGTAATTCAGCTTTATGTGTGTTTATTTCATTAAATGTTCTAAGTACTCACTTTGCGAATGAAACCACGATATCAGCCTCGTCGGAGTTGACCTCCGTAAAGGTGAGTCTTGAGGCCTGTTCCCAGACATCCAAGGCTCGAGCTAGTACGCCTCTTGTGCCATCCGCGTCCAACGCTGAAGGACGACGGTTTGAAGACAAACTGAAACAATAGAGACATTTTATTAGACTTGTATCATGGTAGCATATATATACAAACGCGTTCACAACCATTAACCCTTGCGGGGTAGTCAGAGGTTCAGGTGTCTATCTCCGCAATTGCAAAGGTAGTAATTCTATGGCCACCTCGAACCCACGTGTTGACCAGATAGTCAGTACTCAATGTGACAGGTGGTCAGCCATGTCGCCATTATCAAGCACTAACTATTACCTGTTAGGGGACCAGGTAGGTTTCCTCACGATGTTTTCCCTCACCGTAGTTTGCAGTAGTACACCGTACAGCTGAAAATTGTTACAATATCACATAATACGTCAGTCTAAGGACCCGTGATCTGGTTTAGTGTCAAAGGAATAGTGGGTATTGAGACCTTAAACTAGTCATATACTTATTCAGTAAGGTAATTTATGCGTTCAAATATAGTATTTATGTTTTCGAGTGTTCGATGTGTATTCACTTAATTAGAAAACAGATATTACAAAACCCTAATTTGCCTGCTTTATTAAGAACGTATTACTTCATCTTTAGAATGTTAAAGTTTGACTTTTCAAATCTAATTTAAATTAGTTCACGTATCCGGAACTAATAAAACTGAAAGAATTTATGGCGCGTTATTTTTATCAGTTTATTCCGTCGATATTTCTGTGATACATCTTGCTGAAAGGTGACCCACTGTTATGTAATATAGGTATAAAATAAGGAATAATCATCTTTCGTATACAATAATCGTCCCTGATAGGAATTAACAACGAATAATCATCGTTGTAATCAGAGACACAATAATATATCCTAGGTCACTTTTTAGCATGTAATTCGTGACATTAGTGACTAATTGCTAGCCCATGGCCATTAAACTCCTAGTCCCTTATATTAAACCTAATATATACAGACATACACATCACTTTGTCCCGATCCTGACAGACCACTTTCGCTTTCATTGACACTCATACATCTTCTCATACAATATAGCGCTATCTGACTGTTATATGTCGTAATGGGCCGGCCCCTACGTAATCGCCCTTCTAATTCACGCATATATATTCCTTTTGTCAATCTGCTATCATTCATCCGCATAACATGTCCAGACCTAAGTATATTTGTCAATAAATCCTATAGCTAATAGTTGACTTCATCTTATTAGTGGTCCATAATATGGTTCAGTTGCTACTAGGTGCCAATTATAACCTGTAGCCGAATACGGGCTATTGTGCACCTTATGGCCTATAGAATAGGGACTCCCTAACTGGACTCAGCTAGCCGGCTTCTCAGTAATGGAATAATCGCATTGTGTATTGAGTGACTCTCTATTTAACGCTCTAGGGTTAGCAAGCAAATCTATATTTAATATTTATTTAGATTTAAAATATATTTGATTTTAGAACGATTTGTATGTGATGGAAATTAATATAATATTTCCTTTAAAGGCAAATTATTCATCGGCTTAAAGGGGTATTATTTTTGTAGAATGACGTGTATATTCCTATCGAATGGCTATTTCTCTCTCATTCAAACTATCGGCGTAGCTGCGCATAGTATCTACGAGATACTTATATGCGTTGAATCTGTTATGCTTTATTCCATATCACTAACTTACATATTATATTATCCTGCACATAGCCCCCGATATCCTATCTCACTATCAGCTCCATCTACTGTCATCCGAGCGAAACTATTCCGAGAGGATTTTTCCTTTAATGCTAAGCCCCCGAATTCATTACAAAGGATTTATGCGTTGTCATGTACATAGAACTCATTAGTTGCGTACGCAGTTTTAATTAGAGACGTTTTGAAGCCGAACATAAGCTGCAGTTTATCCTAGTGGCCCTTTTGTCACATGTTGCATCCACTTTTAATCTCGATTAACCAGCCTGTTCCGCTTTGAACAGGTAGGCAGAGGGATTTATGACTTAGTCAGCTTATTAGTACACGTCACTACATCACTTTTTGGGCGCTTTGGTGAAAATGTATTTCATTAGTACGTGCTAATATTCGTTCGTAGTATTCGACTTTTGATAGATTATTGCCGTTCTAAATAGAAGTATTATGTATTGTAAAGTGTATTAAAAGAAAAACTAAATTTTTATTAAATACGATAAACTCACTTTTATTCAAATAACTACTTGAAACGTACATATGTAGGTAGGTTTATCAATTTCCGTCACAATGACACAATGTACTTGTAAATAATTTATTAATCCCTGCTCAGTATATTGTTAATATAAATTTAGAACACTAATTTTAGATGATAATACATTTGGGCTTTTTAATGGACCACATGTTTGGCTTTTACTGCCGGATGGGCCGAGCCAAAATTTATTATTCAGATATTAACAGCGCACGCAGCCAGCGCCACTGCATCAGCTAAAATAGTTAATTGCGAGCCTTAAATGAATTTGTGACTGTTTAATTTACGATATCAACACAAAAAGCCGCAGCGGACACTCGTGGCTTATTAAAAAGTACGTGCGGACGTAATTCACCGATCATAACCATGGACACGGCCGCAGGGTGCTGCTCACCCGCTTATTTATGTCGGGAGTGATTAATGGGCCGTTGCCTATGTGCACTTCTCTGATAATTCAGCTGTTGCTTTAAATATGGTATTGTAAGTAGTTGGAATTAAGTATTTTTGATAAAAGGCACGAAGCTAAAAAAGTAATAGAATATGTTACCACTGAAGACAGTGCGTGTGGAATGGATAGTTTTAATAAATAAGTACCCTTACGACAGTTTATGAAGCATTAGTTCGATGTCGCTAGTGGACGGGCTAATGTGTTTTGTCCACGCAATCGGCCACTGCAGCATTCGCGATGTATTAATAACATGTCAGACGAAAACTAATTGACATATCGAAATATGTTTCCAAAATTTAACGACCGAGCCAACTTAATTCCGAAATTGAATTTAAATTGCTAATTATTTAACTTGGCTTTGCAGAACTGTGCTCATTGAAAGGAGTTGGCAAAACAATGAGCCTCTGTACACAACTAGAAGAAGCCGTAGCAATGATCAAGTTGGCGAGTTAATAAACTCGAACACGTGATCAAGGGTTTCCGAGTAACGAAGAAGTTTCTAGTGTTGTGAAATGTTTCGTCGCTCGCACTGCGACCCACAGCGGCCGGAGAGCTAACAAAGGGTTGAGCGAAGGCAGCCGACGGGCGGCGCTAATAACGTGACCCGCTTCTGGACGACACGTGCGCCCGTTGTCAGGCAATCGCTACAAATAACCTGTCCCTAACAACCGAATCCCGTGCCAGCGTCAGCGATACCCCGTACAACGAAATTTCCTTGGCATTTGTATGGAAGGGCTGCAAATGAATTTGAATAGGCAATTTGCAAGCTACAATGAGCGTCTTTCTGCGCTCTACAAACAGGCCGGCTATTGTTAGCAAATTTAATAGAGTGGTGTGAATAGCGCGCGCCGTTGGGCGAAAAAATACTTTTATGGATTCTGTTAGCTACTTACTTTCTATAAATAGAAATTAGTAAATAATGCAACCGCTTAGAGACTATTTTTCAAGAAAACTTATAACTTTACTTAAGTTCTGAAACCGACAAACATAGTGCTGAAGCTTCGAAGATGTCGTCTAAAAATTGCAGCGATTTATTCCCCGCAAGCCCCAGTGATGAGAATAAGCTTGACAGACATTTTATTCGCCTGACTACAATAATTTCTAAACGGAAGGACATAATCAAGTTACGATGTCGTAACAAAGAGATTTGTAAGCACGAGCTTTATGATCTGTGTCCAAATGAGTAAAATTTAATTTTGCGTAATAATTTGATGACACGCCATGAAAATTATTCGACCGATTAAATTTTACTGATGTTGTTCTTGTTGCTGCAATGAGGAATATTGAAACATTGAAGCTTTCATAACAATTTGTATATCTCTTTAAATGCGTGATTCATCACAGATCAATGTAAAGTTTTAGCCGTGACTTTAGGAGTCTACAATTCTCTATTTACTGATAGGTATACATATATAACTTTCTCTCAAAATCAACTGATTTGTTATAGCAGATTTAATTTATATTATATTCAATATAACTCTTTCATAAACATTCATCTATTAACACGATCACACTTAACTCTATTACCCGTGTATCTATAGTAAGCTCCGTCCGAGTAGGTTGTTAAGCTACCCATGTGTTATAGGGAGATCGATCAGTTATCCTGTTGTAGACACTAATTAGATTGTCTTTCCCGCATTGTGTCGAATGTTAGACAGATGACCTCCAAGGCGTCACAGGCTTTGAAGGGTCCAACAAGCGTGCAGAGCTGATAAGCTGACCCATTGTACTTGCCCTGATCCTTATGCCTTTGATGGGAAAGGGTTAACAGATTCCGAAGAAACTTGTACTGCGTTCATTAATGTCTGATTGATGACCTATGTGGTGTTGAGAGAATGTTTTGTAGTTTATTAACTATAATTGAATGGGTACTCGTTATATTTATTGAATGTGAAAAACAGTATGAATAGTGACTACTCTCTTAAAGATATTAACCCCTAAAATCTATGTTAATAATCATGTTCTTTTACGCTTACTATACGTATACGTAAAGTAGCAGAAATCTTTGCTCGAAACAGTATTCAGCAAAATGTACTCCGGCTTAGCCTCAAGTAAGTCGGACTAACACCGCTTAATCCAGCACTTTGCTTTTTATTCTATTAACACGAGTCTTGACCTTAAATTGTACTATTTGTTTCTTTTATTCCTTAGATACATTAAAGCAGTAGTTTTAAAGTATAAATATTGAAAAATATCGAGTGAATTGTTCTTTTAAAGTTGAGGTTGGGCTAACAAAATCAATGTTTCACTATTGGCTTCATTACCATTGACTGGACGGGAGAATTAGCAAATCTGTCGAAGCTCAGTCAGTAGGCTGCAGGGCAGAATTATGCCCACTGTAACAATGTTACCTCGCTAATGTAACAATGCTAGTGAGAGCGGCAGCTTTAATGGCCAACCATTAAAGCGATTTCATACACGAAATTGGAACGTCCGTAGTATAATAAAGAAAATCGTAGTCACAATCACGTTCATTTTTCAGCACACATAAGTGTCGATATAACTCTAAATATGCATGCCTCGTAGTTGACAATATATGGATGTTACTATATAATTGCAAGCTATAGAGTTCTAAGTAAAAGTTTTAATTGTGTCAGATTAAAATTCTTAAGTTGTTTAAAAATCTTTTCTGAAAACTTCCTTGTTCGTCAGCGCACAAATTACAATGGCCCATGTCTCGGTACAATCTAAGATCAAGTTAAAGACACAGGCTGCTGAAACTTTTATTCGAGTTGCTTTAACTTAAAGAGAAATAATTGGAAACTTAAGATGGGTCCGTCTCAACGAGACTCTCACCACTTAACTTTGCACCTCAGCGCTCATTACAACTATGCAATAACTGTGTATATCTCACACAGATTACGTTTCACTGAGAAACTTACCTCATTTTTATACTCAAGTGATCTTGTTTTAGTATTTCATTTCAGATCTTTACGACTTAGTTTTTAATTTGAAAAAGAAAAGGTCGAATTATGTTACATAGTCTTAGTTCTCTCCTGAAAAATAGATTTCATCTTGCCCTCTTTTGTTAAGTTTCCGTTCTGTAAAATGGAACGTTTGCAGCTCAAAACTAAAAGCATTAACAGAGACGTTTCAGCAAACGTTGAATTTCGTAGTAAGTGTGTTTTAGCAGGAGTTTTAAAGTGAGTCGGGTTCTTTTTGAGGGCTGCAAAACTCTTTTAGTTTCAGTTTATCTTACCAATAACACACTAGTTATGTCAACGAAGGTTCTTTGGTCTCAATACGGTATTCCGAAGTACTATGGGAGGTGGAGCGCGGCTATTTATAAAGGCCCAAGTGCTCTCGAAGCGTTTCTCGTTGAATTTTTAAAGCGGCAATTGAAGGCAGAGCGCTCGATGCATCGCTCGCCGGGGCTAGAATTGTTGCGGTCATAACTCATCCGATGGTCAGTGCAGGGGTCGTTTGCGGCAACAATCTGTGACGTTGTTTGCCCTGGGACGCCATAAAGGGGCGGCTGGCGTACGCAATATCTGCGAAGAAGGTCGATTGCGGAAATAACAAACGGATTAGACGGAGGTCGCATTGCTCTGGAGAGATATTTCCTAAGGAAGTGAGCGAAATTACTTCCCGCGCCGACTTTCTTTGGCATCGCTGCAGGCCTGCATGCGCACCAACAATGTCCGAAATGTAAAACTCCATTTGAGGGGGAATCGGACCGCATGTCTCCGCTCCCAACTTAGGCGCTAGTCGGGCGCTCACTCCTCTAAATTCCCACACTTCCATTGGGATTTCCGAGAATGCTTGTGTTCATTAAAAATCTGTTCTAGGTCTGCCCTCTCAGAGCGTAAATAAGTGATTAACACAGTTGGAC
The DNA here is from genome assembly GCA_030578115.1 of Leucoptera coffeella. Lineage (NCBI taxonomy): Eukaryota > Metazoa > Arthropoda > Insecta > Lepidoptera > Lyonetiidae > Leucoptera > Leucoptera coffeella. Next base: position 58,576 of record JAMBLF010000802.1, read on the forward strand.
TTGTTTGTAGACGGGCTGAAGACGCGTCACTGCAGGAAAAGTGAACTTTCCGTGCTGACTCATGTTAAATATTAATGGTCTCGAAGCCGTTTATAGTGGCTTGTTTCAGACCAATTGATTTACAGGAAAAATGTCTAAAGAAAAAGCCTTAACCTTTTTGTAACGTAGATTAAGATACGACGATGAAACTAATTTATTTATTTAAAGTAACAGAATTTGTAATTCCGGAATGTTTTAAGAAAAAGGCCTAAAGTTATCATTGGGCTGTTAACATAGTTGCCGTTTACATTAAAGTATAAAGTTACGAAAACGTTTTGTAGGCATCGCGAAAAGAAAAATGTTTGATGTTGGGCTAAAAGGTGATTCCTCCTTGTAAGCTGAAATTTATTACTTGGCTGTGAAAGAAGGCCAACATAATCCAGCGGCGCGTTAGTAATCTGAACCAGTTCTTTTGAGGTAGCAAATCTCACGGGCAAAAGGGAAATGTGGCGAAATTGGTATTTATAACATTTGTTTGTGTCTCCAGATTAAATTTGACAGAAATGGCGAGGCACTTTTTTCTTTCATAGTTTGTAGTAATGAAATGCAAATTCCTTATTACAGATAATTATGAAAGGTTATTTGAACTTGAGCTTACTATTGAAATAATAAAAAGTGTATTTAATAAAGCGCAAAACAATTTGGCCACTGTTGGACTAAGACGGACACGGCAGTTTCGTTTTTCCTTCAGGAAAGTTAAACAACAAAGTTAGTTGGGGCCAAACATGTCCCTAGCAATATAACAACTTTCCTAACGTTCCGCAATTCAATAAGATGGTGAGAATATTTTACTTCTTTTACACTCAAAATTCTACTCACGTGTCGAGGGCCTTTATTAATTTATTAACAAACATAGCATGAATACTATTACAGAATTAATATAATAACCTAATAGCTATATATTATATTTTATTTTATTATTCTTCTTAACATTACTGTTGTCGTTCAATTAGTAATTTATTAACAAACATAGCATGAATACTATTACAGAATTAATATAATAACCTAATAGCTATAATACTACGGTGAGGGAAAACATCGTGAGGAAACCTACCTATTTCCCAAACAGCTAATAGAGTTAGTGCTTGTAAGTGGTGACATAGTTTATCACCGGTCACATTGAGTGCTGACTATATGGTCAACACGTGGATTCGAGATGACCATAGAATTACTGCCATCGCAATTGCGGAGATGGACACCAGAACCTCTGACTTCCCCGCAAGGGTTAATGGTCGTGTATGCGGTTGTCTTTTATATATTGTAGTAAAACATATAACACTTATCTAACAATATGGATGATCAAACATTAGGTGGTTTTAGTAAAATGAAACTTAGGGGTCAGCACAAGTTAATCCATCCGGCGCACCGGTAGCCATTGTATGTGTTTAGCAATATCCCAAGTAAACAAGGGAGTTACGAAATTATTAGCATGAAACCATGATCGGCGGAAAGGTCGAAATAATAGTTATCATCGGTCTAATCTTTGGTTTGTGTTAGGGCGGAGTGACTAGAAGCCACGTCCCCGCAAACATCGTGGCTAAATTCGAAACTCAAACAAGTTAAAGGAAAATAACTTAGAGTATTGATGCTCCAGGCTGTTGCTCAGACTTCAGTTATTGATATTATGTTTAGACAGGGGATGAGCCCAAATATTAGAACGGATATTCGACTATATAAATGTTTGCTCTGAATAACTTTTTGTGAATCATTGTGTAATATACCTCTTGACATAGACATCGTATGAATAAGTTAATAAATAACTGGTAGTCTTTCTTTTAAACTAAAGATACATTTGTATCTTACATAGCTTAGAAAATCTCTTCTATTTCTGCTCATAAAGCCAAGAGCCATGTAGTTCTGTTATAAACCGTATTAAGTGCATAGGGCGCTGCTCCGAGGTGCATGTCCGAGAAAGTACCCTTTGTCTTTTACCCTTTGCGATGCACCCAACAAGCAAGGAGGTTAGTATGTACTATGTACCTACTTAGTCGATTTTAAATATGGCCGCCTGTCACTTGTTGTCGAAGTTCTAATAATGAATGACAACATCATTCGTTAGCTTTTTCTAATGAAACAGCTTTGGATATACTCGTAGATTATTAATGCTACGAACTACGAAAATAGTGTAGTGTAGTTGGTTTAGTATTGTATTATTCGGTATGTACGTAGTAAGTTTAATGACTCGTGAAATTTTCTATCAGTAACTAGTTATTGTTATTTAATATTCTAGAATATATGCAGTTATATCTTTCTTCATATTATTCATTAATTTACTTATATTATTTTAAAATTAGTTGTTAATTAACGAGTTGAGAATTTAGAAGGAATCGCTTATTATCTCGTCTAAGAAGTCAGTAAACAACGCCCGTTCCCCGTTGCATAATATTTAGAGCTAATGGTTCACTGCTTCATAAAGTTTCTATTCTTCACAGACATTTCATTTTATGTCTATGTAAATTATATGATAATTTCGGCAAAATATCCAATCTATATAAAAATATCTCGTTCCATAATTTGCATCTCGTTATCGTTAACTTTATGCTGCTTTAGATATAGTATTAGTAATCAATATTTAAAGTATTATGGGCTATGTTTAATAATTTATTTCAAAGTAATTTAAATGAGATTTAATTCTAAAATTATGATAACGCCATAAAAGATACAATTTTTAAAACTCAGTCCCATTAACTCATTTTCAAGACATTTTTGATTTAAATTAATTAAAATTCGTTGTCACAAATAAACTCAAGTTTTAATGAAACTTTATCAACAAATCGAAATATTCGAACTCAAAATTAATAATTGCCAATCAGTCGGTATCTTGTTACGAATTTTGTCCCTTTAACAAGTTCTGAAGGTTTCAGGGGTCAAAAGTTGAGGATTACATTTGTTACGTTGCAGCGAACGTTACGGTTACTGACCGTAGGAGGTTAGTGAACATTTCTCTCGACTATTACGTGTGAGGTCGATGAAACCGGGGCCGATGGACCCTCGAACGTTCCCCTTTCTTGCATAACTGGCGAACTCAATTCGACTGAATGATATAGGGAACAGTTTTTCCCTTTTAGTGGAAAGAGAGACTGGGGAAATTGTACTAAATAGAATTACATGTTATTTTAAGACATAATTTAGTGTTTTGATAAATAAAATATCAATTATATGACTTATTTTAAAGACTTCGGAATGCTGATGTCTTTGGTTCATAGAAAAATATTGAGATATATAACTGAAGAAGTCTGGACTATTTTGGCTGATTTAAGAATATTTATTTTTAGCTATGTAAGTTAGTAAAAAGTTATTCGAGCATAATTTTTCTGCAGAGTCGGTAACAATAAAAATACAAGAGCATTTCATGGAAACGTTGAGTCCGGGGTCGACGGATCTGAGGACGATGGACTTCCGAACATTCCCCTCTCTCTTAAACTCAACGCAAACAAACCGAATTTATTACTCAATGAAGATGTTTGTTCTGATATGCAAAATGAGAGCGTACAGATATTGCATGACTTAACTTCTGCATCGGCGGTGACGTGACATTTCTACGAGCGAAGTTAAATCAGCAAAGGTTCCAAGGAGCACATGTTGGCAAGTTTCCTTTATTTCGTAGACAAGAAGGCATTTATTATGAAATTGAATATTCTGTCTTTTGTGTCGCATAAATTGGATTCTGCAGGTTCATACGGATTGAAAGGCACAATGAGCGCTCAATGCAATGGTGGCCACGCGCGAACGGCCTCCGAGCTCTTTTCATATTGAACACATGACTGGCTCCAACGAATAAATCCTTCGTCACTGCGCTTTATAAAAAGTAAACAGACCTACATTTTTCAATTACCTACAGCTTCAATTGCCGCCCCGGTGTCCATTTCGCTGTGGCTCTCATTTCAACTTACGATAGTGCGCTTTTGTTTTCATTTATTTACTGTCTATTCATTTCAGTCTAGTTCAAATGCTCATTGCAGCGTTGCCCGGCTGCGGTATACTACCCTTGCTCATTTTCACTCATCTGTTGGCCAAGAGAGCGAAGGAATCGTAATTAAAGTTCATAAAGGCTTGTTTTATGACTTCAGAATAGAGACAAGGTACAATTAGCACTTTTCACAAAGTTTTGTAACAAACGGCCGTGCGAAATGTGCATGGGCGTTAGTGAGCATGCAGGAAGAGCGTAGTAAACGCCATGTCGGGGCGCGAGAGGGCGTTGCGGGCGTGGGGCGGTCGAGCGGTGAGCCGCGAACCAGCATTTGGCAGCGGCCGCGCTCACCGTCTGTTCTATAAACTAAACAAGTCGTAAAAGCGTAAAAGTCGTAACGATAGCGGTGCACAGAGCCGCCTAATATGGCCGCGGCTGGAGCGGAGCCAGTGGCGCTCTCATTATCAGATGGGACGTTTGGGCGCAACCCTTCCGTTTTACGATTGGCCTCTAATTACGGAGCGTTCAAGGCGCGCTCCGCCGCAGCGACGAGCCCTTGCCAAATAGACTTATTAAGGCTGCTGTTTGCACCGTCGTGTGGAGCACATGTTACGCCGCCTGTTTCGGGAATACGCAAAAAAGAGCCTCCTCGCGGCCTTCGACCCGCAATAACGGCGGCGGCTAGTTTACGAGTGTCCCTGATAAAGCCACTGAACTGGCACTTTGCGGTTGTTTGCTGTAACGACGTGTCGCCAATTTATGCAGCAAGGACGCGAGATAACGCCTATTTGTTTTGCCCATGGCTCGCTACTCCACTGGTGTACGAGTACATTTACGCTTGAATCCGAAATATCAATATATCAATATATTTGTTAGTTTGTGTGAATTCCGCTTTTGATGGTTGATCCGGAATACAGTAACATATTCAAGATGCTGGTGAGTCGATGTTCCGGAATAGCTCTCTGTATCGGAATTACACAGATTCGCTGCCAGAGAATATTAGTATGCCGCTGCGGATCGCCGCTGGAATTAGTCGACGTGACGCCCGCCTGCAGGGAATTCTGCCGCCACAATAACAGGATAAACTTTTAATAATTTGCACTGATATTATTATTCAACTTGATGAGAATTTTAAGTGCCCGTCGTGCCATTATGTTTCTCGTTATAATGAGGTGATTGAAGGATTTTACGCTTCGTCTACAAAATGTTCACGAATTTTATTACTTTCGGCTTTCGTATTCTACATTGCCGTAATTATGAATTATAGAGTACAGTTTTATAACAATAAATTTATTTTAAAATAGGAACGTATTTAAAGCCAATTTTATTCCTATCAGTTCTTTATATGTTTTTTTATTCCACACAATAACCACACTATTTTAAAATGCAATAGGAAGCTAATACTGCGATTCCCTGTTATAAAGTTTCCAATCGTATCATAAAACAATTTGAAGGGAAATAGACATATGAACGAAGGGGTGTTTTTCGGTGGGGTGTTGCGTTGCTGTTCATGTGACTAACATAACAAATAGGCGTGAATATTCGCAACAATCTCAGCATAATAGAAGAAATTTTTTACTTGTAAGTATCCCATATAAAACGTAATTATTATATATACTGAATGTATATTAGTAGTGTTGATTCTTATTCAAAATTTAAAGAAATATTGCTAAAGACTGTTCTGTATTTTAATTATATGCTGTTATACTACGTGTTTAATTTTATCACATTGTATTATTTTCCATATTCCATTGCTAAAGCAAATAAAAGTACCTAGTTTACGACTAGGCGAATCCACTATTGCAGTAAACGATCAGCGAGTGCGAGGAGCGAGAGATTGAGGCGGCAGAGTCATGTTTCAGAAGCGCTGGGCCCGTGGGGGACCTCAACTCAATCTAGTCCCATTACGGGTAACAAATTGGAAAAATATTCAATTACACCACGTTTAATATTGGATTATATCTGCGCAAATTAGAAATTCACATCGCAGAATGAAATGGGCTGGATCTGGCCACCAGATCTCAAGGGGCCCGTATTTTGTGCTATCCGTCACTTGCGGTGTCGAAATATGGAACATCTGTTCCGGTTTGCTTGTTTTGAGGAAAATGAAACGAGAATCGCATATCTAAGGAAATAACGATACGAAAGTTTTCATATTCCCTTTACACCATGATTCCTTAGATGACAATTCAACTTTTAAATATTTTTGCAACTTAAATTATTACAGATAAGATACTATTTATTATTATTATTGCAAAATATCTGTGCAGTTTATTCAATCACAATTGTATTTATACAAGTGCATACTGAACAAATAATATCAGCTTTAAGATTGCCAAGGCTTAGTTGACCATTCTGATAAAGAGAACGGTTTATGTATTTTATATATGTATAATTTACTTCAGACTGAAAAACTAACTGTGAAGCCCTTATAACTTAAACTAGCTCCCGAACGTCCCTTAGCATGATCGACCCAATTGATCTCCATCAAAAATGAGAAACGCAGCTCTAACACTCTTGCCTAATAACCGCCGGCCCGACACGGACAGATAACAAACAAAAACTAATCAAACAAGAGAACTTCATAGTGGAGTTGTTTTAAACTTGATCGCAGCGTCCGCCCTGAGATCGATCAATTTTGTCGTGTAGTGAAAATAATATAGCGTCGACAAGTGGACAAGCGAGATTGCTTCAGAAGAGGAGTAATTGCCAATTAATCAAGCGCCGTTTTCTATTTCAGAGGAGAGCTCGCTCCACTCACACCTTTGCGGACTTCGTGGCGATATCACACACAGTGTCACAGGTAAGTTGTGTGAAATCGACATATTTGTGTGTCGTATTTATCGGATTTGTTTACGTTTACAAAAGGGATACTGTGATTTGGAGTATGTAAATTTACTTGCAGAACAATGGTTGACATTGTGTTTATTTATAAATATATATCATAATAAATAGTGATTTTTGCTTACTCTGGAATAAATATGTACATGACTAATAATCCCTTACAGAAAATAATTAACAAAGAGATTCTAAACAATACTAGTCTAAGACAATTGAAACACACACATATAGTAAGTTCTGTGTGTAAAACTAAATGAAATTGCTGCCGGCAAACATTGCTGCGGTCTGGATGCAGCTAAATAAGTCCTCGGAAGATTTACTGGGTGATTGATTAAAACGTTTGTTTGGTTCTGTTGATTGCTTATCGGCCATCCCGGATTTACTTCCTGTTTATTTTTATAAGCCTTTACTTTGTTAGTAGTACGTTATTATAACTAATATGGTGGTATACGAGTTTCGTATATTATATAAAGTTTACGCAAACGCATACTATTGTCACAACATCAGAAATACTCTTATTAATCCACCAAGAAAGTTATCTTATAATGCAATTGTAGTGTGATTTAAATCAGCTTTTAACTGTTATCAATTATTCTATTTCCGTAAAAAGTTTTCCTAGCTGTATCATTCAATCCCTTCAATGCGATTGAATTGGAAGACTACGAAAACTTTCATGAAATAAAAATGAGTAAACAGCACTAAGGCGCGAGATATAACTTACAGTCGGAATGGCAATATCTTTATCGGAATTAAATGTTTAATGAAATGTTGAGTTCAAAGTTCCCGAGGATCAAATATGGAATTAAAGTCAGCCACAGTTAAGACTGTTCTTTTCTTCCTGTCTGACTCGTTGATTATTTCCTAGCTGCACTTGAGATATTAATTTATTATCCTCCTGAGTATTATTGCGTTTCTTCATTCAATTAATTGTCCTTGCTTTTCACCAACTGACAGTGCGAGATTTAGAGCATATTATGATCTTTGATTTACTGTACCATTCTCTAGTATTAGTTGAATTTGTCATACCACTGATTCAGTCTATCTTTCCTTCAGCCACCTTAGATAAACGAAATCAAAATGAGTGAACCGAGACGACTTGTTTGCACTATACTTTATGTCCTCTTTCGAGACGTATTGAAATAGAAAGGTCCCACCGAGGCTCATTTCCTTGGAGTGATTTGTTTGCACAGTATCGGCCATCATCGGATTTGAGTGGATTGCATCGACCGACACCTTTCAAATAGATTGTCTTGAGACTGTCAGCGATATCCAGAATAGAGTTGAGTCCACTCCATGCAAATTCATTTACTCACCGAGTTAGGGCTTCGGTTTTCGTCCAGGCACGGATTAATGTCACTATAAACTCTCGCATCGATTGCAGGATATTCCAAGGATAGATTAATGTTTGCTTCTGCTTATCGAGTGCGGTTTGAGTATGCTTAGGTGTCTTTATAAGGTAATGATTATTATAAAATATTTTCCAACACATTTTCATAAAAAAATACATTGATTTTCTAGATATATTAAGAGCACCAAATACTCTTGTTGTGGTTTACCTAAATAATACGATACATTATAGACTCTGTTATATTTCCACTCCCTAACTTATACGTCAAATCTCATCGTGATGCTTGAACCAAAGTTTTACAATTAGCTCTTTTAGCACAGTCTCAGTGAATGTTGTGGATATCAATCGGAACTATACGAATGACTTAATTACTGGACGCGGGTCGCGTGACAAAGTCCCATCGAGTCTCTAGATGAGAGGTGCAGCCAAATTAAACGGCACACGCTGTTTGTACGACGCACAACGTAACCAGATAGCTTTGTTCACTTCATCTTGTATTCACGGCGCCATCCGTCACTGGTTGTCAACGAACTATCAGCTACATGATTGTTGGTTTTGTTTACTACATACGTGTTCTATAAGCTTGTTTCATACTTAAAATACGAACCGAGTGTGTATGAGTGTATGTAAATGAATGAAGCGATTGGTGGTCTGACAGTATTCGTAAAAAATGATATCCGTGATCTTTGCGTTAGGTGTTGGGAGACAGGTGTATTGGTGTTTGTATATCAGATTTACAGAACAGTTTGTATATCAGTTATGTTTTAGATGAATACTGATTCGCAATGGCTCAAATTGCTCTTCGTTTTACCATGAGTCACATGTATAGGGTTCCTTTGAATAGGTATCATTCTCATTTTTTACAAGCCGTCTGCTAAACATTTCACCAATGTTCCCCACCAGTGAAGTGTAGACGGGAGAACAATGGAACACTTAGCCTGCTAGATAGGCAGGCTTAGTGCTTTGTGTATAATTGGCAATAGTTAGGGGACGAGGGTTGCCAAAGTCTCAACCGCGAGCTAATCTTTAAGAGGTACTGCCGTAGCACGAGCTTCGAGATTTATATGTGGAACTAAGCTTGTATAAAACGAATGATATTACATAAAAGAACTGTTCGTCTTTTGTTTAGTTTTGATAAGTACCTATACTTATAATTTGTGTTCTCTGTTATAAAACATAAGGCTTAAATTTAAATACATTCTGATAGACTTAGTACATAAAGTTATAGCACAGGTAGTAGGCGCTTATAGTGTGGATGACTTTATCTCTATTACATGCATCTGCAAGCGTCCATCGTATGGCTTTATAGGTCCATTTCTAAGCCGATACGATATCAATATCGATTAAGTTTAATCGGATTACTATTGCGATTGTAGTGTATGTAGTATCGACAGGTGTGAAGTACTGAATGACTAATCAAGTGCACAGGGTATGCAAATCAATGCAGTCGGCTGTAACGGAAGGATAATGCTCGGCTTACACCGATGCCTCGATTAATTTTTATGACTAACCGACTTCATAATGATCATATAATAACAAACAACTGATGACGCTAAAAGTATATCACTATTAATCTCATTATGATTCACTGAATTATAACTAGTAACTAATATAACATTCCAGAATGTATCTAAATATAAATCGATTTGAAACCTATGTATTTCAATAAGCATAGTGAAGCAAGACAAAATTCAAGCAAACATAAATTGTAAGAGAATGCGTTCGCAAACGTGTCTCGTATTTTCCGCGGGTAGCGTTTTGATAAATTGCTATGTGTTCCCGCTATCGCTCTAGTAGCCATTCGCTCGGTAAATGTCGTAAACCACTGAATTGGTTGCCAATAACGTATAAATCAACCGATAGACGTGGGCATGCTTTCCGTACGTCCGTGATATGCTATTTTTGCTTGCCCATAAGTTTCCGATCTGTCTTCCCAATAAAAGTTTAAAATAGAATACGAGCAGGCACGTAAGGAATTTCATAGTTCAAAACTAACTCGTGATTGAAGAAAAATGCAGTTTCATGGATCTTCCAGTGACTTCCACAGATGATAAGTTCTTAACCGAATCGCTCACTCAAGGAGGTTGTGATGGGCCGAGCATAGATGCACACATCACACCCAGGTTGAGTGAGTGACCAGGGTAAGCAGAGTCTTCTTTCTTCTGTGTTTCTTCACATTCATTAAAGAGAAGCTGCTAGAGAAAATGAAAAGGTCGAGATTACCTAAAACAAAGCCGAGTAAACGCCCATTACCATGTTTCGGTGCGGAGGAGCTTTAAAAATAGAGCGGATAACGTTCCGCAGTAAACCGATCGAACGTCTTATTCCGTTTATTTCGATCTGAAGTGCTACGAGCGAGCAGCGTGTTTCCACAATAAACATCGTTATGGACTCACCTTTAGATCTCTCAAGTGCGGTTTACAAGAGAATTGTTTCGAGATGCATTGTGAGTCGGCGGCGGGGCTTTCTGAATTCCGCGACCGCGCCCTTCCACCCAAAGGATTGCTCGGTGTTGGTTTCGCGCCCTCGTTTACATCACAATTAATTTAATTTGCTTTTTCAGAGGCTTCATCCACTCGCTCATTGTGACGCCGAGCAAGGGTCGCGCCAAGGATGTGAATTTCCAGTGATTTGGTGACGGGGTTAGTAATTAGAGCGATTGTGAGGTTTCCCGGAGTTTCTAACTGTTTATTATCGCGTGCGTCTGTTTGGAACGATTCAAGAATTAGGCGGAGTCTGCTGAGTGTTGGCATAATTAAAAATGAAATATTAAGGGGCGCGAGGCTTATTATTCAATTAGGCGGCGGAGTAATCTCGATGGCATATTGGGAGCTAAGCGCGGTGTCGGGTTGCGGGCTATGCGATGTCAGCCAGTAATTGTAAAAGGGCCATGAAACCAGAGCCGCGCCTCGCCGTGTCGTGTGTCAGTGGACACTAACCGGAAGTAACCCGCCCACGATCGCATTTCCGCCCTGATTCGAATCCGGACGCCAGGCGACGCTTATGATATAATAAGGCTTCTAGTGGCAAACGGTTTATTAGCTTTCTGTTGCTTATATGTGTGTTTTATATGTTTTATACCTGGTAGAATATATTACTGTAAATGTTCCTTAAATATTGTAGGCTTATTAATTCATTTACTATCTATTTTGCTTTTAGTACAGTCATAGTGACATTTGGACACTGTTAAAAGCGCATCATTATGACTCAACATAATAAAATAAATAGCCTATATATATATAAGTATAAGCGAACTTATATACGTTCATACACATCACGCTCTTTTCCTAACAGAGGCGTGGACATAGATCACGGATTCCGTTCCGATCCTATTGAAGATTTAGTTCCGCTATCTAATATGCAAGTTGCGTGTAAGAAATAAAGACACAAAACCTACACATTTCCTAATAAAATTAGCTCCAAATAGGAGGACACGAGAAGTCTATCTATCGATCGTCCACTATCGGTGGCTCATCCATCTTAGTATGTTTGTTTCCGATTTGCGACTGTGCTGGCGGCCTATCATCTATCAAACGCGTGTCCTGCGATGACAGCGACTCCAATTCGACGACCACTACATTTTGAAAATTTGCAATCTATTCACGAAATTACATTGCATGGGCTTTGATTTTAATTATCGTAGAATGTGAGATATTTTCGGAGTCAAATATATTAAGGTGGCTAAAATGTTCTGTTGAATCAAGATTCTACAGAAAAAATTACATAATACGAGTGATTGTATACTATAAAACAATTAACCATATTGTTAATAAACCTTAACATATAGAACGGCTACCTAACCGCCAGTGCACTCGCTACAGCTAGTACAAGTCGATCTGTTCCTGACACGGTCGTCCGCTGTAAATCTCGCAGTAAGTGAGCGAAGATAGTTGAAGCATGTCCTCACCGTCGCTTCCAATATGCTTCCAATCTAAGTTGGAGTCGCCACCGTCCGCCGTCATTCCTGCATAATGAAACGGCTTTCAGGAGACTTCATAATTCACGTTCCCAGCTCAGAATGTTCAGCACACATCGACTTGCCGGTGCAGTGGATGAATATCTTATGACTGTCAAGTTCTTAAAGGATGTCACATCAACCCTGTTACTCCTGATGTCATGTAAAAGATAGCTTATTGTGTTGAGGTTTGTAAAATCAATAACCAACCGCTCCGGTGTATGTAGATATAGTATAAAAAGCGAATATTCTCGTGCGGATTTCATGCAGATTTTTCGGGCGCCTCCCTTATCTAACGCGCAAAACATTTATCTAGTATCTGTCACTTAAAGCCTCTACCCTCGTGTAAGGGCGACCTTATTTTTTGCTAAAAGGGCTCGGCGGGCTATCACTCCGTCCTGCGACACAATATTACCTCGCGCCGATATATCGCGGAGGGCAAATCACGTCATCAGTCAAGGCGCGCGGAGCTCTCTCTCATCGCGTCGGTTCCGCTCCCACCTAATGCATCGGGACATTAATGCCTCAACGCGAATATTATCTTCCTATCCGAACTTAATTCTGACTTGTACACCTGTATTACATAACAATAGATATCAAAAATCAGATATTGTTTCCGACAGAGAGATAGGTGGAGATTACGGATGCTTATTTATCCCTTTTCTTACTCATCTATAAATTTCCTAAAAATTCTATAAAGTATGAGTAACTTTTATTATTCCAGTTCTACTAAAATATACCTAAGATATATTAAACATTATGACATCTCGTAATAATAACTTTACTTTACCTTGAGATAATAAGATACTATAGATATATGATAATAATGTATCATACATATAAATGTAATATGAGTTGTTCTATTATATGAGTTGTACAGATACAGTTATGATTTAACATTTATTTGATATTACAGTAGTTTATTATTTCAATTTTGTCAATCACATCGGTTACTTTGATCTTATTTTTGCTGTAAGAAAAACGAGAACATACGAATGGAAAAGTATGATCGTTCGTCGTTGATCAATTGATCTAAATTGACTCCTAGTAACTATCTGGTCAGGAACAAGGACATTGAATTATCTTTAGAACTATAAATGGTTGTTCGAGATCGTATAAAAACTAATGTATGTTACGTCTTAGCAAATATATATTGTATTTACCGTAACTTTATTAACCGTAAACACCTAAAAAATTGTTATATTTACTATGTATAATTAGCGCTATATTCTTTCATTGGATCTGACACCGTGATTGAACCGTACCGTGAGTGAGTAAGTGTATTTATGTACAACAAAATATTATGCTCATATATGTACATCTTCTAATAGTAACAACATTAAAAAGAGTAAGGTATCATAAGCCCTAAGAATAGTAAATACCGAATCAATACACATACAAAACGATTGTAAATATACAAAAAGCACGTACAGTCATAATTGAGGCACCTAAATACGCCATATACGCGTGGAACACAGCTGTTGTGAGCTCTATAGGCAGTGATATGTGTAATTGAGTATGGGGTAGGATGCTTTTGGACAGCGAATGCAGTTATGAAACCCTGATTGTGATGGATGGCCTTTCATAATACGTGGCACCGAGCAAATATTGCCAGCAGCGTGCGCTACGGCGATATATAAATACACTACATTGAAGTAGTTAGTACAGTATATGGTACCATCCTGTGCTGGTCTGGGACGAAAAAAGAATGTTAACTAGCTGCCGTTCTTCCCGGCATGTTGTAGGAGGCGTCTAACTAGGGGTACATTGATTTATTGGGTGATAGGCTAGCAACCATCTCTCACCAATGTTCCATTACAACATCGCAACCGCCAATATTTATGCTAAAAAGTGACCTAGGAGATATTGTATTTCCAAGGTTCTGTCCACACCGAAAGGGATTAAAAGTGTGAATGTATATAGACACTACGAGTACATAGAAACAGTTAGTGCTATATAAATTGGTGGAGTTAGTAAAGATTGTGATCAAATAAAAGGTTGAGTGAATGTGCCTCTAACCCAATTACCCACCTTAGCAGAAGGAAGTTAATAACAAAATGTAGGTAAAGGCATACGGCGAACAACCAAATTCTTTGGATTCAAAAGGGTCTACAGCTAAGTAGCAATTTCCGTCACATTACGCATCGCGAGTAGAGATGGGAATGACAGTCTGATACGATGTGTAAAATACGATAATATCGAATGAACTTTTGAACAGATGTTAAACGATGGGTGAATCTTAGAGAACTAGATGGAGTCGATATGAGAGAGATCTTTGTACATGGTTTACTTCGAGCAATTTTGTAATAAACGACTTAGAACTTACGTATATATGTACATGTAGACAAACGTTACAGTATAGTGCTCTTATATTAGACACAATTATAACGCACTGAAATGATATATTATTCTGTAATATAAGTTCATGTTTACAATGTCACATTAGTTTAAAAGTAGTTACATATCATAGACACATCGATTTACAACAAATCGAATTTCTATCAAAAATAGTACTTCTTAGAATAAATAAAAATTCAATTCCCATCTCTAACTCTGAGTGTTATCTAAAACATTGTTAGGAACACATTATCCGATTTACTTGCCGTGTATTCTGGATTCAGTGGGAGCAACCTTACGCAAGGAATGGCGTACGTTTTGCTTTTTTACTTGAACTTTATGTCCTTTGCTATCTAGGACTGGGATGTAAATAGTGCTAAGGTGAGACGAGAATATGTTGTGTATTGTTTTAAGTAGAAACGCCCTAGGTGAAAAAAATCTTTACATACTTCAGTGAACGGCTGCCTCGTAAAATATCATTCATTCTTCTACGAGTATACTTATATTTTCTGTATCTATTATATACATATAATAAAAAACAAACATTTGAGCATTCATACGTTACTTTAAATATCATTATTATTACTTAGAACAAACTCTAACCTAACTTATTAGTTATAGCGAATCTTGAAACAATTATCCTAAAGATCACACACACTCACATCTATTGTGTATGCATGACCCTAAAGGTACATCTACACTAACCGAATAGGCACACAGTGACAGAAGCCTAGGACGGAGCACTTAGTCGAGCGCTCACATCAATCACAACACAATTTTATATCAAATATCGCTCTCAATCAATTTGTGGGAGTATCGAGTTGCCTGTGTGACTGGCATGAATCGGCCTCTCAAGAAACTTTGCCGTTGCGTCTAGTGTAATACGGGGTTATGGTGCAATTTACATCGATAGTGTTGTTTGAAGTATATGAAGTATATGTTAGTATAATTTGCATTACTAAAATTACTGTTTATAGAATTACTATATTCGCAATTGCGGAGCTACTTTGCAAGAGTTAATGGTCGTGAACGAGTTTGTCTTTTAATATGCATTAGTATGTGTATGACATACCTTTTAGACATAGAGTCCTTTATCCCTCAAGGATGCTTATATAAATAGTTTTCTTAACATGCCATGCATAATTTTAAATAGCATTTTAGAAAAGTTTACTTACACTTTACACGGCAATGTATTCGGCAAAGCGCACTTTGTAACAGAGTTTTAATTCTACTTTTGTTAACAATTAATTAAAACCCCAGTCTATTTTACGCTCATGGTATTTGATTGAAAAATTGTAAAACGAATAACCAGCTACAAATCGATTACTAAACACAAGTATTTCACGCCAATTGATTACGTGCCTATTAATAGCCCTTTGCTATAAAACACAAAAGAGTTTGTTTATACAACTTGCGCTGCTGTTTTGTTTCCATTCGACTAATCGAAATTATCGGTGGCCAGTACAGAACGAGGTTTGCTATGTAATCGCTTTCAGATATCGCTGTTCGAACACAATGCAGCGGTTTTTATTATTCAGCGAGTGTGTATGCAGCTCTACTTTTGTGTGCGTCACCCGATCTGATTGTGATGAATTTCAATGAGCTATGAATTTAGAGCGATTGCAATTTGTTCATACACTATTGAAGCTAGAAATGGTTCTTGTACATACCAAAAATATGGTCAAGAAATGAATTTATTTATATAAACTATTATAATATATAATATAGTTATCAATGGGTAAATTATAACAATGTCTTTCGCCAAGAATATTAATGATCTTATGGAAGCCGATTGTTTCAGATTACCTTCAATTCCATTTCAAATTATATTAGCTAGTTACAATTTTATCACTCAATTAGATCATTCTCTCTACAGTTTAATATTACATGTTCATAAACGTATCTACGTATCACGAGTACAGTGAAACAAAAACGCATCTGTTTTGTATCGAGAGGGCGTATGTTGAGTGACAAGATAGTTTATCTTATCGAGCTTCGTCCAGTGGGTAGGCTGTTTTTTGGCTCAGCTAGTGATTAAAACGATCCTGTATTCTATTGTTCGTATTGGGTATCCTGAACGAGTAGATTGATTTATTCATTCATTGTAAAAGTGAATAGATTTCTATCAATAAGTGTCAAAAGACTGTTGAGATTTGTCTATTATGTAAGATACGATGTATCTTTTATTACAAACTGATATGACTATGCATTGTATGTAAACGGCAGCGCCAATTTCACGCAGGAAACTAAATGGCTAACAACGATTACACAAGAGGATTATACGTAAAATTTAATCCAATTTTGAGTTGAAATTGTTATGGGACATTTAAAACAATGTAGGCAGAATAATGCTTCACTGGCCGCAGTGTCATGCAGTTTTATGAGGTCGCTATGATATTAAAAGAGCTCATAAAATAGCTCTCGAAACGATCACTACCATATTAAATGGTTTTAATAGAAATACTTATCGCCATTGTTCCGTAGGCTGGGGCGCCAAGTGCTTCGACAGTCATACACAATTGATATCAATATTGATTTTTTATTAGAAACGTTAAGCTTAGTTCGTCGAACTTTTATTAGACTCAATAAGATCGAGTTAAATAAAGGGTTCCGTAATAAAAAAACTAAAACACTCACCATCTTGTATTAGGCTGTCGGCTAAAGTAAAAAGAGTTGCTAGTGCCTCGATATCCAATTTGAAGGTTCTTATACAGCGAATATATACAAACTTAAACAATATATATGTTTAAGTTTTTTCGGGTACTGTTAAAGAAAACCGTAACGCCCATATAAGTAAAATCGAAGATTTCTCCTCATTTCGATACAAAGGATAGCGAAAAAAAATTAAGAATAATTTCTAGCACCAACGCGGCTCGCAATCGGAAATATAGTGCGAGGTCTTATCGCGGGAATATGCTCTTTATGGGTTGGTATGCCTTCGCTCCATACGTGCGGGCGCCGCGGTAACCCAGTACTCAATGACTACGAGTTGTGTGATACGTGGAGACGCCATGTGTGTTTTCCGGGGGCGTCAGGCGTTGAGCGGCCTCTACAGATAAATCTATCACTAAAACAACCGCTCATATTCAACAAGCTTTTAAATGTTTATCAGTTTATGACGATAAGTTTTAGTGCTGAAAATGGAGCGGGTTTTAAGGGCGGATATGTATAGCGCACAATGATAACGGGTACCATGATTTTGATTATATAGAGCGTTTTATAACAAATTTTAATGTAAAAGTTTATTGAAATAATAGTGATGCTTTTGTTCTGTTGTTTAATACGGGGAGAGGAGAGATTATATTATCGACTAATCATAGCGAGAGAACCGAAATATAAAGCAATTAAATAACTCTAGAGTTTATCCCCTTAAAATATTTTTGTTAAACCCCATAACTATATTTCATATCGCAACGTGTTAATACGAAACAGGTTGATTGAACACGCACCATATTTAATCGTATGCCTGCTCAGTGCATTTGTAATTGAATGCGAGTATCCGTGATTCGGGCGTGACGTCATGCACTCTAATGACATTTATTACTGGCAGTTCATTTGAGCCTGCAAAAGGTTACCGTATGCCATTTTGAAATTAATTTCCGCACAAACTGTAATTGAGTGGAAGCCGCTCTGACGGTAACACGGTGCATGCCTTCCTGAAAACTTCACTCACTTCACACTCAGCGGAAGTGATCGGCTCGAGAACCTTTGCCCGCACTTACCTTTCATTGGCCTCATCGATGTTTTAAACTTACGTACGTACCTGCAAGAAAGAAAAAGGCTTGTTAGATAGTACATGATATTAGAATTTTTCGCTACATATGAATAATTGAGCAACCAAATAAGTAAATATAGCATTTTTCTAATTGGATGTGTCGTTTTTAGATCGAACTATTAAGGTTGAAGAAAGAATTAGATAAATGGTTTAGAGTTGCTATAAATACGGTAATTTGATAAACTATTTGTGTATACAAGATACAATGATAGTTCATTAGTTTAACCCCTCACATGTAATGCAAATTATGCCCTGAAACTCATACGATGCCGAGCCAGAGTACTAGGAAATTACTTAGCTAAATCAACGTGACTTTGACGTGTCGCCTTCCAAAGAATCCTGAGCTGATAGCCTCGACGTGATTTAGAGTAATAAATCGCTTTACATGTAGCTAGTATCACAGGTGTTTCTCCTTTCAGATCGGACAATGAAAATTACCTCTATAAATAACTGCGAAGGGATGTCCTCTCAGTGAGTGATTGCATAGGGAGTGACATGCCTCGGCCAATCTTAGTTTCGATTGGATACTTAATCAAGCTATGTAAGCTAATAGAAATTTACGACGATCGCACGCTGCGACGCGACGCCTCCGATGTCTGGGGAAAACGCCTCATAACACGCCGTGTGCTAAGAGCAACTTAAGTGCCGCTATGTTTTTATTACTTTAAGAAATATTTTAATATATTTAGAACATCCAGAAAACGCTGAAAGGTGGCCAAAGCATAATACAGAGTTTTCAAATAACAGTTACTGAGAAAATATCATATTTACTATACAAAGAACAAAATTCCAAGCGTATAAGAAATCACAATATATTTAATATACCACGCTCTAAATATTTATAACCAAAGTACATTTTCGTTGACAGTTAATATTTAAAATTGATGATAAGCGCCCAGATCGTAAGGGTTGTGGATGGTTAACTTGGCGATATCGGAAACTGCAGAAAAACTTGGCTCAGCTGTAGGAAAATGAGAGTTGCTTTCAGAGCTGTCAAACGTGGCGGGAAAAAGGACGGGGACGTCACCATAATGGATGTGTCAGTGGCAACGCGGCTGAGGGACATCGACTACATCTATTCCCTAAGGATTAAGTTAGTGGGTTCCGACAAATTTGAATATGGCAGCCTACCTCTTCGGTCTAATTCATTCACTCATTTATTTTCAAATTCGACTATTTTTTCTCTGTGTTAACCAAGTAAAGATTTTTTTTTATTCATAATCCGAAAGATATGAATGATATGAATCTTCTTTTGATATTTATTCGGAGATGCGAAACGCAATAGAAAATTCTATACATGAATTCAATGGCGATATTATATTACAATTGAACAAATACTTTTAAATTTGTAATGTTAGCAGTGCAGCTTCTATAGTGTTGTGTAGATGAAATCAACATAAAACTATAAACTTTATCGCTTGACATAAAAACTTTATGGTGACGCATATCGTCTTATGTACGAATTTTACACATGCCTATTACACGTTTACTATTTAAAAGTGTTGTGATAAGAAGGAAATGTACTAACGTGTTAAGGTTAAAAGAATATTATGAATTCCTCTCAACAGTCGATATACTCTCATTTATATTTATTTATGGGGATCCGTGATCGCTGGCTACTTCTCTAAAGGGAATCAGGCATAATGTGTATGTATATTTCCTAACTTAAATAGTGATCATTAAGAGATAAAAATTATTAGAGCATTAAAAATTTACTTCGAGGCGAGAATGATTAACATGTGAACGTTAATTGGGTTGGATCTCCGGTGAGGGTAGCGTTAAGAACTTCTTCGGCTTTTTAATCTAGTTTTTCATTATAGATGTTTTCATGTACCTATAATTAGTATATGTTTCTTTAATATACTTTGAGTTATAGTACCTTTGACGTAACATAAGTCATAAACGTACTTAGCAAAGGGCTAGTTGTATTGGTGTCCTACAATATTGTCATTTTAAAAACCTATTATTTGAACATTTCACTTTACAGCATATTGGCAATGTCAAAAGTATTCTCAAATGGTTGCCTATGTTAATCGGTTCCCCAGCAAAAGCACGAGAATCTGATAGTGCAATCTTGAAAAACATGTCAAAACGATGATGGATGTTCATGGCACCCATTTGGAGAAAGTTAGTAATGGAGACAGCTTTTATGTCAAGCTTCCATCATAACTTTTATTATGTATAAAAATGTAAGTGCACGGGTATTATACGACTTTTTGAATCGTGCATTTTACATTAGGTATTGATGTCTACGTGTTAGCTTTATATTTATATTTTATGACCTAGGCATTTCAATTTTAATCATAGGACAGATACGGTCAGAATTTATAGAGTTGAAGTAATTATAAAAGGTTTATTGATAGTACCTATTTTTTTTAAACACCTATATATTTCGTCCATTTTCTTCATACACTCTTCATACTCGTAATTCGTATGATTAAGGACCTTTAGCCGCGAAAATTTTCTAATGCTTTCAAAGCATATAACATAGTAAAATTCGGTAAAATAGTGTGTTATTTTAAATTTCTCATTTAAAAATGTTATCATCCTTTAGTTTTTAACATTCATTGCGAATCTAGAACAAAAATATTTATCTTTGCGGATCCCATGGCCTCTAATCAGTCTTGACTGGCCAAAATGTGGAAGATTGATAATGACACACCATGAAGGATGGCCGCGTGTATGGCGGGCAGAGAGCGCCTCGTGCACGTGTGCGATAGCGGCGGAGGCCGATAATCGAGGTGATATTTAGCCGCGGCCATTGGCGATCAGCCCCCCGCCGCGGCCAACCGATAGGGGGCGTTCGCCGACATGTGTAATGGCGACCGCGGCCCCCTTTTATTACTGACCCGCCAGTAAACAGAACATTCGGGTTTGTGGTGTTATAAAAACGAAATTAACGTTGACCGGCGATGTCACCCGCCGCTCCTTATGGCGGTGCGACACATAAACGCTGTCTTCCTCCGAGGCGGCTCCGCGGGCGCGCTTTCCCTCATGCGCCGTTTCGCGCCGGGGAATTTTATATTGATTGTAAAAGGAAGAATCCAATCTCGACACTTTATACGATTACGAGCGTTTTATATTCGTAATTCTCTCTATCAACGTTAATCGAATCCAGCGGTGCAATTGCGCGAGGAGCTCCCCTATGAAATATTGTTCGATGAAAATTTCACAACTAGCAGAGAATTATTGTTCACTGCAATATCGTGTTAATAGATTAATCCAATCAAAATATTAATTCCGCGCGATGGCACATCACATGAGCGTTAACACTTCGATTGCTCGAATGTTGGTTGCGTTTTAGATAAACCTCACGAAATTCCCATTAATTCAGCGACAGATTTCTGATTGGTTTTTAAAAAGGCTTTTCTGATATTCCCGCTAAAAGGCGAGTATGAAACGTTGTCAGTTAATGTTGGCAGTGAGCAACTCAATTAACGGGCCAATAGCTGCGGGCGGCGAGGCCAATCATGGGTGCACAATTAAAACTAGCAAGTGCGCCGCCCGCCGTTAAATATCGAACGCAGAGCGGAAAATCTAAATACGAAGCGAAATTGCAAATTAGCCGAGAGGCCAGCTGGACGCGTGCCCTGCCTACCTCGGCGGGGATTAGCGGCGCACTTGTGCGTTTGTTTTGTAGCTTTCACCGCAAAGTAAATTTTGAGCGAACTCGCTCCGTACATGCACGCTCGGCCGCCCGCCGCGCAGATGATATCCTGCGACGGATCGGGTTACTCCAACTCCGATCAGCCCTGTGTGACAACATACACGACATATTGTATAGATACAATAGAACATCAATATTATATCTATGATGAATAACCCTGCAACTTATTAACTTGAAAAGGATCATTCGCAGGTGTCAATTTTATGTTAATTTAATCTATTTAGCTCTGCATCAATTGTTTTACATAACATATGTATACACACATGCCAACGATCTAAAAAACTACTTTTGATTCTTATACTTGCTTCACTGAGTATTTTCCCAATCTTTTCTATAGCATAATTGCCTTGTCTTTTCTCACTGCTTCAATTACTATGATGTTTAGGTTTGTATATTTTGTAGAAAATAGCCTTACGTTTGGTGACACAATAAGCAGAGATAATAAGGAGAAAAAGTAGTTTGTGTGAAGCTCGGGTCCTGAAAGCAATTGCGTCCACGCGGGTCGACATTGCGACAGTTAAGGGGACGAAATTGTTGCACATACGACTACAGCTACGTCTGGACTACGGGGCTAATATTTGTGTCCAGGATCTGAGATACGAAATTAATAAGGGGTTAGACATACAAACATATACATATGTACCTAGAGAATTAGTATGTACTTATGTTGTATGTCACATATGAAGCACGATTGTTATCCCTTTCGGGTAGTTAAGCATAAGCTACTTATCATTGCGATTTTTGTATTCGAAGTCAAATATTCTGAGCTAAAATAACTTAGCCTTTTAATTAAAATTCTATTCGTTCTTATAAATACTATACAAGTGACCCTATTCATACCTAGTAGAATGAGTGTTTGAAAATTGTGACTCATCATTAAATTGTATTATTACCTACACTTGTATTATTAAGTTTCTAAGAATGATATGTTTATATAGTTTCAATAAACATTGACATGGATAGTAGTATAAAATAAACAAAGGGTGACTAATTTGTGATCTCATTCTATTGCTTTGTATCGATTTCCTTTGACATTGAGAACTTGCATAAACGTATTGAAGCGTTACGAATACACAGTTGCTAAATTCACGTATTGCATTCACTGTGTATTGATAGGATACCTAGATTGTATGAGGCCATTCTCGTATAGTATAAACAAAATTAACCCGAATATGTTACGTAATTGTTTGGATTGTTTAATATAGAAATGCACTACCTATATAACCGCTAAAAGACCTTCGTAGAACCGACGGGGGTCACTGAAGAATCTGAGTTCCCGAAAAGGTTAATAAGGGGTGGCCATTCGTATATATATATAGTATATTTGTATGTAATTGTCAGTAAAATGAAATGCTTAAAATGTTCACATGTTTTAAGTAAGATTACTTTGAGGTTTTTGTGTCTAGGAGATAAATGCAAGCATGTCTACAACCAACGAAGCACGGACATGAAAAATATTGTTGAAAGAATAAAAAGCGAATTTTAAGTAAAGGCGTGAAGCCGACGACGGACGAGCTCAAGTGTTGCTTCTTCGCTTTGTGCCTCTGTTTTAAAAATAACACGAGTCCGTAGCTCTTTAGAGGCAAGGTACATAGTAACAAACTACACCTGTCTAGTAACATTATAAGATTCTTCATTATTCTATTTTACATCTTTGCAGCGTAATCAGTGCTTTAAAAAGATGGTTTCTATCTATTGTAATCGATTTCTCGTTCGCCAATAATTAATCTCGAAGACTCGGCTAATCTGTTCCTCCCTTCAGTTATTTTTCGCCTCCTCAGAATAGTCTCTCGAAATCAATTAATTACAGCTTTTGAATTAATCACTAGCGGGTCGACACTAACTAAGAATCCCGTAAGAATCCTTGAACTTCGCTGGACTTATATTTGTCCGCGCGCAGACAAGAGATGCTAGATTAGACACGTAATCACAAGCAAAGGGTTGCGTTATAAATCTTTGTCGTCGCGGTGGTAAATCTGTTGCAGCGAAAGCAAAAAGTACAGAATATAATTTCTTTTGCAGCGGGCTTCAGCGCAGTGCGCTACTTGCTGATGGAGATTCATTGAACCATCCCGTCATTTATCAACTGAACCTTTCTTTTCATTCTTGTACACTTTTATTCTATTTCACTTCTTGTTTTAATATTGTTTCGATCTTCTGGACGTGCCGTTTTCCACTTTACAGCGGCCATTACAGCAGCTTTATGAAACAAGAAATCAGGAAATAGTTCCTGGTTTATATTGTTTAACAAATTTCAACTTAGGCTTGATTTTTCCTTAAGGCTCGGCTTGAGTTTCGTGTTGCCAGTACTCGAATCCTATCCATTTCAGCAAAACTTCGCACATCTCAACCGGATGTGCAAATTGACTTTTGGAGTGACAGCTGCCAATATGTATGCTGTTTACTACAAATGTTTGCATCAGCATGGGAAGGAATACACACCTTCGCGGTTCATTAGAAATGAATGCAGACTTACGTATCACGAAAAGACAATGGAATAAAGCACAACAAACGTGGAAGAATTGTGAAAAATATGAAGACAAAGTTTTGTCAGAATGTAGTTGGTGAAAACTGTGCGGATTACATGGAACGATTTCACCCTGAGGCACGCCGCACATCAAGTTTTGGTTCGATTTCAAGCTCGCTGGAGCTGTTTTTGATGTCTGAAAGTATTTTTCAAATCCGTAGTGTGAAGAGAATTTTCATTTTGTTTCCTCGCAATAAAGTGATGTATTAAAAAACAAATTGTTTTGTTCATTCTTAACTGAGGCAGCGATCCAATTTCCCATTGTGGTTAGAGTGTCACCACATAAAAATATCCACCTCCCCACATCAGTCTCCTGCCCCCAGCTACGGAGGGAGGTGCCGTATAAAAAATGCGTTAAATAGCTTAATTTGTTAGCTCAGGGTGTCTGTTAATTAAAATAGTTGCTTTCACTTGGCATTTCCTGCGCTACTTTACTTGACTGGAGCTTTATCACAAGTTGTTGATACAGTATTACTTCTAATTTCAAAGACACGATTTGAAAATTTCAGTTTTCATTAAGGAGAGTGATCAAATAGTCTTATCATATACTTGGAAGTCAATACCCGTGTTCTCTAAAGTTAAGTAGGAACCTAATTACCATTTTATCACTACTTTATAGTGTTCTATTTTCGTTTCACTTACATTCATACAATTCCGTAGATACAACCGATCTTTTTAACACGTTTCTGAAGCTTCATATGTCTTATTAAAGCATTAACTCACCACATAACCTTCTTTAATATTATAATACATCTACTGGATATAAATTAGGCGGGAAATATAAATTTCATATCGCTTTATGTAATGTCGCAGAGGAGCTTTCAACGGATTAGAGCTTAGCAAACAATGAGGACGATTATCTCGGTAAAAGCTTGTCAGTGACAGCTTTCAGCTGTTTATGTCTAGATTTGGCTCATCAACGAGTAGCTTGGGAAGGAGGTTCAAAAACAAACTATAAATTACTTATTTATTAATTATTGATACATAATAATACGGACACATGGCTTTTATAAACTACGGATTTTAACTTTAGAAGTATAGTTATCAGCGATGACGACTAAAGTAATATTCCATTAACAGATTGAATTATTAGTCATTTGAAAACATAGTAGTAATCATATACGCATGAAAACAACATGAGGTATATGTAAAAATATGCGAAATTATTGGGTATCACACAAAACATACACAAATAAGATTTCCGAGGACCGCGTTCGAGAACTTTCCAATTTCATACAAATGTCACTGAAATTTAGGGCCCAGGTGTTGGTAAACAGCTGATCAGTAGAAAGCTAAAATACAGTTGCGAAGTCAGCGGTGAATCGTGCCAAAGTTGGTCGCACTCATACGGAAGAATGCAATGAGTCAGAACAGATGTCACGGAAACTGATACCCGGCTTAGAAGCCTCGCTAGTGCGAGGGAATTAAAATATCACTTTAGTGAAATAAATTAAGAATTCACTTAAAAGGGTGGGCCTGTGTGGTTTCTGACTCTTGCTTAGAGGTCAGGTTTTAATCAACGTGGCATTATCACTATTTGCCTATAATCATGTTTCCTTTTGTCATACGCGTATATAAAATATTATCTACCTAGTAGTTATCTCTACAGGGAATCAGTAGTTATTGATTTTCGAAATGCTAGACATTATAATTCATATACATATAGAAGAAATATATGTGCAACTTTAGATAAATATCTCAAAGAGGCTTCCCCCTACCTTTGCTTATACTCGTACAAACAGTCAAAAGTAAATTCCGATGCAACATACATTACAATACTGCGTTAGAAAATTGAACATTATTTTCATGAGCTGGGTTCCAATAGAGCATAATTTTCAAGGCACGCAACCCTAAAAAAAAGGAAAGACGAGTATTTGAGGAGCTCTTGGCGGCATAGCGAGTGCCTGGCAACTCTACCGGGCCGTGACAATACAAGCCTCCGTACTAAATGTCATGGTGCCTATTGTTTCCGACCTCTCCCCCCGCCGACCCCCTGGCGGATTGACATTTACACCCTTCCCACACCTGCTTGCCTAGAAAAACTAACTTCATTACAAATTCGTCTACAAGTGAGAATGTTTCCACTGAAACTCGATTCGGTGGAAAAAGTTCAACCCTTGGACGGTTCCGCAATTGAATGTACTCGTAACATTGTTTTAGGTAATTTCAAGTACGGTTACCGCTATAAACCCTAATACATTATTCTTTCTTTTTATAGTATCCATTCTTCATTTAATGTGCACATTGTACTAAGTAGAAATACACATTTTCGTCAATGTAACGGCATAAACGTTAGCGTATAAGCCATATTATTCGTGCAATTTATCCATACAATAAAATGCTGAATATTAACTGCATTTCCTCGGACACAAGTATGATTGAATTTTTATTGCAGTTTGACGATTACATAAAGTTATTATCGACGTAAATGTAATTCCTTGTTAACTAATAAACCAAGTCGTAAGCGGGTTTATGGGTCCGATAAAGTTTATAGTGTGTTTTCAGCGGGATAGTGATTTTAGTGCTCAAGTTAGGGTTAAGTAAAAGAGTGAGTTGGGAAGTGCTAACTCAATATGGCCGGGCATTACAGCAATTTGTTCAAGACACATCCCGCTCCTCTACCTAAACTAGGGTCATGCTACTCCATTGAAGTTCGTTTATATTAAAGTAATTATTTTTTCTATGTGTATCTAAATGCTATATATATATGGTGCGCAGTAAATATGTACATTTAATAATATTAAAACGGTTCAAGCATATTCTAATAATAGCGAAATGTTAACTTTTGAAATATAAATAGGTTAATCTCTGTTAATTTTTGTTCATTATTAAATGATATAAAATAAATTAATTAAACGGAATTATTTTTGCGTCTATGCATGTATTTACTTAGATAAAAAACAAATACACATATTCATATATCCAAGCATAAAACAACGAGAAAGTATAGGTAGAACTACCTTTAAACCTCTGATTTAATATAAATACTCCAACATAATACATACTCATACGAGTTAATAAATAAGTACGTACAGTTCCCCATTACAGAAAGAGTGCTATCTAAGAGCTATCAAAGCCCCTAGCTAGGAAATTTGCATCTGTGCTGGCGAAGGAAATCGCGTGAAAACTGATTAAGCATAGGCAAGACCTTAAAACGTCTGCAACGGGGGTCGCAGGCTGATAAAACTCGTGCCTACAGGATGTTGTCTTCAAAGGTGATAATGTCATTTCTATTTCGTTCTCATCATAATATATTGTTCGCGTTTCTTAAATGAGTTACATATAACGAAAGATAAATTATTTTGTTAAAATATATACAGAAATTTAATTTTTATGTAAATTTTGTTTGTGGAATATATAAAAATATTAACAAAATGGTCAAAATAATAATATTAACCTAAGCTAAATCCTAATAAAAATGTATAATAATGAATGAATGAATTGACTATAATATTATATATTAATTAACATTTGTCCCTAGTATCTATCTTCCTACTTATATGCTATCAGTGACAAAGTGATATTATTCTTTCTTTGAGTTTCTATCCGACCCCGAAGGGATCAGTGGACATGAATTAATATTCATTTTTTTTTCTATTATTACATTATCCTTATAATGACCATGCCACTAACATTTCATTTATTTATTTCATTTCATTATCACCAAAAGTAGCTACAAAAAACAAAATGCCCAACGAAATATTATTCCGTCATTCATTCCCAGACACCCTGTGAGCATGTATATTGAACAAGGCGACAGAGGGGGACGAAGTGGCTTGTCAATACTCACACATGAATGTCGAGCAACTTCATTAGGAGGCCATAAGTCGAGGGCGGGCGATGAGGCGAGCTCCCAAGGTACCTACCTATTATAAAGTGCTCAGTTCGGAGCACGTAGTAGTGTAGCGTGAGCCGTAATATCACAGTCAACTAGACGATTTTCTACCCTTATTTTATGGTTGTATGTGTGATGAATAATTAGGAAAGTTATATATAGTTTACTTATAAAATTTATGCGTATATACGAGTAAGTGTGACTGAGAAAAAAGATCTAAATATTAAGTACTTCATAAAACTACTCGCTTCTTCTGATTATATATGTAAATTGATCATATATACTTTTATTTAGATCATTAAATTTTGAATGAAATATGAAATAAATTAAATAATCCTTCTTCTAAAAAAAGGGATAATATAAACCAAACTCACTACTATTTTAAATCAACAAACTATCCAAAACAACTCCGCAATTTTGTATCAAAAATGAAAGCAATTAAACAGCTTTAACCTAAAGTTAAATCGTGATGGAAACGCTGAAACTATAAATCCGTTTCACTGTTGATTATCTGCAAACAAATTACGATTCTACCCGACAATGTCACATGGGACATCAGTGTCTGTGAAATGATTTATTCCCGAACCACGTGGTTTGAATTACATCCGTGACGATCCGACCAGATTGGATTATACACATTCGCCTAAACACATGTATTAGATATTCCCGACGTGGTGATTAGGAAGTATTCTTATGAACCTATGAATACCAAACAGGAAAAGTCTCTGATAGGGTGTTATGATTTTTTGTACGTTTTTCTTTTCCTCTAACATATCGTGTAAGGTGGGTTGTAACTTGGAAGTCCACAGTTATTTAAATTTATTGGCAATCACGATCTAGTATTAATATCCTTTATTAATTTTATTACAACTCCTAAAGTTACGCTATAGAGATTATTATAATACGAGTAATATTTGTACCGTTAATAGTGTTTCTGATTAGAAAAATCGTACTGTTAGTAATTACCAAAAAGTTCACCAAAAGGTCGCTGTATAGTTTGTTTAACTACAAACTACAAATGTGTAAATTGTATACATCGAATATACATCGAAGTTATCAAACATTCCCAAATATACATTCCAAGTGGCAAAATAATAGAGAGATCTGAAGAAATAAAAACACAAGAAGCCAGTCGCACAAGCTCGGCCGAATCCTTTCGTATGCTAATAATGTTTTCGCGTCGGGAAAGTAATAAAAGAACACTCTTTCGGCTATTTGCATACGATACAGACATCTAGTTTGACCGTAGACAATAAACGTGTGTTTGCGATGAAATTTAATAAAGCGGAAACGGAAGGACGTTACAATGTCGCTTGAGCAAATAGAGCCTACCCCACTTGAGCGGCCCTCACGAATTCATATGCTGGCCACCTGAAGTGCGTCAGGAGGAACTATTACTATTGGTTTTTGTCAACTGTAGGGTGAGTTAGCAAGGTTAGTTGTAGTGTATAAGAACACTGAAGTGTTTGTTAATGTTATATTATGCTAAAGATTTAAGCAGAAATTATTTGCCAAATTAATGTTTATTTTCATAGAGCATAAGAGAAAAGGGTCGAGAGAATTCGCATACCATTCGCCGGACTTTGACTTGAATTCGAAAGCGTAACGGATAATTAGTCTCTTTGAGATTTCAAAACTGAAACTATGGAAATGAATTTACGAGCGACTAAATGAAATTCGTAATTTGACTAAAACTAGAAAAGGCGTTTCGCTCCCCGCTGTGTCGCAGCTATTAGTCTCGTAGCACGCGTAGCAACGTCTCGTAGTCGCGCTCGCTACGATTTATAAGCGGAATTTCGAAGAAAAAAGCTACGGATCGCCAATTGGTTGAGCCGTTTTTCAGCATATCGCATTGCTGTATCGAAATGTTTTCAATCGAACTATTGTTAGAAATATAATGTTAATGTATCGAATCAAGTAATGGATATCGTGAGTTATAAATGAATGACTAATAAAACTAAGTAGTTCTTGAAATAAAAGTCTTTCATTACGTAGACCTATAGTTACACTTCTGTGTAGGACCTATAGTTACTAGTTACGACTTATATTGGCAGGGTAGTTTAAAAAACAAGTGTGCACAAAAAGCAAAAATAACTAATATTAACGCAGTGTTGATAACAAGCAGCTAGAGGAAACCCCTACGTTGCATTCATTTGTGGATTCAAAGCAAAATGAATTTAACAATATAAGAGATAAATAGCATAATTATGTTAAATAGGTTCCATTGTAGGTGCCGGGAGAGCCGTGGCGCCAGATAGGCGTCTCATCACATACAGATTGGAATTCCTGGAAGCGTGGCGACGGGCTGGCGCCTCACTTGTTGCACGCAATCGCTCCAACATCATTCTCACTCGCTCGGACTTCGCACTCACTGTACCTACACATGTGGCCCTCGCGTACTGTGATAGTTCAATACATCGGTCACTTGATACGCACTATGTAATAGTCTAATTCACCTCGAACGCAACTGAGTGAGCTCGGATTATTTCACACGCAATATACGCTAACAATCTGAAGAGAAACTTCATTCATACATTCACCGCAGGCGAAACTTTAATGACATTTCAACGGCAGCGGGGTTGCAGCTCTTAATACACGCCTAGAACATTTAAGTTAAATCATGTGAGCCACATTAATTATAATGGCAAAGGAGTGCGCCGCGGCCTCCGCAGGGCGGCCATCTGGGTCAATGCAAATGCCTCCGCGGCTGGCTCCTTGGGAGCGCTCGCCAAGGCAACCTGCCCCTTTGATTAATGGTGCAAGCAGCTCATATGTTATTAATTAATTGCTGCATTCGCATGGAAATTAATAATGTTCGGATGCAGTTGACGGGCGCAGCGGCCTTTCTTCCGCAGCCTGCACGGTTGCCTTCTCGCCTCCGCACTTAATTAAGGAAGCCCTGCGACGCCAATGGCGACCGCCCATAAGTACCAGTTAAGGGCCCAGCACTAGTAGTGCGTTTCATTACCGCCAATGGCGTCGTTCTCCGCTTGCACTTTATGGCTGCGTTACACGTAGTTAAACAAACGGCGTCTCATTGATCCCGAAGCGAATTTGCAAGAGTGTAATGTAACCGTTAGTCACAGATAAGGGCGCTGAATATGCGCGCTTAACCGCTGCCGCTGTAAAGATGGCAATCTCGGCGGACGTTTTAAAAAGGCAGCCGAGATAGTGGGCGAGCGTGGCCCCCGGCGGCACTTAGTGCAGGCTATTAAGAGCGGTGTGATCGCCAGCGCGCGACAAACGACCCAAACTATAAAACCGTTAAAGTAACGTTCAGCAGCCGTAAAGAGCGTCCCAAGATCTGTTGACAATGTCTCCGCGCCCCGCCATAAACCGAATGCACCAGGCGACACTAAAGCCAAACGGCGCGCTGATTAAGACTGTTGCCATACGAGATGTACAAAAGAAGTACCTCGGCACGGACGGCAGGCGATGCCCCGGCCCGCCCGCTCTGATCGGCTGCGGCACTTTGTTAC
The DNA here is from genome assembly GCA_030578115.1 of Leucoptera coffeella. Taxonomy (NCBI): domain Eukaryota; kingdom Metazoa; phylum Arthropoda; class Insecta; order Lepidoptera; family Lyonetiidae; genus Leucoptera; species Leucoptera coffeella. The sequence goes on from JAMBLF010000802.1 coordinate 90,289, forward strand.
GGCTCTCATCTGGTGCACGAATAGCTCTCACCAAATGGCCTGGAATGGACTGAATCGCAAGAAGCTTAACGGAATTAACCCTGGCAATTTATTATGCTAAGATGCACGCTCTTACTTTTTCACCACTTTGACTAGATTATATTGGATAATTTAAGCATTTATCAACTGCTCAGTCTGAGAATTCGGAATGAGATAAAATTTTAACACGACTACTTAGAGTTTCTAGGTGATTGTGATGTTAAGTAATCTCGAAAACGTTTTATGGGACTAGGGAAGAGACTGTAAAGATTTTATGTTCCTTTAGCATCGTTTTATCAATGGATTCCCTCTACTTTAATGCATTGCCTAAGTGCATCCAGACATTGATGGGGCTACAACTAAAACTGCCATAATGTTGCTATTTACATAATAAAATCGTTTCCGTCAATTTGTTTTAAACAGAAATTCTAAACTTAAAAAAGTAGGTTTCACGTCTAAAACATCTTCAGTACAAAATCGTTAGGACAGTAATAAATATCATGGCACGTCAACAACTAATAGCTGTTGTCATCAAGCGATGATCACTAGTGGCGTAATCGAGTTAATTCGATTCCGTTTATCTTCGGAGCGATCCATCAAATGATTCATTTCCATGGCACGGGCGGAGAGTGATCGGACTGAAACCCGAGTCAATCCCCACTCATCTCTTTTTTCCTATTTATAAACGATTCTCATTTATCATTCGCGATGGAATCAACCCCATCGAACAGAGCTCGTTCAAACAGATTGTTTTACTTACTAATGTTATTTGCTTGGCGCCCGAGTGTGTCGCTTTAACCGAGACGAGCAAGATTGATAGCTTACCTGAAATAGAGCAAATCGTTATGTGAGACAAAGGCAGACATAGCAGCTGTAGAACAAGAAAGAGGGTTCAATTGATTCTTAGACATATGAATATTTCAATTCAGAATTGTAAACATAAATAATTATACAAGGATATAAGGAAATTTTATGGACAGAACGTGAATACATTGTCAATAATCTAGGTATAAACATTTGTTTAGAATCGTACATTGTTCAAGCTGTTATTTCAACTCAGATACTTAAATACACGTTACTACTTGACACATTTGTCTTAAATGGTAAATTCATTTTAGTTTATGCTGCACAACAAAGTTCGTTACCAGATAATCAGTCACAAAATTAATTCAATATAAACCTAAAGAAAAAACTACACCTATAAGGACATGGAGCAAATAATAACCTTCCTTTTAATAAAAACCTACAGCTGTACACTGAGGTAATACAATGAATAATGGAGTCGATTACTAAGTACAGTGTACGGAACTCCTGCCCCGTATATGGGGCAGCAGTGAGCTCTAGACGCAGACAGGCTAACCTGACGCCGAGCCTATTTCAAGCCTGATCAATACGCCGCTCCACTTTGCTACCACGACGTGTGTCAAGTTTTATGAACCATCCCACTCGCACTTCCGATGCCACTTGTAGTGAAAGTGGGGCTAAGGAAGGTAAGGTGGGCGATTAAAATATCGTTGGTATTGGTGTAATGCAAACGATATTTTAATCGCCTATTGGGTATTAATTTTAATTATATAATAGTATGGTACAAATTTGAAAGTAGTTAATTCGTAGATAATGTTGTAGGCTACAGAATATTTTAGTATTTTAATTTTTGATATTTTTAACCAATTACGCTTAATACAAAATAAAATTTAAAAAGGTATGGAATCAATCGTTAACATTAGAAAACGAATAGGAACAAAATGTGTCGTGATCAAATAAATACTGTAGTGGTACAACCCACGTTTGACAGCTGATGTTTTAAAATTTACGTAGTACATCGAAATCCTATAAACGAGCCCGTTAGATAACCACAAAACAATATTCCAGTTTGCAGCAAAAAGCGTCCTGTCGAAACTGAATGGCAACTGCAATCCGTAAGCCGGTTACAAATATAGTTAGGGCCCGACAGGGTAGATTCTGACAAATGAACTCGGCAGAGGCCACCGGGACACGGATACAAAGCCAGAGCCGACATGAATATCAAGCAGCGCACCTACAATATAAATATCAGCCGTCCGAGGGATTCGCCGACTTTTAGACACGCATTAGCCGGGGAATGAGCTAGATTATCCTGATTGATATAAATGACTCTTTGGAATACTTTAATACACACTTTCATATAAAGATGCCTCCAAAGTTGCGTGGTAAATAATGAATTATTGTTGGCTTTTCTGAGGCTGCTACTCTATATTCAGTGTGGTATTTGTCAAGTTTTCAGGAACGAACATGTTTATTTCATTCTACTCGTATGTTAAAATAAGAGACATAGTAACCAAAACATTTTGAGGAAAGAAAAACTGCACGAGTATTTAGGATCAAGTATCGAATAAAACATAGAGAGAATTGGTTACTATTTGTTCTCCTAAATGCTATAATTCAGTTATAAATGGTACCTGGTTGTACTTAATAATGCGGGATTAATAACCCAAATGCTTTAATATTTGGCAAGTAAAATACGCGAACCAGCCTTTATAAATGACTGCAGTTCGCGAAAGAAACGCGGTACGTGCTCAAAGCTAAAATTAAAACAGCGAGGCTCATTCCCAAACAACTTTTCGAGTGCGTGAGTTTAAATTTTCCTGCTTTTTTAATTCAAAGTTTAATAATGAAATGACATCAAAGACGTAGTACGGAACGGGAAGACGCGGTTTACACTTCAGATCATTAGTCAAGGCGACACTGACCGGCAATGGGCCCTCCTAATTGACGCTTCACTTCCAACGCGAAATATTAATGGACTTAATAATAAGGGGCCGGCTCAAAAAATATAATCCCTAAGTTGCTTAAGAAAACTTCTAACTTTTGTGGCTTGGTTACGCAAAGGACTTTGCTATAGCAAGAAATGTAGAAGTCAAAATGTAGTAACTTGTTGAGAATAATGATTATGAGTTATATTTCATAGTATATTAAACTTCATACAAACTAAATAGTGGTTGCTTTTTCTTGTTTTTGTCAAGTTTTTTGATGTAACCATTTTTTATTTTAATAATTTTGGAATATATTTTTATTAGAAACCTTCCTTTCTATGTATGTAACTTTGACTGTTCATTAAAAATTGGAATGTGCCACGAATGTCCATTTTATTATCCAAATCTGGTGGTAGTATGAAATCCATCAATCATACAGCAGAACTGAATTTGTTGTTTAAGGGTGCAACTTCGGAAACTCCAACAAAATTCAAATGAGATCTTCGGCATAATTTTTGTAATGAGTTCTTTAAAGTATTTATAAATAAAGCTCCACAGTTCTTTAAAGTTCAAACCTAGAGCATAATAATGTATTTGTTTCTTTAACTAAGAAATAGTTTTACATAAAAAACTAAAAACCACATCTTTAAAAACTCCATTATGCATTGTTATAGAAATATTGACAACGTACTTATTCTGTGAATACATTGATTATAAATAATTTTATAATAAATTATGTTACTGAATTATGGTTAAAGAAAGCAGAAATCCGAAAGCCTTATACTTCGAGTAATTTTAAAGAACGAGCTCGTGATTTATTTAATTTGTCAGATTGAATTGTAATATAATTTAAACCTTCATGGTTGAAGACAGTCCGATGAAATTATATGGGATATGTGTGATTGAATTTTGCTTACCGTGTCGAGACTTATTACAGAAATTCAATTTTAAGCTTACTGAAACTCGACTCGATTAATATACGTAGCTAGAGACAGAGCGAATAATATAAAATGATATCATTCTCATTGCAAGTTTGTTAGTGCATATTCCACTTTTCCATTCCAGAGAGCTGGCCCATAAAAATAAGAAAGTTTTTATGAACATATGTTGCGTCATGATGGAACAAAATGTCTGAAAATGAAACTCGTGGCGTGCGCTTGCCAGTAAACAAAATGCTAACTTAATAAGGTTTAGTTGGTTTGTTTTAGTGGGCGTCACCACCCGTGGGGATACCACACATTCTGCTTTTAGTAAATGTGTCACCCCACGGTTAAGAGCTACGCACAGTGTGAGACAGGCACCACGCTGTTCCTAGCCTGTAGCCACTTTATTTATTTCCTGCTCGGGGAAACTTGGCGGAAAGAATTGATAAATGCGACTTACCTACCCAATTTTACCCTCGTTTTGTTTTACTAGCGGAAATGTTTACTTAAGTATTATTATCTAAATAACATACTATAAATCCTCATTTTTCCCAATTCCTGAATTTAATAGATTCTATATGCATTAGTAATATTTAATTTCATTAATTACACTAGGATAAGTTCATCACAAATAAACTCTGGAAATTTTATCAAATAAGTTTAAAAGTGAACCTGTAATTCAGTAAGGCTTCATTATCGTCTGGTTCCGAAAGATGTGAAGCGTTTTATGACAAAATGCAATAACCCGGTATGTAGAAGGGCGGGCGGTTAGCTCGTTAGTCTTTGTGCGATAATAATTGCTGTAATCATATTTATTCTGGGTCCGGTTATGCTAAACTGAATTAGGAACAAGTAGCAGTTTGTGCCGCGAGATATTTACTTGCACTGGAAAACTTACAAAGTATTATTTTCTGCACATTGTACCATGGCACATTCAATGCCTACGCTTAGCATTTTAATATGGATCCTTATTTCACTTTAATTAAAAGATACATAAAAACGTTATTGTAAAAAATATATACCAACTTTTTATGTATTATTACTTAAAACCAACACTATCTAGTAATGATTATATCAGTGGCTAAATATAGACATACTAGCCTGCCTTTAAACCCTAATCGGAATAAGGCACACTTACCTTGTTGGCCGCTACTTTGTCTAATTGAAATCGCCCACCTGAACTTTATGGCGTCTTCCGCTGCATAAGGCTGGGCTAATATTACCCACCTCACTGTAAAATTTGTTTATTACTTCGGTGCCTATTTCTCGCCATTTCATTTCGTAATGTAATGAAAATTGATTGGTTTGCGCTGAGCTCAATAAATTATATAGTTGCGTTATCACACGTGACATAATTTGAAAATTAAATTACTGTTTTACGGGTTGTATATTATATGGTGACCTAAAATCAATCAAATTTATAATAATATATAAAAGTTTTATGAAATAATGTAACTTTTCAATTAATTGATTAAACAATTCATTTCCTGGGGCTATTTATTCAAATACCTATGTAATGAATGAAATACGTGTGCATTTTCTAATGAAAGTTAGTCAAAAGCCTCACAAAGTGTGATACTTCAATTTCGCAAACAATTTGGAGCACACTGGCCATAAAATAAAAATTCATGCTGCGAGCCACCGATGAGAATATGTTAACGAAAGAAAATACGATTGCAATAAATGCTTTGCTCTTTTTCAAAATGAAAATGGGATTGCTGCAGTTTTCTTCTGTTTAGTTTCTAGGGATCCGATATGAGGAATCGAGCGAACCTTTTGTAAAATCCTTTATCAATGTCTTTGTATTTGCTTAACGAATTGAGGGAAGATTTTCTGTTTTTATATTTGTTGTTGTTTGGTTTTTATTATTTATACTAAAACGTGACTATCGTAGTTGTAATGACATTATGGGTTATAGATTATTTATAGTAGTAAATTTTCTAATGAATTAATTTACCCGTAAACCTTTAGATCGATAAAATCTAGAAAGATCTAGCACGGGAACAAAGGTTAGTTAGCAATCAGGTAGGTATTTAGCATGTTAATCAATTAAAACTACGTACTTAATTACAAATAGTAACATAACTTAATAATTTGTATATATGTATTACTGCGTCCAGTGTGAATAAAAGGAATTTTATTTTTTAATTTTTTTTTTTTTTGATAACTTTTATTAGCAGATTCAACCGTTAGTCTGTCAAAAGGAAGAACAGCGGGCATTCGCGCCGAAGTCACGGCGAGACGCCATGACAGGGACGTGTCAAAATAGGCGGGAGCGGCGAACAAGCTCTGAGACGCCATCTTCAGCTCGGTTTGACAAGCACTCGAGGCGCTGAGGCTGGGGCTTGACTCCGAAGTGCTGCCGAGGCAGAATCGGCCCCTTACGACCCACTTTGTACACCCACTAGCCTTATTTGCTGAACAATGAAAAATGGCGAAAAAAATTCACTCTTCAACTCGCTCCGTCTCTGCCGCGCAGGGTTTGAAACAAGCTCCCTCGGACTTATGTCAGTCGGCTCGTGTTTTTGTTTATTTGTTTTCGATAAAGAATGGTATATTAATATATATATATATATATTTGCCATTTTAAATTTACATAAACATATTATAAAGCCATTTTAATTTTTTTAATAAGCCTACATATACTCTCTTTTATACGCCTACTGGAATCTTGATTACTAAATACACAACGGAGATGACAAATATGTAAGCTCCAAAACAATGATCATTAACTACATTTACATTATTGATCTGCACATTACAATTAATCGAGGTCACATTCTCGTAGGATATTTTAGACACATTTATTGATTCGCAGTAATGTCATTATTTCTGCCTTTATTTTATGTTGTATACGAGTAAAACGTATCTCTTAAATACAAAATAATGACTTGACCCGACTCTACTCCGCTCTTTATAATTTCATTGTACTGATTGATTGATTGAAGTTATTATTAGATTTTGGCTGATCCCGTGAATATTTTACTTTTCCTTTTAAAAGGAAATCTTTTCCCATAAATCGATTTTGACCCCAATTTATTTCGCGTTTCCAATTTCTCTTCCTGTGATTTCGCAGCCTCGCCAAATTATGGATATTTCGTTAACTGCATAACATTCAACCATTTTATAACTTTTGCCATAATATTGTACAACAAGTTATTAACTACGCAGAATGAAATACGTTACTTTTATTATAAGGCAAGAGAAGGTATTTACTTATTATCTGTAATTGTTTAAGACATAGATCCGAAACTTATTCACAAAAATATCCAGATCTTTAATAAAAAAAAAGCCGCGACCGTCTAAGAAATAATTCGTTGAATGTGGGAATGTTTTTCCTTCGGTCTCAGTCCAATTTGCCAGTTCACTCGCTCCGTCAGAGGGAGTGAATGATGCACTCGTCCACCATCGCTGACAAGGGATCGGGCTCACTTGTGGCCGAAGATTGGCATGCCCGCAGCCTATCTACACGGCTTCCTGAATCAATTAGTTCACTATACATGTGAGAGTGTATGTTCGGCGAATCGATATGTCAGTCCGCTGTCAAATATATCGCTTATTCAGTGTAACTATCTGTTAAATAAATATTTGGATATTTATTGCAGTATTTAACACGAGATTAAAATTAGTTTTTAAACGGGTGTTTGTTACGAATATAGTAGAGGAAAAAGTAAGTTCTTGCCAACGCCATAAGGTCTTAAGAAAGATCGATACAAAATTCGAATAAGATGAAGTAACTAAAACGAATCCTATCGGAATTCCGAATCATGTCAATGAAACGGTTCCAGGAGTCCCCTTTGTGAGTGAGGGCCCTCAAAGAGGTGAGAGTTCCGCGGCATTCAGCCTATAGAAGCTACAACTTAACAACGAGGTGTAAAGCTCTTCACACGCAATTTTAATTCTTGTTTATCAGCGCAGTTCTTGTTTGGCGATACGAAAGTAGATTTTTTTTAAAATTTATTTTACTCTGTTATTTTTATGCCTTTAATTTTAATCATAATGATAAGCGTATATTTACAGTATCAAAATATAAACAAATTATTACAAGAAGATAAACAGATTATGGCTTGTATATGTCAATTTCGTAGCAAAAGGTTTATATGTATTCTACTAAGTTTTGTTGACATCATGCATATTCTAAAATCTTGCATTCTACAATCTTGCTCCTCATTCTTGTACACATGCTTAATGTTCCAAAACGAGACTTCATAACTTCTGCATCATCTTATTCCAACATTTTCTAATAATTTACATATTTTACTTTTCAAGAAAATTCAAAATAAATTAATATATATTGTCACATAAAAAAAAATACTTCGACAAAATTGCATTTGAACCGTGGCACATATAATGGTAGGTTATAGGTGCTCCGAATATTCGAGGCGGTGTCTTTTCTTAAAAGTATAAAAGCTTTCTCGGTGTATATCTCGCAAAGAACAAGATCAAAGCCTTTCCCTTCAAGTTACGCATGTGCGACAATCCATCCCCATTCCTGGCAAATTACATTTTGTAAAATGATTTCATTTTGATCTTTTTGTCGTCAACCCAATTTCGGGAGCTACCGTTGCCGAACTCAGCAAGAGAACGAAGTTTAAACTAAACAATAACCTTTGTTATATTGTTACACGATTACCCGTAAAATAATAAGAAAATCCTCTTTAATATTAATAAGTCTTGACAACAACAGCTGTTGTATAAATATGAAATTTCTTTCCCATTAATGTCAACGCTCCATGCATCGAGTATCGAGCGATTCGATACATAGCAACGAGTGACGGCCGCGTCCATATTGGTCACATAAATCAACTCGACTCTCGCCCGGGACATTCTCAAGCAGTGCTTGCTTTTTCATTATTCGCCACAAATATTCTTAGATAGATTCATGAATGTTTGATCACAGAACTTTGTAGTTACGTATGCACATACTAAATCTGTAAACTATTATTACGGAATTGCGTATATAATTATGTTGTAATCCGATATTGAATTATACGTTATAATTAATGGAGTTTATAATGATTACTAGTTTAGTTCAATAGAAATTAGTAGGTCTATAAGTTAAAAAGAAATCTTAATTATACTACGAATACATTAGGTACAATATATATAATTATGTTTTAAATTACTATTTATCAATAAAGTCTCAGAGCGCATTGCATTAGAGTACACTGTAGCCCTGTGCCATATCAGAAAGTTGCACGTAACAGGAGTCTGCCACAAAATGACGTACGCCATAAGCGATCGAGTGTCAGCCCGTCTAGAAATAAAAACATGAGGATTTTCACTAGTTGAGTGGTTTGCTCTGTAAGGCATGCTATGAAATTTGTCTCGTGGCCTTTTTGTAGTGCTCGCAAATCGATTTAAAAACCTCGCCGCTGCTGCCTCCGAAGTTGCCTTCTTGCAGATTTTTTACAAAATGTTCTCATTTTATGCCGTGAAAGGTTTTAAGGAGTAAGTGATTGGGGTAACTTCCTGTGGTGATGTAATAATATAGTCTGCGCACAAAACAATGTAAAAATGTTGTTTATGCAAAGATTTTGTTTAATATTAAATAGCAGGATGCTACTGTGAGTTTCTATTTATATATTAACAATAAATGATATAGATGGGAATCTAATAAGGACTTAAAGGTATGAAGTTTAATTTTCAGTTCAACCAATTACGACTACGACTATAAGTTCTTATAGTCTCTCTTTTTAAAACTGACAAGTACAACGAACTTATGAAGTAGTGAAATGAAGTATCGAACCTCTTCATAATAAACATTTCTTACGGGTGAGATCTGTTTCTAGGCCTCAGCCACAAGACATGGCCCTGAAAACAATGTCTCAGCAGAAAATCCCTTACGCAAAAACGTATTTATATTTGATATTTTCGTATTACAAAATTAGCAGCCGTTTTCTTTGGCTACTTATGTGTAGCGAAACAAAAGTGACATATACTTATATACATATAATCAATACTTAACAGAGAAAAATGTATACAATTGAAAAGGCATAGTTTTCATTTTATGAGACACAAACTATATTAGAGTTACTTAGAGATACAATATTTTATAATGTCCGTTCCTTCAATGTAAAACAATTTATCTAAGTCAACTAAATAACAAAGATTTATAACATATCTTTATTTATATAACTAAAGATCAGTATTTGCTATGAGACCTTTTTTAGGTTAAGATTTCCTTCTGGCTAGGTATATATCAATGTTACATATCCAGTTTATTCCGGTTACAAATCAGGCCGCTTGGGAGAAGTACCTCCTTTGGCATCATATCGGCAGTTAAACGACCCTATTATAGAGCAAATTACGCCTAATTGGCTGTTTGTTATTTGAACTAAACGCGTGGCTTGCAACGATATTGCCGTCGCAAATGTACAGTTGTTTTTGGGAACATCTGTCTGAATTGAACCGAAATTTCGTGCAATTCCACAATACTCAATTTGTATAGCATTTTGCACGTGGATTGTGTAATATATTAGATTAATTTGTCTAAGACATTGACTTAGTAACTCTTGCAAGAGTTTTAAGTGTAGAATTAAATAATATGTGAAGCAGCTGATTTTTTCTTTGTATGTCGTAAGAGAACTAATTGACTATGTATTTTATTGGATAACAATATCACCACCACCACCACCATCTGCATCAAAATCAACGACAGATTTGGTGACATGTATTATGTTATGTAACTTATAAATGTTTAATACACAGTCGGATTAGATCGGGCATTACATTTATTTGTTTCTGTAATAAGTCAAACCTCAAACGGTCCGTCGAATAATTGAAAGAAAGCCCATGTTTTCTATACCGAAAAGGAGAGGTGAAAAATCACAGTGAGGCTCCGAACCTTTCTAGTTCATCGCCCAGTGCCTTTGAAGTAGAATCATCTTCTGTCACGCCCAATCATTATGTAGGTTTCCCTTTATGATTTGATATCTCTTTGATACGGCAGATTTTTATTATTAACTCCGCGTTGGGGTTAGTTTGATACATCCCTGATTTGATATTCATGTTGAGTTTTGTAGCTATACGATATAATGATATGGTGTTGTCCGCATAAACAAGAAATACGTATTTGTAAAGAACTCGTGTATTCTCCTATTTAATATCATGAATAAACAAAACGCTCACATATAAAAGAAATAAATTTAAAAAGGAATTTTAAACGAAACAAAGTAATAAAATAATCATATTTATTAAAACGATAAACCCTTAAATTCATTCGAGCGTTATAAATACTACAATACAGTATTTTGGTCCCGCCTCTTTATTATGTATGAGCGTTTTATATTTCATCCCAACAAAGTTGTTGATTCAGGTATAAGTCAAAATAAAACAGCGCGTCGGTAAGCATCTGAACAAATCCTTTTTACACAAAGACTCAATGCTGCAAATCCATTGTATCCTGTTAAAATATTCGAGTGGCGGCTCCCTAAACGTTTAATATTGGATAAAACACTCGCGCACGTCCTTCTTATTCCCCCGGTGTTCATATCGACATGTTATTCAGATTATACACGAATATTTCAATGCTTTCTACTAAATTACACTGCATGGGAATTTTTCTATACCGCGAGGGCGGGGAACTACGTACTTTCAGTTCTGTCGTGGCACTCAAATTGATATTTCTTAGTATGCGGGCTAAGTGCCGCGGTAGGAAAATTATTAAAACAATTAATCAAGATTATTTATTTAGGTTGATCCCTAATTAGGGAAAAGCACATTAAGTTACAGGGAAAATCATAAAAATATAAACCAGATGCTTTTCTTTTGTCTAGCTCATTTTCAAGAATCATTTTTATTATTTCTGGTCAAGGACTAATAATTATTATTCAGTATATTAGTTGTTATACTTCTATATATAAATAAAGTCATATATTACTATTATGTTTTGTTAGTTATAATTCTAATATAATTTTAAGATTGTACATCCTAACAACGCATGTGAAACAAATAAAGATTCTTTTTTACTTTAAAATATATGTCGATTAAACTAAGTGTACATAAATTCGTAGCAATTTATATTTGAACTAAATTAAAATGTAATGTTAATATCCTTCATAATGTTACACGAGTACATATGAACTATCGCGTGATTAAAACTTCACCATTGTTCGGATTAAACTGAATTGTGTATAATAAAGTATACGTTTCTAATGAGTCCGATGGGCAAAAGCAATACGCCTAAGCGAACCCAACATTAAATTGTTACGAAATGGATTTCCTTGAACAAATTCTACCTTCTCATTATTCAAAATACGGAATAAATTTGCTTGGAGTAACAAAACAATCGTATCCATTGAGAAAAGCCCACGTTGCTTCGTAAAATTTAATGTGATATTACTCCGCGGGGATTATATTATTCAGACATTCTTTTTGACAATTTATATTGGAAGTTGCTACCTTAATGTCCATAATAATCTAATGATATGTCAATATATATTTGTAATACTATTTGTGGTTAGTGTTTTCAGAACTAATTAAATACATTCTTAATATTTGAAAAATAAATTATACGAATCATATGTTGTACTACTGTGTAATGTAATTGCTCTCATAATTCAATGAATTAATTAATTTATACATATATCAAATATTTTATAACTACTATTTCTGTGTTCTGTATGAACTAAATTCATAATAATTTCTATGTGAACATTATAAACAAAATCGGTTCTGGTGAAAAGTGAATGCTTTTTTCTTTTTATCATTGAACTTCTAAGTTAGCTACACTAAAACACTACTTTGCTCGCCTATTACTTGAACTCCACTTAAAATCAAGATCATCGTGAGCGAAGGCTCTATAAAACTATATGTTTATTGCGATGACACCGCCCCTAGAAGGTTAGTATCGTTAGACTTTATTGAGACTTTACACGCCATTCTTTGTTCGACAGCATGAAAAAGAAATTTTGCCATTCCAAGTACTGCTGCTGTTGTTTTAAGTGTTTTTTTAAATGAACTACTCGTGCTTTCCAGGTTTTTAATTTGTAAGTTGATTAGGAACAATTTGATTGTGTTTTAAAAGGCATTTATATTACTACATGATACCAAGAATAATCTGAGTACTACGAGTTTTCACGGGTATTAATATGCATAATCTATTTAAGCATTAATACCTAAAATGCTATGATAAATATTTATAGTTTTGCAAATTTGAACACTAAATAGCATATAATACGAAAAATAACAGTCTTTTCATTTATCTTCTTCAAAAAACAAGTATCAGACTCAAATACATTACCATAAGCAACAAAATCACAAAAACTACCTTCAAAAACCATTTCATTAGGACTCCTCACATTTTACGCGACTACGTCAGTACATAGGGCCTAATGTGAGCGCTGAAATCTGCCTTGTAGCCATAAAACAAAGAAATGAAAGGAACTCGAGCAGATGCAAAGAGTTTTAAAGCTGTAGCACATCCGGGTAACAGCGCCCCAGGAAGCTAGGCTGCGACCGCGACACCTACGCTACCTATCTCTTTGTACGCCACATGTCTATGCCTGTACGTAGGGAACTAGTCTGTGAATGTAGTTTAGTTCTGCTGTTCTCGCATAGTTAGTAGTATAGTTTATACGTAATAATTACATAAGAGTAATACACACACAAACGCGTTCACGACCCTTGCGGGGTAGTCATAGGTTCAGGTGGCCATCTCCGCAATTGCAAAAGTCATAAATTATTCTATGTACACCTCGAACCCACGTGTTGAACTGAAAGTCAGTACTCAATGTGACAGTTGGTAAGCCATGTCGCCATTTACAAGCACTAACTATTACCTGTTTCCTCACGATGTTTTCCCTCACCGTAGTAAGTAAGTAAGTAGTATAAGAGTAATATAGTAAGATTTATTTATTTGGGACGCCAACAGACATACACTTTACAAAATTACTTATTTAACATCCTGATAGAGTATATGCCAACTTAAAGGCGAACACAGCCTGCATATTAAATGTTGCTACACTTAAGATTAATTGAAAAGTATTTTAATAAATTAGTTTTTTTTTCTAGAATTGAAAGTGGTATAATAAAAAGAGAAAAGTTTCCATTACTATTACAAGGAGACTTGGAATGGGTTAAACATTTTGTTGCAGATCTTCATACAATTCCGTGGGCTACACTGTTGCCTAATAAGGCATAACTTTTCCATCAACCCAGTCTCACTCGACGTGATACTAATTGCTCACAGAGTAAAACCACAGACGACCTCTCAAATTGTCAAGTTCGGACCACAGAGCAACTAAAATAATAAAGGACGTAATAAAGTACAAGTTTTAATAATTTGCCAGACTGTCACGCAGTTGGCACATTGATATCGCGGTAACAGAGACTTGGAATTGGAAACCTTAATGGACTTTGAAGAACTTTCTTCAACGGAATCACAGATTTTCTCGCCGACACGGCATACAAACATTGCTGAACCTGGATTTTAATATGATACATGATCTTAGGCATTTGAAAACCTTGCTATAGTTTCAATCGATTTAAAGTCTCAACAAATGAGGAATTCATTCGCGCTTTATGTAATAAAAATATATTTTTAGGTGACAAAAATGCTATTGCCAGTGTCAAGTAAAAGTTTGTCGATAAGGTACAACATGTCGTCTGTTAAACTCTGCGAATAAGTGCTCCTAGTCTTAGTTTTTAATTTTCCACCTGCCAACGCAAGCAACAGCCTGATCCGGATTAAGCCAGCTCCAATCCAATTAACAGGGCCTCGGAACGGGACTTCTTAGGACATTTTTGTATTTAAAACATATTAGGCGGACTTATTCGGCTTATGTTACTTTAAAGAACCGCCAAGAATTCTTTTAAATATGTGGAAGCTTAAGGGGTGACAAATCATGTTCTTGAAAAAAAGGTTTAAATATAATATGAATAAGTTTATTATTATTTAAATGATTAAGGGATCTTATTTTTATAATACATTACTTCTATCATTAGGGTTTCATTCACCTACATAACTATTATAAATAAAGTTAAAATCAACGTAACGTTTCGTAAACGTAAAAACGCAAATCATTTACCCTGTATCGATTCTTATGACATAAAATATTGCATAACCATGTCGTGTGAATACACCACTAAACCGTGGGCCACTACAAATTGTTTGCAGACTTCCCAAATAAGCTTTTAGTCCGAGCAAACTTCAAAATGCAGTTAATAGTCGAATGCGGTTTAAACTGTCGTTACTGGACCGGCCAATGAACATTTCATACGTATGTTCACATATTGCCAATGTACGAGGACTGTTACAATTAGTTGCGTGCTTATAAGACTTTAAAAGGATCAAGCCCGTGTTTAAACTAGGGGTGAACAGGTCCTTGGATACTACTGAGAATAATGTTTAGCAAAAAGGCTGAGGTTAAGGTGTTGTCAAATAAGGAACGGAATCCCATCGTTATACTCGTGTCGTAGCTTCGACGAAATCTTATAATAAATTCTGAGTGATTATATGAAAGCCGATAAATATAAGTGTAATGTAAAACAACTAGAACGGCCAAGCCAACCCTCAGATATATCTGTTTACATTTTGTGTTTAATAATAAATTCAATTACTTTCTAGTTAATATACACTTTCAATTCGCGCTATTTCGTCTATTGAGGCATTCTGTATCTTGCCTGTAGTGAAAAAGATTTAAGACAGGCTTCCCTCAAACTGTTACCTCGCGCCGATAATAGAGGGCGCTACATTCCCTCCCATCGGCAAGTCGGTGCCGCGTTTAACTTCATTAAACATAATACGAGACGTTCGCGACACATACTCGTTTAAGTCCAATCTAAGTTGCGAACGACGAAGTTTACATGTGAATAAATTATCACGCAGTTGCCAGTGTGTCAGGCCCGTGTCAAATAATGTAAACCTCCGCGAGGTGCCGAAACTGCCTCGAATATATCAACGGCTCATAATTAAAAGTTGTCCCGCCTTGGCCGCCGTCTTAATTGCGGACTTGTTTCCGCTCGGCGCATATGTGATAAGAATATCAATTTCACTGTCTTTCGTGATAAGATTTTATAGCTTGGTTCGAAATTTAATTGTCATAGTTTTGAGTATGATGTGAAAGATATATTGTGATATTTGATGATAATTTCAATTTTGTGTAAAACGTATTTTTATGTCATTTTAATGGTAGGCGCAATTCCTGAATTTCTAGCTTCTTTGTCATCAAAATATGAATATTTAACATTATGCAAATACCCTGTAATGACTTCGCCTCTCATTTAGGCATGTGAATAGTATAATACAGCCATAACCATCAACGATAAGAAGAGAAATGCGTAAATATGCACCTATAGTAATATAAGTAAGGTATTATTTTATTCATGAATGATTTTAGGAGTCAATCATGTTAACGGCGAGTAGATTACATGTAATGATGATAAAATGCGTTAACATGCTCATATTTTCGAACCAACATTTTCCCTTATGGTTGTTTCATACTAATACAAAAATACTTTATATAATCATTCATTTACGTGGTTTACCTACCCAAATATGTATCGAATATTATACTATAGCTTTTATTGATCTATGTTAACTTATAAAACAAACTATTTATATAACAGTTATCATACGTTCATGTTTTCATAAACACAATAGTTCATTCCTGTATGTTAAAAGTACTATCGCTACCAGTATTTTATGTTAGAAAGTCGTAGTCGGTGAATTATTTCAACACACATCTTGGGGACCGTCTCGTCGAGAGGAAAAGTTGTTGGCACGCCAGAGTACAGCCAGAGACATAATTACCTGTATTAATGGACTGTATCTTGAGGAGAAAACTTCATAACTGCCTTTTCATAGGCCATTTACTCGTATTTCAGTGATAAAAATAGCAAATAAATGCTGCGAAATGTGTTTGTACGGAGCACTGCGGTTTTTGTCATATTTCCTACATTATTTACATAGATGAATGAAACAACATTGTTTTCTAATATTATAAAGACCAATAAAATGACAAATAAATACAGATGATGTTATAGAACACAACAGACTAGCATGTAACATATGAGAAGGATAATAGTTGTGTAAAGTAAGAGGGATTTGTCAGGATCGTTCCAGGTGGCGATCGATAGTCTCTGCCTTTCCCATTAGGGATATAGAGGCGTCAATATTTGTATATATATTATATACACCACCGCCTTAAAACGCGTAAAAATGTTTATCTTTATTTTATACCGACATTTCACTCCATATATCGAACGTAAATTTATTGACGAATTACGGAATCAAATAGCGGCTTGCTAACAGTACTTTACAAAGTCAGTGGAGCGTTAAATAGCCCAATATTACCTAAACACCTAAACACGGGTCGAAAATTATCTATCCGCAAATGCAATCAACGCGGAAAATTAATGTCGATTAAGTTTTACTGGCTACCGGAGGTTTATCTACATTGGCTCATACGTTGTCCTTGATATTGATACTACATGGATGTTTATATAAAGCTAATTTTGGCTTTACGTATACGAAAATCGTTGTACAAATGATTAATGAAATGTCTCTTGTATTTGTAAATAAGGTATTTTGATTACTATAGTTTTACGAGCACTATGTTATGACCAATAAGTTCACATAAATTCCAAACAACATAAATTGTTAATTACGATATGTTTAACATGTTCATATTGTACATTCTCTAATCTAACCTTAATTTAACATACAAACAGAATCGCTGAGTTAAGTTTATTCAGTAGCCATCACGAACAAGGATTGAAGAGGATATACGAAATAAGAATCCGTATAAGAGCCGTATAGGATATTACATTAGAGGCGAGGAACGTACATCCATTATCGGTCAAACAGTAAAGTTTCTCCCGCGCTAAGCCCTCTTATATCAAAGTCGCATCAAATAAAAGCCAAGGGCGAAAATCATCATTCGCGAACAAACTTATGCCGCTATATTGGCCGGACCGATAGAAACTAACTTAACTGGAGAGCCGGAGTTTTATATGACGTGCTTTGCTTACACCGACTTTTATGAGAACTGGCTTGCAGGGAATCGAGGAAGACAATCGGTTTATTAATAATGGCTGTGTGTTATACATCGTACTAGAGTTTCTTAAGTTTAGATAAAGTTTTTTAACGTGGTTGATTAAAGTGTTATGTTGCTAGATTATAATGAAAGAAATAGAGGATAAGTTATGAAAGGCATGGTAAAAAATTTAATCTATGTTAATAAAGCAGTTAATTTTTAGCTGCCAATAATTCCTAATCATATGTCCTATCAAGATTTAGCCACGCTTAAACGGTCATAAAATTTCCACTAGCTATTTAGACGCCTGCAAAGATAGTGGGTTTAGCCCGATCATAAAAGTTTAAAGGCATAAAAGTTCTCGTAATAAAACGTGGCGAAGTGATGCCGTGAACACGAGCGCCGTTCGGTTTGTAATGGCGAATGTTTAGGGGCTCTGCCCTAGAATCTCGGCGCTGCCCAGTTATAGTCCAACTTGGTAGGATCTGCAGTACGTGGCGGGAATGCTGCCCAGCCCGACTTATTACATACGTGCTTCTTATTTATATCGCCACAGAGAGCGTATATGCGTCCGTGCATTGTGCCCCGGCTTTAGTGGACCACTATTACACAGATTTGCATTTATCTTGGTCGAGTTATACTAAAGCTACGTATACGAACAAACGAAATGATGTAATAGATATTTGTTTTAGCTTTCAGTGTAATGAAACTTTAAACTGAGTTAGTCGTCGGAAATTACTACGAATTAAACACGAGGAACCTTCAAGTATTCAACTTGAATATAAATTAATTAAGAAACTTACCTTTAAACTTCACACCTTAATGTTATATGAAATACGTACCTGAAACAAAGGTGTTAATTGAAATTAACTTTAAACATTTACGCAGGGAGGCACGGCAAACAGTTTCAGCTAAATCATAATTAACGCTTTAATTATGAATAAATTAGAAGCAGAGATTAGAGAACCATTATAAGGGAACAAAAAGGCATTTTCATATCATATATCTTCATATCATTTGAGCTGGAAGCAATTAGATACACGCGGAAATGTGAGGTCGAAAAACAAACGCCAAACAAAAACATAAATTACATTTCAAGCTTAACATATTAAGAGTGAAACTGAAACAGTTATTCATAATTAATGCGTTTATAATCCTCTAAATGGGTTTTTATTTGTATTTGAAAACATGGGAAAGAAACAGCTATTACATTTTTTATTCCAAATCTATTACGCTTTATATTAAATGAGAGTTATTAATAGTTAACTAATGTTAATGTTCGTTACATCAATTAAGTTCCGACTACAGCAATGGAAATATATATAAGGCATTCAGTATATCAATTTGTGTATGTATGCATAACGGCTAAGCAATAGTGTGTCAAAATCGATTCTGTAATTATGAATTAATGTGTATTAATTATGTAATAAAGTTATCATAAAATCGTTTATCCAAAAAGATATATTAATTTCTCGAAAACTTTAAAATGAAACTAAGATTGAACAACAATGCAAACCATTTTATGTCAGGAGTAAAGAGTATAATCACGTTACTTCAAATTATTAAAATAGAAAGGTACTCGTTTCCAATACGTTGCTGGAGGATATTAAAATTCAGTGTATTTATTAGATCTAAAGCAGCAGATATTGAAAAGTTTCCACCGGATAGAGATCAAACAGAGTGAGCGACTTTGAATCTTATACTGTCTTTGAGGCGGTGCGAATCCAACTGCACGTGTGTGTATTTGTAGCATATTCCCGCTCTAAGTCAAATTTAAACGATCGTAAACTAGAAGTTTCTGAACCTCTATTGATAGCCAAAGAATATCCTTAGTTTTATACGATATTAAGTAGTATTGATTGTATGAAAATTAAACTCTGTTACGTCCTAACTGATCAGTTTGTAAAAATAAGTTAAATAATAATAATGAATAATGAAAAAAACCTATTGTTTAATTAAAGTATGTAGGTTTAATGTGGAAGGATAATTCCAATATTTAGTATGAACTAGCTATGGTCAGAAAACATACACATAATATGTAAAAGTCCGCTTGTTGACACGCTATCTGATACACTTTCAGTCATTTGCGAAACAATGTGCGACGCTAATCTCCTAAAGGGACAGCAACTTTTAATTGACAGCGCTGGTAGATTAAAACAATTATTTGGACAGAGATAGGGAGCTTACGAGCTTTTTTAAAAGCACAAACAAACCTGCTCCGAGTTTTTTGTTAGCAGCTTAACAAAGGTAGGGAATGCTTCTGTTAGAGTGACGAATGTCAAAGTTGAAGCAAATATGGCTGACGGACAGCGGGATTTAGTATTATACTGGGAAATATCGGAGGTATCTGTGTTAAGCCGATTGTGTTCAACAAAAATTTAGTTGAAATGTTACACGTGGTATTCAATAATTGGTTATATGTATTAAGTATAGTATACTTAATATATTTAACATATTATGTTATATCATGTGAATATTAATGTAGATAAATTACAAAATATACAACATTACTACAAACATTGTTAGATAATCAGTTCTAACATATGATTAAGTTAAGTAATGTTGATTAACCAAACGATTTCCTAGCAAAGGCTACTTTAAATGGCATCTTTTGAAAGCAGGCAAATGTGCAATCGACCGTCGAATTAATAATTACTGAAATATCGATCTGAATTAAGCGAACGATCATATGAAGTGGAACAAGAGGAATGGAGAATCTTTTGTTCCCGGGAACAGAATCCCAACAATGGACTTGGATCGACTCAGCTGTGTGTAACGATTTACGGTAGCGCAGAATGAACTCTATTTAAATTTCAAATCAGGATTCCGAAATTCGGTGTACTATTTTCCGATTTTTGCTGCTCGTTATTTCGTTATGGCGATGTGTCAAAGTTTTGCAGCATTCGCACATATATTTTTTTATAGTAATTATGAAAAAAATATAATAATTTTATAGAACAATAAAACTATATAAAGTAAAATTATTTAAAATGGTTAAGAGTGGTATGTTCAATTTCCTTTATAATAAGTTATAATGTTCTATTATAAATTACTATTATTGTTCTAATATAAATACAATGTTCTATATAATTGCCTATATAACTTATATAGCAACACCATCTCATTTTATATTAATCAGTCAATTAATAAGCCATTCAATAGGCAACCGCCGAATTGGCTTCACAGCTCCAATAGCCATAACTATCCCGTATAAATTATTCGTAGTTTTATATGCAGATCAAATTAAATCTCACTCCAATCCGGACCAATTGCTGTTTAATTGCGTTAAATAAAACAGACGCCGGTGGCGGAGGGTTAACAAAATGTCTGCTGCTATTTATTGCGATGGACTGTCTTTCTACTAACAGCAGCGTTTATTATAGCGATCCATGGAGTTTTTACACGCCTCATTTGTAAAATTAAATTAAAGTTATAATGGTTAAGAATTTACGTTTTATTTACTATATGAGTCTGGGTCGTGTATATTTAGTAAATAAAATAAGTAATTTGTTTAATTTTTTTATTTGTATTTTTTATTAGATTACTTTATTTATTAATAGGTATTAGATTATTAGGTTTCGTTGAGATAGATTTTATAGAACCCTTGCTTAAAGATGTGAGCATTTTATTAATTTGTTATCGTAATGAAATTAAAAGCACTTTGATATCTAACGAGAATTACCGTAAAAGTAGATGATAAATAAAACTAATTTCCTCACAAATTTATCATTCGTATCTATAAACTAGTAATTCCTAACATTAGCCATATTTGTGGCCGGGCAACAACATTGGAGGGTCTGACGTCGCGTTGTCAGCGTTGAGTCATTAGTTGGAGAGCGGCAGTCGCTCTTGCAAAGGGCTTGGGCCAAGTTGCCCATGAGCTTAAGGGCCCTTGACACTAGGCCCCCGGCAGGGCTTCGAAATATGGTGTGATGTTGATAGGAAGTCATGTAAATGAATGTTGACTATTATTGGTAACGTGTCATATCGTTAGTGTTTAACATTAATTTTATGAAAACACACAAACATAATATATGCTTCACGATTTGTGTATACACAAGATATATATATCTTTTTTATTGTAGCTATTTTATAAGCCTCTTTATAGTTATGAAAGATATTATAAATAATAATTGCTGTCTTTATTATCATATTTATACGATTATTATTTATCTCTGTTTAAAATATGCTATGCGCCCAAGTATAATGCGCAAAAATAAACTCTTTATACAAAATAAAGTTCACTTCAATATTTTACTCAACTTAATGATATTTAAATTATCATACATGGTAACACTAAAATAAAATGAAGTCCTAGTTTTGGTTTTCATCAAAATCCCGTTTCATTTACATCGCAAAAACTGGAGCATATTTTTCTCAAGTGTCTCCCTGCTTGTAATTTTTTATTCCAGCTCCTATCATTACCATTCATTGAAGCCGATTCAAGACCTCAGGATTACAGGGTACTTTGTGTCCTCTGACATCTGAGGAAGCTATTACGATCTGTTATTTGCATACCGTCTCTAATTTTGTACGATTGAAACGAAAAAAATAATAGTTATTTTTCTTTAGTTAATATGCAGAGATTGTTAAGATATCGGAAATCATTTGAGGTTTTACAAATTTAAGTAAACTTTTTAAGGTGTTATACAATTTTTACAAAGGAATCTGGTAAGTATTAAATATACGGTAAAAATATTAAGTGTAAAAATAAGGTTTATGTTTACTATGCTACGAATTCTGTACTATTTTATAAAATCATAAAATTACTCGTATTATCCATAAACAGAAAACGCCGACATTCAATACCTACTACTGCAATGAATATTGAATTTCCCTCATTTGAAGCGACGTTTCTATTTGATTCTATTCCGAAGACTGACACAAATATTGATGAGATTCAAATCAAATGTAGAGGAGAAATTCGCTCGTGTCGTATGGGTCCAAGTTATTAAAGCGAGGGCACCCTGGGAAATGAATTGAGAGAATGAGGTGCCTCTAAGCCACGTCAGGTGCTCATTTCACTACAGAACTTCTTGTAATCCTCACTCACTTATTGAACGATAGCATCTACACGGGTTATTTTAGTTATATGGAAATTTTATGAGTAGGTTATGTTTGGTATGGTGAAAATACATAGTTAATGATATGTATAATGGTGTATTTAAGACAGATGATAATATATATTATTTATTGTAATAGTATTCAACATTTTATGTAAGATCGCTTAATTGTAGTATATTTAATTTATATGAAATATATCGTAACAAAATACGAATTCAGGAGAACAATAAATTGAGAGTATCAAACTATTATAAGGTGGGAAAATCTGGGTTCATAACTATCAGTTCTAAAATTACACAGATCCGGTGTAAGGGTCGTAATTATGATTGTGGCTAGGTAATAACCCACAAGGTTGAATGTCGAATTGGAGGTTTGGCGTATTGATTTAATATTCATTAAATTTCCAAGAGATTGACGTTTGAAACTACTAGTGTAGTTGGAATAGCTATGTTCTTAGCTTCCATTACCTTCGTAGATTTAGAACAATATTTGTTATGTTAATGAAAATGACTGTAAAGTCATATACTCGAGCCTCTCGGAAAAGCAAAAAGCTACAAAAAATGCTCAATGGTCACGGAACAGGTTAAGTACGCTACGAATTTGCTACGAGTTGAACGTATAAGTACAATTAATACGAAGAGCAGTTATGTATAACAATTTAAGTCCCAAAGAATCTTCATAGCGTCATTTTTTAAACTTTAAATAACGCTTTCGTCCTATTTCCCTACATTGATAGCTATCTACCTACATACATCATATTTATCTCCAATTTGTAACGCGCGTAATTTCCGTTCACCCAAGCCCATAGATTTTCCGTTAGGCGCCTAAGCAGCTGCAATACAACGTTCAAACGAATGCCTTAATGCCACGAGTGCCTCGTAACGGAATCATTAGGTACATAAAACGCCTTATCTGTGCGGGGCGAGACATAAAACGGTTGCCATGGCAGCCACGCACGGCTATAACACACTGCTTCCTAGGTGAACAGGTGCTACTAAGGTTTTTATTTGAATTGTCAAATATAGAACAGTCATAAAAGAGGTTTAACTTTGTTAAAATTGTTCTTGAGTTATCAATAACTAAGATTATTACAATAATTTGAACAGTTATAGATTGTCTATTGTAATAATTTATTAACCAATTTTTAAATAATATTGTTATAAGTTGTGTCTGTTTGTAATAAATTAATTAGATCTAGTAAGGAGACGAATGTGAATTGAGAAATAATAAAAATGGTTAGATTTTCGTAACTCTTCTTTTTAAATATCTACACTTACTATACACTAACACCTATATATGTAGATAGGTGTTAATAGAAGAGAACCGGGCCACGTATCTGTCTTTCCTCGTAAAATTGGAAGGGTCAAACGGAGACAGGCGGAAATGCGAACAGCATCACCGGAAATCAGCCATCGAGTTCCAAATACGGACGTAACTGGCCCAAATTGATTTCAATCAAGTTTATGACTACGCGGTGCGAATGGCTGTGAAATTTTACCCATTTGAATATTTAGTAATCGATTGTTGCTGCAAATATTGTAAACGTAATTTAAATGTAACTTTTTTGTTATTTTTTTTTTGGATTAGTAAGTTATTTTACTTATATTTCCTACTATATACCTATTAATCTATAAAAGTTAAAAAAAATATATTTTCACATTACGAAATTATGTTTTGTTGCTTATCGGATTATGGTTTTGATGAATAGCTTAATATATATTTCCAATATCTCTGCACAGCAATAACGTTCATTATAATTTACAGGTAGGCAAAGCACAATCGAATTGAAATTCAAGCCAGCAACAACAGGGAGGTCAACTAAAAAAATTAGAATAAGTCAGCATAAATACTATTCATAAATCGGGGCGAAATGGAAATGCAGAGCAAGATGCGGAAAAATAGAGTGGAAAGCGGTGTTCTTCGTGGGAATACTTGTAGACTACTGATTGTGGTGGGAACACAATGATCTTGCATAATAAGGCAGGCGGCGGGATTCTGCACTAGTTTCAGTCGTTTCCCGACAGTTCCCTCACTATTCCCATGACTTGCTTTATGCCGCCATCGATTCATACTCCTACGCAGTTCGTTCAACGTGTGAGGGATGATTTTAACATTGATAACCAAGGATATTTATCTACTACTATATATACTAGATATAACATCTCCTAGGTCACTTTTAGCATGAATATTAGGGTTGTGATGTCATAATGGAACAATGGTGACAGGTTGCAAGCCCATCGTCCAATGTATTCCATTTGCCCATAGTCTCTTGGTCACGTCTTACGATATGCCGGAAAGAACGGCAGCTAGTTAGTATTCTTTTTAGGTTACAGGCTAATACGGGCATAAACTAGCATAATAATTTAGTTCTGTTGCTACAATATAAGAAGCAATGGTAAACGAACGTTTAATTAACGTGAAATCTTTGCAAAAGTATGAAAATAGTACCAACAACAATATTGTTTTGAATCGTTGAACCGAACACTGGGAGTCAATGATCAACCCGTCAAATTAGATGCAATTAAAACAGAGCTCGCTGAGTGTAAACATTTTTTGCAGGAGCGTTCACTGTCAGCCATTGCACACAATTTGCCTCCACTGCAGTTGAGCAGTGGCCAGTAATTAACAGGGCATCAATTGAAATCAAAGGGCGATAAACGCCATCTAGCGTTTTATCATTGATACTTTGTCTTTTGAGATAAATCAATACATTTGTCGAGTTTCGTTTATAGGTGACGGGTAGTGCCCAAAATCGTTCATCCATGTATTAATAAGGCCTTTTTTATGTATGTGATTCGCCATACTTGTACATTTAAATAATTATAGACTGTAAATGAGCTTCCCAGAAATAGTAATTTTAAATACAATATTGTGATGCATCTCTGCATTTCCTAAATTGCAAACTAGGAGAAACAATAAACTTTTCTACCAAATTTGGTACTAAATTAGAAAAGCGGCGTAGTGAGGGCCAAAAATAAAGAGCATATATATGTTGGAGGCTGGATAAAGCCGCTTCCCGGCTGATGTTTACCATCCGGCAGCGAGGAGCGGCCCGTAAACATTTTTGATTGAATTTCTACCCGTAACAAGCTTGTTACAAACAGTGAGTGTGTTTTCAACACGTCTGCTATTTTCCAATTGGAATAAGGCTCTACACTCTAATCACCAATTTGTTAATCCCACTCTACAATTGAGCTTTTGCTCTTGCAGCGAAATTGGGCTGCTTTTTATGAACTTTTACGATGCCTTAGCAATCATATTGTACAATAAAGGAATATTGTCAACATGGTTTTCTAATAATTACCAAGAATATGGATATAATAATAATATTTAGGACATTATTACACCAATTGAACTAGCACCTTGGTAAGTTTATTTAAGACTTGCGTTAGGGGTACTAGTCAACGTATATTTAAGAAATATATAGAAATTATAAATGTTTTTAGATAAATCCATATATAGCATATATAATCCACAACCAGACTGGAAAGCAGAAGAAAAGCGTAGTTTTTAAACTCTGCTTCCACCGGAAATCGAACCCAGGACCTCACGATTACCGTTCAGGTGCTTAACCAAACGCGCCACAGAAGTCGTCGTGAATGGTGTAAAAGTTTCTTGTTATTAAGAAATTAATGCCCCTTGGTGCTAAATAATTCCTCGTGCGTGTTTAACAGCTCCCTAAGGATTGGAGGAAGAGTTGTAAAAAGACAAAAGCGAAACGGTGTCACATCAGCCTTCTTTATCGCTACATTCGCGCAAACCCTTGAGAGCAACGCCTTATAAATCTCAATACGCGTGACGAACGAAATACGGCCAGGAAGCCTTAAACGCTGACGTCTATTAGCTACGATCTGGCGTAAACTTGTACGCACAGTCATCGGGAAAAATTGGGTGAACGCACACGAACAGAAGGCATGCAGGTGGCTAATTTACGGCCACTTTGAAGTCGTGGAAGCAAATAGGAATGATCGTGTGTACTCGGTTGCTAAGTAACTAAACCGTGGGTAAATAATGTACGGCAGAGGTCGCGGTGTCCTCGGCGCATATCTAAAATTCATGCTCTAAATACGAGCTCCCTGGTTGAGCACACACGACACATGCTGGCCGGGCTTTTATTGCGAGCCACACGAAAGCAATCTTCAGAGAGCAATATTATTTTTCGTTCGTGATACTGTTTATTTCTATTCACTCAGCGCGCCATCGCTCCCTGCAGGCCCCTAAAGGTTGCGATGGCGCTGATTTTATAAACCCTCTAATAATGACCCTTGCTCAGTCCAGTTGTGGAATTTACAGAGCTTGTTTTATGAAATGGAATTCTGAGTGCAAGTTAAAACTTACAACAGTAACTTAACTTAATACACAGGCAATATTATATTTTTTTGGGAAAAAGTATTTATGTCAAAATATTCGTAAATTTCGTGCCATGCTAAACGAAATAATTGAGTAGCTAAGAGTAACTTAGAAGATTATGTACATTATAAAGGGATTGTATTGAATAGTCAAAGAGAAGGCAGGCAACCGCAATCCTTTTGTGGGAAGTGAGCGACCGGATGGCGAGTGCCAAAGATGCCGCGGAGCCCTTTGACCTTCGCAAGACCTTCGGGATTAAGAGCCTAGGAGGGCGCATCGCGCT
Organism: Leucoptera coffeella; assembly: GCA_030578115.1. Taxonomy (NCBI): domain Eukaryota; kingdom Metazoa; phylum Arthropoda; class Insecta; order Lepidoptera; family Lyonetiidae; genus Leucoptera; species Leucoptera coffeella. The sequence continues at coordinate 117,638 of JAMBLF010000802.1, forward strand.
CTCTGCTGAGCCACGGAGCCCTAATCGGTGACAGAACGAGCTCTCAGACGAGCCCACCCGAGTTAATTAAGTTGGCTCATTACACGATAAAATTGTCGCAAAGGCGGAATCATTACGAGTCAAGACGAGACGTTTAAAAACAATGCGCATCATTCAGATAACCCATTAAATCCGTCGGTTTAGCGAGAGCTGCTCGGCAAATTAAGCAAATTAAGAGGGTGTTCCTGGGACAGTAATTACGGCGCCGTACTTGGCCCCAGACCAAACGCACGCTTCGCTGATTTACGGCGGTGGAGGCAGCGCCGCTGATCCGATCGCGATCTACACAAAAAGTTCCTCCGCGGGCTCAGCCACTCGCCGGCGACCTTTGCGAGGCTCACGCGGACCCTGCGCCCCGAGGGTTAATAATAAATGATCTCATTCGTATCGGAAACAATAAGCCAAATAAAGCAACCGCCCGAGCCCATACGTCCAAAGAAATGTCACACAAATTCACGCATTACGGCCGCTTATAGCGGTGCAACGGGCGGCGGCATCGACTGAGCGCCCCTCGGCCGTTTTCTGCGGATTATGAATGTTATCGTAAAATAACACATCGACATGAAAACAAAATTTTTCCTCGTCGCTTTAACTCCTTACTAGATCGGGAATTGATGATGTCGGCTGATCGTAAAATTTTATTGCCTTCATTCATGTATTTTGTCGGCGACCGTTGCCACCTAATTTTGTTTGCTCAGTGAGAGCACTCATAAAAGTCAGTTAAAAGTTTTTAATTCGTTTTCCTCGTTCGGTGGTTAAGTGAACTTGGCTTGGAAGTAATAAACGCCTATGGGCCGGCGGGATGGGCGGTGGTGCCGCAGTATTGGGTTTCGATTGAGTGGTGGGTGATGTGTGCGGAGCGCGTGGGCGTGCAGCCGCTCAACAGCTGAGCGGCGGCGCCTCCGCCCAGCGCCCAAACAGACGCCACTCACCTCGGTCCGTGGCGGCGGCGGCCTCAGCGGTGACTCACTAACAAATAAAAACTAGCAACGTAAAATAGAAATGCAGGGTGAGACGGGTGCGGCGACTCGGGCTCCGGGGCGCCAGAGGGCTGCGCCCGGAGGCCCCTCTCGACTGGCGACCGGCCGCCATCCGCCCTCGCTTATATAGGGGCCCGAGGGGAGGGAACCGGCGCGAGTTGCGCCGTCGATCCGTGAACCCGATAAATAAATTAATTAAAAGTGCAAGTGAGCGATCGCCTTCGCACCACACCGACTCTAATCTATCCGATGACTGACGATTACCAAAGATAATGTGTGCTTAAGAGAATCTTATATGGAATCGCAAATAATCATCTTACAATGATATATTGTCCCAAATAAATTTAAAACAAATCTATACTAAATTTATTAATGTCATAAATACATATGTACCTCAATATGGCAGATCGGAGCAAGAACGCGATTGAAGTTCCATCGGAATCGAAGTTACAAGAATTTAGATGGAGCGAACTTAAGTTTGTGCTCAGGGGTCAATCATGCACTATGCCGCGGCTCCAATCGAAATCCGTTTACAACGCTATATTCATACAATATGAACCTACTGACTGAATGGACACACATACTGACATATGCATTCACGTCCTTTAATCCATTTTGGAATGGACAGATTCTCGGAGAAATCATATCTCCCAGATCACACTTTAGCATTAATATTGGGGTTGTTGGGATTTTGAGAATATGTAACATTAGTCGTAAGTAGCAACGTATAACATAAATAAATCACGTATTACGTGTGTAGTAAAATGTAAATACAATGCTAACTAGCTATATTTCTTCTCAGTATGTCGTAAAATATACAACAAACTAGGTACAAATTCACAACAAATTATCAATATTCATTAAAAATGGCATCACAGTCTCTATACTTAATTTAAAATTGAATAAGGAAATATAAAATACAATGTTATATTGTCCCGTGTTAGAGAAACGTAAAGATAATGCTAACTAGCTTCCTTTCTTCTCAGCACGTCATAGGCGCCTAATAAGGTACTACGAGTAAATAGAATCTATTAGGCGATAGCCTAACCACCTGTAACCAAAGTTCCAAATGACATTACAATCCCAATATTTTCCCAAGGTTCTGTACACCCCGAAAGGAAAGACGTAAATGTCTGTATGTTATATTTGACATATTAGATAGGTAAAAGTGCTTTTATCATATTTTAAGTTTTTATTCGATACTGGGACTTTACTGAACAGAAAAATTGCGTACATCCGAATATCTCACATGAGCGATGGAGTAATTAATCAGAGAATCTGTTTGTGTGAACGCAAATTACTTTTATGAGGGAAAATTATTTTCTGCGAAGGCCTGAAAGGAAGCGGTTGTGATATTGATTAACCGTTTCCATTTAAATTGAATTACACGTGATTTACCTATATATAACGAGCTGGTTCTCAAGAATATGTATGAAAAGGTTAATGGGTGTGAGTGAAGCAAGAGACTTCAGGACCGATCAAGGTAGAGATCGATAATTTTAGCCTATGTCGTTGGGGACGTATAGGCGTGATATGTATGTAATTTTATATAACTTATAATATATATAATAGTTCCTATAGGCAATATCAGTGAATGGCGACTGAAAATTTCTCATACTGGCCTATTTGGTGAAATGAGGCTTTGATTAGCCTCATCCCACTAACGTTATAAATATAGAAAAGTAAAATAGATTTTGGATGTGTTTTTGTACAGATATGCACTATGTACTTTATAGTACATAAAAGGAAAATTAAGGTACAACATTTAAAAAAATAGTCACACATAGGACAACTCGCTATTCTATATAGGGGTTGGGTATGTCTAACTTTTTCCAGCTTTGGTAAATTTACATAAGAATATGTTAAAAAAAACATTAGGGTTTTTTTCTTTTAAATCAATTCAATCAATTAAATCAATTTTAAGTTCCGCTCTCTTAGTAAGAATCTATTAATTTGTAAGTTTGCAATATCTTCAACATTTTTTATAGTAGTTATATAAATAACATGCATATCAGTTATTTTATTTTTTCAAACATTACTGAGTAGCCGCATACGTCATAGTTGGTATTAAATGCATTTATACTGTAAGTTACTTGATGCAACTCGTCGTATACCATCGTGCAAGTACCCTTCCTTCTAAAGTTATTTATAACTTCGACTGATTACGCATCGCCCCTGTGGCCTAATGGATAAGGCATCGGCCTCCTAAGCCGGGGATTGTGGGTTCGAGTCCCACCAGGGGTAAAAGATTATATTTTTGATAAAAAGTTTAATTTATCCAAGAATAAAGCACGTTCAAAATGCAAGACGTAATTTTTTATTTTTACGTCATGCATCATCAGTAATAATACTGGATATATTTTTTAGAAAAAAAATGTAATTTTCTTAAATGTACCCCGTGCTTTAAGAACTTGGGAACAACATAATTTTAAATATATTTAGCCAAGCCGATATCTATCTACGTACTAAAGCGAAAATTTCTTTTCCTAAAGCTTTTGCTTTTTTATGCGACAAAATATTTAAAAATTTCAAACTCATTCATTCGACTATTATTACAATTTGTGTTTCAAGAGCATTAATAGTAAAATTGAACTTTAATATTATTATATTTATACATTATTATAGATATTTCACAGAACGGCCATACAAGCCACCTAAGTTGTTGACGCCACGGTCGCTAGGGCAATAAGGATCGTTGGAATAGAGAGGCGTGCGGTATATTGACGATGACCTGAATGTCACTGGAACATCCATTCCGACAGGCGTCAACGATACTTTATTCAATATTTCTTGGGTACTTGAATGGTGTAACTGTGACTATTATTATAGGTTATAGTCCATTTAGAATGGTATGATAGATACTAGTTTTTAGTGTTAATATAGGAAGTACATATGTACTTCTTTCCTAATACAAGTTATTTAACTTAAAATGAAGGGTTCAAGAAATCAGTAATTGTATACAGATATAAATATAGAGAACTTGAATTCTTTTTATTGACATCCAAGAATCTCATCATACATCTTTGTCTGTTATAGTATTTTTAATTTAAAATACCTATAGAAAATACTACGTTTGTGAGTGTTATGAATATTGGATAAATTTATCTTCTCAGATTTTATCTTATCAATGTCAATTATCAACTTTATAACTAATTAGCTTATGATAAATGCAAATTCGTAATTCGGACAGTGTAAGTCCTAGTTAAATAATAAACTCGGTGGTCAGGTGCAATAAAAATAAGCGCAAGCCCATCTAGTTGTTTGCCGCGTATCCGCCCGTTACCCTCCGCATTTCGAGAGCGCTATTAAACATGTCAATAGCATCATGATTGAAGTGTCTCATGTAGTATACAAACGATATTGTTTGGCTAGATGAATGAGGCTGTTTGTTATGCAAAATAGGCTGTAGTCCGGTGTCAATTTCAGATTATAACTTCGCGCTGCGTCGAATTGAGTGGACTTGGCGGGAAACAGCGGGAGGCTGTCATTCTTCTGTCACGGGCAGCCCGTGGACAATGTACAACTAATATTATTTCAATAGGTTTCTTTACCGTGTCGCTGGCACATGGGCTGTTAATCCATTGCGCTAACGGCCTTTTGTGGAGCGTCGCTATTCAAATGGAATTGAATTGTTTTGCAATGGATAATGGTGGAAATGGTAATTACATAATCTTTAAAAAGGGTATTAATGTTTTAATCGTAGTTGGCAGCGATAACCTACTTAATTTTCTTATTACCTACTTAATTTGCTCTAAGGTTTTACTCGGCTAGGTTTTTTAATAATTGCATTTTAATGGCTAATACTAACGCTATTAAATAACGTGTCCCTGATATAAATGATTTGAATAAAATCTAATATCTAAATAATAAATAGGGATACTAATATAAAATTCTAACTTGGAATCAGCCTAGCTCTATCAGGATAGGTATCGATAAGGACAGTTCCAACTTTTTAAAACTTACAGAAGAAAACAGTGACTTAGAAAGTTAAGTGTAGTTGTAACTGGAAATGTTTAATTGTAGAGGGCACTACGTGTAACGCTGGCTATCAGCGGCTTGACCGGCGCCGCGTCCTCGTAAAGCGGCCGCGAGATGGCGTTGTCGGTTTTATTGCTTGTTTGCACAGCAAGTTCTAATGGCGGAGTGCTCTATTGACAGACCATTAATTCGACAGGAAATTGCGCTGAAGCAGGTGATAGTGAACTTTTCAAATTATCAGCGCACGCCACCTCGAGTGAGAGAGCCGCACTGCGAACTAAGCTCGAGAGTACGAACTTAAAGTTACACGGTATTGAGTAATTGAAAATATGTAAATAATAATTAATAATTTAAAAATTTTGTTGCTCTCGTTTTTTTTGGCAGATTGTATACGTAGATGCCAAAGAATTATTTTATGAATGTATCTTTAAAGAATCTTGATAATGTTTATGTATTAAGGTTTTATTTAACATATTCTGTATTAAGGACCTGAATCTATTATTAACTAAAATAAAACTAATTACCTTTACCTACAATGCTATGATGATATATAATTGATAAAAATTGAGTTTGTTATTGAGTTAGTATCACAAAATGAAAGCATAACAAGACGCTTAGAACATGTACTTAAAACAAATAATTAAGATTCAAACTAGTAAACAAAAGAAACGACCTTCAAAATTTAAAAAAATATTTAAGCCATTATTAAATTAATTCGGACACAACACGTCAGTCTGGTGAATACTTTGCTATGTTCCCGCCAAGCTAAGAGCAACTTGAATTAGTTTCGTTACACTTTCAACTTTTCGCGGTGGCAACATGCAAATCAATGTTCTTCGGTGCTACCCGAGCTTTTGCCGATAAATATACCCAAATCACTTAAGTTATGTAGAACAATGCTACGAATTGCAATACTATATAACTCATTCGTTTATTTTGTATAGTACAAGTAAGGTTTGAATTTCTTACGCCTATCATTGTATCTCTGTTATTATTAAAGGATAATATATAAGTACTAAATGTAATTACAACACCGATATTAATGCTGAAAAGTGACCCGGGAGATATCATGTCTCCGAGACTCTGTCCACCCCCAAAATGACTAAAGGACGTGAATGTGAATGCGAAGCGTATGATAGGTTATGTTTACAAGGTAGGGTCTGAATTCCTAACCTCTAGCTAAAACGGTAAAAATAAGTAAAAAGTAAGTACTTACGTGTAAATAACTTAGAAATTGTAAATTCGTACACAATCAATAATCAATCGTAGACTTTTGGTTTATAATTGTAGTATTTTAATTTGTTGTCTAATTTAATTGAACATCAAAATGTTTAATTGTTTGATACTAACATGATGTCGGTAGGCCTTATAAATCATTGAATCTAAGAACACTCGACTCCCACGAAAACAATCTTTTAATTAAGTAAGTCACAAGATCGTCGTAACGTTTTATGTGTCCGTGATTTAACTATTATTTGTCGTGAATTTTATTGGGCCTAAAAGCAAATAGCTAGGGGCGTGTGGCGTAAGCGCCCCCTATCTGTAGAAGCGAAATCGGTCATGACAGGGCCCCAGTGTTAATATCCGTATCGATTCCTTCATTTGGTACAGTTTACGAGCAATAATGCGTAGTCTTGAAGCTGGGAAGACAAATTGACAAAACATAATGTGATATTACATATAAAGGTACTAATGTTAGGTAGTCTGAAAAATTACAAAAACGTGTTGTTGTATCTAAAAGAACTTTTTTTTTCAAGGGGGTTTACGTTTGGAAGGAAGAAAAAATTACCTTTTTTATTATTATTTTAGATGTGTTTATGTAATATGTTAAAAATTGGTATAAAAAATTATCGCCCTCTAGTTATTAAAAGAACTAACATATTTTTAGCGCCACCTGCCGTGCGATTCTTGAAAAAAGTTAAGAGTAAAACAATACCAAAACAGGATTGATTTTTGGTTTTGGTATTCTTGAAACGTCTAATACCCTCACTTTACCGATTGCAGTTTTGTTTTGGTTTAACGCTCAATTTGGTATTCTTGAAAAAAAATTGAGTCAAAACGTAATCACTATCGGCATGAATCGGTATTCTTGAAATAAAACCAACAATATTTGGGAACACTATTTAGTAGTAACGGAAACTGTGAGGGAAATATTGAAGGCAGAGTGCTTGGCAAAACCAAAACGTTGTGTCAAATATACGTCAAATATCGCACATTGACGTAACATTTACAAAACGAACTGGGTAGTTTTGTAAAAGTGAAATTATGGTAACACAGAAGTGTAAGGTTTTGAATTGGTTTTGGTGCAGGAATAAAACGAGAGCGCTGCGAGTCAATAATGGTGCAGCTTTGTAAAAGGACTTCAAGAATACGAAAGTAAATCTGCACTGCACCTGCACTGCAGCGCTATCAATACCAATTTAAAAAAGTTGTTGTTTTCAAGAATCGCACGGCTGCTATTTGTAGGATTGAAACTGATATAATTTTAATAAAATAGAATTAATGAAAGCTTTCTATTGAAATAAACAAATCAATATCCGTTTTGATATAATTATCATATCAATTATATTAATAGTACATGTATTACCGTATATAATATTACATTTTATAAAACTTTTGTGCTGCCATCTTGTTTTGAATAGATAAAACTACTGATAACAACATATCATAACAGTTCGTCAATTGAAAGCTAGATGTCGCTAAAAACACCGCTCGCTACATAGGTATTCGCTTTATATATTTAAGTAAGTAACACAAAAAAATAATTAATTCTCACCTCCAAGTTAAGTTGGTGTGTTGCCACTTCTGCCCCTGTATTGCAAACCTCTTCTTCCGTCTGGCTTCGTCGTCGAATTCGTCCTCTTCTTTGTCCGGTCTACCGCAGCGCTTTTTGCTCAAAAGCTCCTTCGTAGCCTCATCTATTTCACCTGTCACAGGTATTCCTCCGAACTCCTGTAATTATGACACAAAATTTGTTAATTATTACAAACATTATTTTTTTTAGTCTTTCTATTTATACAACAGATAGCGCTGAAGCTGTACTTATATTTAGTTTATTTCTTTTATTTATATAATTCTTAAATGTACGTCACCCTAATAGGTAACCTTTCAGTGACGTACTAATTACAAGATTGTAATTATGAACAATGCATTCTTCAATAAAATTAATTACAATATATCATTAACTGGTTTTTTTTTATTTTTGTTATTGCCGGTTTCATTTTCGTACGTACGTTATTTGTAATCCTATTTGTATTTGCAATTAGACAATTAAAACCGAATCTGATTACCTGACATGTGCTAAGTCTATGCAACTCGGAAGTTTTGGAGCATTACGACTAGCTAAGATACTATGCCTGTTTTAAATATGTATAATTATTATATTATATTATGTTATGTATTTGCAAAAAAAAACAAAAAGAACGGGTTCACGACCATTAACCCTTGCGTCAGTCAGAGGTTCAGGTGTCCATCTTAGCAATTGCGAAGGTAGTAATTATATGGCCACCTCGAACCCATGTGTTGACCAGAAAGTCTGTACTCAATGTGACAGATGGTAAGCCATGCCGCCATTTACAAGTTTTATTACCTGTTCGAAGATCAGGTAGGTTTCCTCAATGTTTTCCCTCACCGTAGTATTCGACGCATTTCCCTAATGTATTTTTATTATTGTATTCACTAAGTTAGTAATGTTAAGCTACTCATACACCTACTTGCAAAGTTTTGATGGCGATCCTGAACTCGTCTTCGTAGGCTTGCGCCGCGTCCCCGTTAAGGAGGTTGGCCATCTCTGGTTTACCTCTTTTCAAGTAGCCAAACTGTTCCAGGTAGCTTTTCTGGAATAGACAAGAGTAATATTGTTATTATAAAGGAAAATGATTCATTGCAAAAAATACTGAAATGTACACCAAAATATAGCTAAACGCACAGCTAGTTAGGTTTGGGTTGGGACTGTATTATTTTGGTGTACAATTCAATATTTTAGTAGTGCATTTTCGTATTATCTGATGTTCCTTTAAACACTATCTTATTATAAATAGTTATAGCTAGCTAGATTAATCGTCTTTCTTCCCCCTACTTTGTACAACTGTAAAGGATAGTATTCTTATATCCGTGGTAAAGGTAAATGAAATATTCGGTTATTATAATAAAGTTTATGTCTCGTTCAAATAAACTAATCATCAAAAAAGGTATCGTATAACTATAACACTTATAATGAGTAAAAGACGAAACAATTACGAGCATGACTTAATTTACATTTCCAGCTACTATCACCTTAATTTACATGATTATAAAAAAATGATCTTAAAAAACCTATAACAATCAGAAAAATCCGCTCCGAAATTCCTTCTGGTTAGTCTCTTAAAAAGGGCAGATAAAAATCTAGGCACAAAGCCCTGTGCAAAATAGAGTTACAAGTCTCGTCGACTGGCACTAATTAGCGGAGCCTCAGGGCAACATGCAACAATGGGACCTAGGACCCTTTACAACGTGCGGTCTACCTAATGGGCTAGGTAATGCCTGTACATAGATATGTCCTATTAAAAGAATACAATTCTTTTAGGGTTTGATATAATAGGACTAAATTTCGTCATGATTATTGGTTACCTGGATCCACCACGTTTATTAGCATAGAGATATAGAATATAAAATTGAGTTATATAATAAAAAGTGTGAGATATTGGAATGTATTTCACACGTTTTTATATTTTTTTATATTGACTTATAGTTAGTCAAGTCTTTAGCTTTTAACAAACCAGTCAAAAAATCTCTCACCACATTTACGACTACATATTATATATATTAACCTTTTGTTACAAATATACTCTTTTGTCCTTCATACACGTAATAACGCTGTGCGGTGTACCCCGCTTTACAAAAATTTATAAATTTTGTATTTATGTTTTTTATATTATGTTACATTAAACTACACACATTTGTCAGGATCGTCCCAGGCATCAATGGTCACTGCCTATCCTATTAAAGACGTGAAGGCATAAATATATGTATGTTAATACGTTCCCTAACTTTACCTCCCAATATTATTCAAGTCTACTGCCCTTCTCCGTAATTCCCTTCAACGCACTAATCACTACGATCCTTCCCTCCAACATCTTTTTTTCTCCAAACAGACTCTTCGGAACAATGTGGTCTTTGTGGGCCCAATCTGTGCTCTATTATACAGTCCTTTCTTAGCATGGGTTTCTATGGCATGAAATTAAATAGGGGACTTTTTTCCCCCCGTTGTTTACATGCAAATAAGCATGAATACACCTGTTGGGAACGCACAATAAGAGCCATTATCATCGTAAAGGCGTGTCAAACAAATTAGAATGGATGCTAATTTTTCATGTGAATGGTTCACCACGTATTAAGCAAGTTAGGTCTGTTAGGAAAGTTAGTTTTGTAGATGGTTTATGGTATTTTTTATTGTGTCTCTATTTTATATAGAACTTAATTTTGTAACTTGCGATATTTTATTATATATATTATTGCGAGTTTTAAAAGGTGATAAAATATAAGTACCTTATTTTGCTTCAATCGATTTACACTAAACTAATGAGATTTTATATTATGTAGGTACTTACTATAATTTTAAATTATCTGCGTCGTCATGTAGGCTTAATAAATCAGGCATCAATAATATAATAGTTTCATCAAACAATACATCCAGTACTTTTAAATATACAACGAAGTTCAAAAGCACACCGCGACAAAATACCAATTGAAACACTTAAAGTCAACTATTATAAACTAGCAATAATTCTCGTTCACGGTGCTTTGATTTCTATTGGTGGCGACCTCTGGTTTCCAGATATTGGTGTCAATGTTCCTTTGGGATTTATGCGCTCTACTTGTGTCGTAATTTATGGGGTTGTTGCTTCAACCGCTCGGTATCCTGTTGGTGATTAGCTAAGTGTTAATTAATTTATGAAACGGGCCAGCGTCTGCGTCCAGGTGATGGTTTATTGAGGAATTTAATAAATAGATTGAAGATTTATGCTTTAGTGTAAAATTTAGGTCAATTGAACCTGATATACATATAACTTATTAGGTGTAATATATTTTCTAAACAGATAGAAAAATAATGCGTTCGTTCGTTGAATAGTATATTTAAGTAATAAATCATTTGCATATACTAAACAAAGCTCTTTCATATTCAATTATTGACTATATATACGAATGATTATAGAGTAGTATTGGCTAGATATTATAATTAACTATACCATATTAAACGAACAAAAAGGAAAGAAATATAAAGATAAGTTGCACAACAAAAAATTCAAAGCATTCCAGATACGAAAGCTGTCTATTTTAAAACGGCTCTGTTGATACTAAAGCTCTTTATACTTTATCAGATAAGAGTGTATGTGAGTTCGTATCTAATCTTTATTAGTCGAATGGTATTTCGTTTATACTATCCAGAAATTTACCAGGAATCCTCACCTAAGATGTACATATATTAATGAATTTAAATTTATTAAATATGACTTTAAAAAAAACATAATAACTATTTATTACTTATAAAGTTTTACTGTCTCTTAGAATCTTCTTGATCAGTATAGAACTATCAGGATTAAGATGGAATTAAAATGCTAATTTACTAACAAGTTGTCATCCTAAAACCATAATGAATTCAAATTCCTGCGAGTCTCATAATCTCTCTCGACATGTGTTAGGTAACTATGTTAGGTAACAACTATTATCCAATAAACATCGATTTATGAAAAAATAATAAAACACAATTTTTATACTTGTAATACTAAATAAACGAACAAACAATATTTAATTTGTAAAGCTGTAGCCCAGTGGGTTAGACTTCTGACTTTTCATGACAAAGGTCCTAGGTTCGAACCGGCTCAGGCATGTACCAATGAATGAAGTTTAAAAATGCGTTTTTCATTTATGTACATAATGTACAAGCGCTAATGGTGAGGGAAAACATCGTGAGGAAACCTAATTATCTCTCGGGATAGGTAATGGTCAGTGCTTATATCGGCGATGCGGTTCACTACCTATCCCGTTGGGTGCTGTCCATCTAGTAAAACGTTGGCTTCGAGTGACCCATACCATTCCATTGACATTCGAAATTTCGGAGATGGGCACTCAAGCTTCGTTGTACTCTTTCAAAATAAAAAGGGAATGTGTATACAGAAGTCGTGAAGCGTACGTTACAATATGTAACACAGTAACATACATACACATAATATGTAATATACATTTCTAAGATAAATAAACCATCGCAATGGGGGCGAATGTCTGTCATCGTTTTATCGAATAGAGGTTAGGGCTAGACGTTATTACGCGATGTACCCTACACATAAGTAGTGACAGCAAAGCACACTACAATAATTAATTAACATGAATTCTGAAGTATGACGTATGAGACGACTAAGGGAAAAAGCAAAAGGGGCTGGGAGTCACTGGATTGAACTTAACTTAAATATCATTAGGGATTACAAAAATACGAATATATTATCTATACGTCGAATATACGTAATATGAATAAACAAAATGTCTTTTCTTTCTAGGTGCCTAAATTATACCTCTATACATTATATGTTTTGTTTCTAGGTGCACACATTTATTAAATACAGGTAATTTTCATACTATACATATCTTGAGGTTTATTAAGTGCTATAACGTATTAGTTCATAAAATATTGAAATGAGTATCGGTATCCATCCATTACCTTAATCATTCCAATGCCAAAAGTTCTGCAAACACATAAACAAATTACGTCCAATTTCAAAAGCACTAAATACTGCAATTGAATGTACTAAACTGATTTTAAATGAGTTTATGTCTTTGCTGGCTGTACATCGTTTTGTGGCCACATCAGCGTCATTCCCTGGGCGGCCATTGTGTTAACGGCATTAAATATTAATCATTATGTGCATCGCAATATAATTCATTTTACATTGTTATTTTAAGTGACTTAACTTTCATTAGGGAATTGCTTGTTCATTATGTTATGAAGAATTAATTGCATACATGCTTTGTATTTACCTGTATTTATATAGCGTATTATTATAATATATAATACGTTTATTCTTAAAGGAATAATCCTCTAGTGTTAATAAGTCATGGTACTTGTAATATTTGTTACATTAGCAACTAATGCTGAAAGTAGCCAATTAAATATTATGTCTCTGAGGTTCTGCCCTAAAGGAATTACAGATCGTGTAATTATACATATTATGTAAGGATATACTTTGCGTGACAGTGAAATTTTTATATAATTATATAGAGTGCTATACAATTATTGTTCATATTATCATATTACTCTGGCATATACGTACATATAACTTAACAAATAAAGTAACACTTTTTTATAACATGAGCGTCCGATATTGTTAAATTTGACACTACGTATAGATTAGGCAATATTTATTAGCTAATTCTCGTATGCTAATTTCCTTGAATGACCATTTGAGCTCGTTCGCATCATACATGTGGGTCAAATTGTTTCATTGGGCGACATCTGTCATTGGTTTAAAGCGTTAATCATGCGGGGACCATTTGTCAGGATTATTAGCTGTTTCAATAATATATATAGAGTTTTAACTTAGATATGTGTATGCTGACACAAAAAGTGTATCATATAGAGTACATTTTCACACCTGAAAACCAAATAGAACAAAGACTTGGAAATTAAGAATCGACTCACCATATATTATACGAAACTAAATTCCTTTCGTTAATAAGTGGTCGAGGTAGCCGTAGATAATAAATCTGAAGATTCGTAGATAGATACTTATACCTCTGATTACCTATACGTGCTAATAGAATGTTGACACCTTTATGTTAAACATCGATTTAATTTATTTAATACGTTATAATCAGAGAGTCTATTAACAATATGAATTAAGGTTCCCGTTTAAGAACTAAAGAATTTTCTCGTAGCGTGTTCAAACAAGACTTTCCTAGATCAAGAGGCAGCCGTTTCATTAACTGTTGATTGTTCGCCCGGGCATCGAACCCGCTATCCTTGATTAGTATGTGAGGTGGACGACCACTGTACCAACGCGCCAGTTCAAGTACATTTTCCTTATTATGCCACATTGGATGCTATATGGTAAAAAGTGGTTTCGAGGTGATATCCGAATTACTATCTATCCCTCACAGGATGATCGCCATTAAATGTGAGTATAGTATATAATAATAGGTATAATTCCACATTAAGTAACCTCTTCGTACTACTGACTACCCCTCAAGAGATAATGGTCGTTAAATGTATGGATGGTACAAAATGAGTTCCATTTCTCAGTTATGAACCGGGATAATGTAAATTATATCCGTCAAAATAATTTAATCAGAGTCTTAATCAAATAAACAGTTGAAGTGAAATGGAAATGCAAATTCAAATGGCGGCTTCCGTAGAAGTTTGTTATTTGAACAATAAATATACTAACACTTTGAAATAATACACAGGCTTTGCTATACGTACAAGAATTTAATTTTCATTTCGTGGAAATTTTAGGTTTACAAGAATGTTTCAGAATATGGATAATCTAAAGTACATTTCCTAAAGTAAAATGTTCAATACATATATACATAAATTTCACACAGAAGTAGACTTATAAATATACGTATAAAATGAAATGAAACTTTGTCATTAAGATTACAATTAAATACATTAATACACATGACGTCTGATTCCCTGTAGAAGGGTGGGCATAGAACACGGATGTCAATCTGTCCCCATCCTGACAAACCACTTTCGCTTCATTGACACTCATACACGTCCTCATACACACTCGGTAAATTTTATACAATTAAATGTTTATAATAATAATTATATATCGTACTTTAATTACGTTTCATTCAACGAAAAGATCTTATTCGTGCTTCATGATTCATTTCTTTACTGAACCCAATTATTTAAAGTTGAATGCGCATCAGAAGTCAATGATGCATATCCAATTTGATTGCATCGTGATTGGATTGATAAATTGTGGTCAATTTGGCAAAAGATAAAAATAAGTCAAAATTGACTCATGTTCAACATGATCTGTTGATCTTTGATGAAAAATTTACTGAGGTTCAATTTCAAATGTTTATCAAATAATTGCCTTTAAGAATTAAACCAATATTTAATCACTATATTAATATAAAACATATCACTACAATTTAAACTTCATTTAAATGAATTGTCTAATAATACCTACCTAATATAATAAGTTTAATTTTATTGACTATAAATCATATGTGACACGTTTTTATTAAATTTAGTCTACCTTTATAATAACGCCTAACAAAATACGTAATGACTCAGCAATTTTAAATCGATGCGGGCGCAAATTGTCGCAGCTTATAATATCATCGAAAATCCTACATAAGCAGCTTTTTCCGTTTACCAAATGGCTCTCACACACGTCCCTAACAATGAGATTGCGTCCTAAAACAATGAGATGGGTGACGAGGACCTTTGTTTCGTTTCCTTGATAATCTCCACCGCAAACAATGAATGGCGCTTTATTTGAATTTCAAATTCGCTGGCGTCAGTGACACGAAATTTGACGCAATTATTTTGGCACAATGTGTTACGGGACTTGCTGGGTGAATATGATTTTGGAATAATCACAAAATTGTTTTAAATAAACTAAAGCCTTGCACTTATGAAACACCTAGTCACTTAGTCGCCTCCTATGACATGGGAAGAACTGCAAATAGTTAGCATACTTTTTACGTCCCCCGCTATACAGAACTTTTATTAGAATTTGTTTTTTAATAAAAGTAAGTTAAAAATAATTAAAGCACGAATTTGGAAATAAAATAGGTACTTAAGTAATAATGGTTGTTCTAATATGTTTAAAAGTACGAGATCTCGACCTTGTGACACTGTCTTTTACTGCCTAATAGAATGGCAATACTTCAAAAACTTGGCAAAACACCAATCGAGTCACGTGTTCTCGTTTGTTTGATGTTAACACCATATTACTTTTCTTTGTTTTATTTGCGCTAAATTTGGAAATTCACAAAACGAAGTTTTATATAAGAAGAATTAATACGCTACTTTTAGAATTGCTACACTAATCGTATCTTATATTACAATAAGATATTGCGTATATGATTATAACGTTTACGATATTTAAATTCCTATTTTATTTATTATAATTCATACGCTTTAAATTGATTGGTGAAATTATATACATTTTAAATAAAATCTTTTCCACTGAAACTATCTAGATGAACGTGTTTTCACAAATATTGTTATGATGTGTAAAAATTTGCTTTTGAACAGATCCAATAACGAAAACAAATACCTATATAGTGTTGAAGTGTCGGATTCTCCGCTCTCAGATGTCTATCGCCTTATTCCAGGGAACGAACGGTGCCCATCAATGCGGAGCATTTTAAAGAGATTTGGCGCCAACGCAGTTACACAGAGTAAAGAGACGTTTTTCAATTAGCCCGAGCCTTGTGAAAGCGTCCGATTCAGCCACGTTTCATTGAATTAACTCGCAACTGTGTAGGTCATGTCAAAAGAGGTTTGATTAAAAAGCAATGTTTAGATAGCTGTAATGGAGAGAGGATTGAGTGACTACAGACATGTCCAGAGAATCTGTGGACACTCATTTTCATAATATAGTAACATAAAGGCGATATCAATGCTATAGAGAACACTAACTTATGAACAACATTGAACATTACAATTATTGATGTTAACGATACGTCCGATATTACATACTTCATTTATTAACGTGTTAATCCTACGTTCTCATAAATTACAGATTAATTTGTTCAGCGCCATAAATTAGCATAATTTCAACACTCATTTAAACATGTCAACAACATTAACACATTGCCATAAACAGAACGTGAACAAGTTCCAACCGTACGTGTTTAATGCTAATGGAATCAATATGCGTGAACTTGGAGTTGAATCTAGTTTCCAAATACAGACTAATATAGCCTGTACGTTGTTTATTATACGTCGGATTAGAGCTTGGCACGAAAGCTTCAAAGCTCACTAAATTTGGTATACAACTAAAACTTTTTGATTCGTCTAGCCTTTTGAGGATCAATGCAGTGAGTGCATATGTTTGTATGAATCCCACATATAAAGCTACTATATGAAGTAAATTCCAAGTCTTATTACAATAAATAAATAAAGTTTAAATATAGAAAACCCGTTGTGGTATCCTGTGATTGTTCCGTATTCAAAATACGCGGTAGCAATCTGTTTATGGCGCGAATGAATCAAGTTGGAACAGCTGTTGAGCATTCTTATCTAAATTAGTAACCTGTAAACTTTTATGGCGATGCCCAGTATTCTGTATTGTGCACAAAGAGTATTATAATACCTATATGAAACGCATACACACATAAATAGCGAGACCATTTCACGTCAAAGATTTATGAGAGCAATATTGCGCGAACTTTTTTAGATCTCATCGGTATGCGTAGTTTCCGCACTTGTGATATAAGCATTTATGAGATGGTTAGGTTAGGATAACAATAATCGAATTATGACATACTTCAATAAAATTACAAATGTCGATTAATACGTAAAAAGATGTAATATGTTTAGGATCTTCTATTTAAAATAATATATTACTTAGACAATATTTTAAAAAAAACTGGCAGGTCTGCGATTATTGTATTCAGCTATAGAACTGCTTAGGACGTAAACGAAATAATCCGTAAACAAAAAAGAACCACGAATAAACATAAATATGGTATGCATTCTTTTGCATAACAATAGAAGTGTCATACAAATATGATACTCGCCTTTGAACCAATCTCGTTAAGCACAAGCATTGTGATAGCAAGAGTGTAGAAAAGGCTTTAAACCTACAAGTTATGTGGCTCTTTGCCCTTTGCCTTAACCACAGGACTCCAAAAGGAGAAGGCCACCCAGATGCCTCAGTATGGTATTATGTTATCTGTGGCATGGCGTAGAAAACGTTTTAGTGAGAACAAAAAGTTATAGGGTTACGTTTATGTTTTTGTTTTATTAGGTAGTGATAGTAGTTTGTTTTGTTGAATACGCTTCAGACTATTCGTATTTAAATAGAATATAAATTTATGTATTAGACTAATAGTTCAGTTTTAATGTTGCTAAGCTTTTCTAACAAATTTCTACAGAAAAGCAATCACAATAGTTGATTCAATCGTTGTTTTGGTCCATACTAGATATAAGCAATACAAAACGATCTCCATTTTATCTTATTCTAAAAAAATAAAGTGTTGCATGGAGAAATATGCATATATCACGCGCACCTACCACGCATCGGAGCTTGTATGAAAATACACAATGTCGCATGAAAATGAGTTATTTTACAGTCTGCATAAAGGACCTACAGTTAAGCGAACGCCCGCGGCTATTGCCGAATGTAGTAAATTTACTATGACAGTTAAAATTTTATGCCCCGGCCAGTAAATACACCAATAATGAACGTTCACCCAATGCAACTTTTACTGCTTCTAAACGACGTTAATAGACGCTAAACTACACGAAACTGCCGTTTAATTTATCAATTCCGATTATATCATTGGTAGTAAAATGAGAATATAATCAGAATAAATTTGAGTACTTATCTACTTAAAGAACTATAGTAATAAATATCATAGCGCACATAGAAACAAGTATATGAAATCCGTAATCATCAGTCGCCTCTGTCAAAATTGACAGGAAAAAGAAAGAAAAACATGACATAAACAGTTCTAAATACTTTAGACCGTACATTTTGTAAAGAAAAGCTACTTAAAATGATTATAACTTCATCCGGAATCATTCTGTATATATGAACAATACAAACTTGGCGTGTCAATAAACAATGACCGCGTTCACAAGTTTAAATGTTTTCCTTTTAAGGGCATTAAATCCATAAACGATACTTCGAAATTAGGTCGCTGTGTGAAGATTAGCACGTGAAACCTTGAACTCGGTTTGTCGGATTAAGTTAATATGTATAATATTAAATGGAAATTGGGAAGTTCTTTGCAACATAAACTTTTAATTTTGTAATCCAAAGTTATCATTTATGTGTAAAATCGGAAGATAATGAGTTCCATATAATATAAAACACACATAAAACACCATTTTTCTTTCATTATACGTTATAAAACTCTATCATACATTATTTAAATAATGGGAAAGTTTAATAACGCCGTTACAATAAAACAAAATATACTTCCGTTTAATATTTATGGACAAGTAGCGTGTGCTTCATTTCGTCGTATGGTGTCCCAAAGTCAATGCCCGCATTCTAATTGATGATCATATGATTGCGAGGTCGCCAAACTAAATACTGAGGCAAGGTCACCATGAAAGCGCGCACTTTAATGTACTAAACAATGTATTAGAAATGTTCTTTGAAGCTCAGAACCAGGATGAGATTTAACTGTGTTATACCCGTTTGGTTTAAGCGTATAAATGCATATTTTATATGTTATTATAGAAAAGCATGGACTTTATGTACTCAAAAAGTTAGAGATTTGACTATTGATAGCCTACTCTACATAATATAACCAATCTAATCTTTAATATAATCTTGAATAACCACGCCAATATGACTCAAGAATCTTAACATAATAGTGAAACTCTCTGTCAGTATAATGCCTAGGTATGTTAATTTAATTAATATTTAATGGTGCGGTTTCTGCGACATTAATAATGCTCTTATCACTGATGAAATGGGAACAAAGACGAAGACTTGTTCTATCGGTGTGTCACGTAATTTTATCTTATGGATCTTAATGAATTCATACACATTGTTCGCCAGGGTTGGAGGGGTCCAACTTGAGTCGGTTTAAATGTGCATTGTGTTGACTTGGTGTTCGTTTGGACGTATGGTGACTTATCAAGATGAGACGGGTTGGCAGAGCTTTCGTCCATTTGTAAGTTAATTAAGTGTTTTTGTCTAATTTGGCATGTTTTGAAGTTAAACCCTGGTGCATAAGGTTTAGGTGAAAGTGGACGTGAATTTACCAAAATAAAATGGGATTTGGTGGCAATTTCCATGTAACTTCTCAAACGTTAAGTATTGCTTCGTAAATATTTATGTACGTATGTTTTTTCAGCCAATATTCTAAAAGACGGTTTATTATCTTTCTCTCTTTTTGTTACTTATAAAAAATATGCATAGCATGATTTTGTCAAATGATCTTTTATCTACCATTCGCCTACCACAGACAGCTACAAGTATCTAGCCCAAACCATACGTCATTAATTTGTCAACTTGACATTCGAATATGGACTATTATTCTTACGAAAGTTCAGTGACATTGATTTTGGCCTCGGTCAGTGACGAGCCGGTCGACCAGTGCAATTTCGCCAATCTACTAGGTGTACAACCTTTCGCGATAAAAAGTGACATTGATCTAATTAATTATTCAAACCTTTTCACTAGACAGAAAATGGAAAAATGAAGCTCACCTTTCTCGCTCGAAAATTGGATTTTCAAATTTTAATTGAGCTATTAATGATTCTTAACTCTGAAAACTCTTTTGAATATAAAAAGCATATTCGGTTCACGCTGTCAATTACACGGTTTAACACCTTCATCGTAAAAGTTGGATTGTTCTTGGTAATTAGAAAACAAAGAGACGTTATTTTGTTTGAACTAACCATATTGCTTTGGACTGTAAAAACGCATTTCATTCAATGCTAGTTAAAAAAGAAAGTATATAACGTACATGTTTGTTACCCCAGAAATATTATCGTAAAAATAGTGCAACAATTTAGTTGTCATCTAATTTAAAAGCATATTTAGTAAGTTTTGCTAGTCATAATTCATTCATAGAACCAAACAATGTAACGTATAAGTCGTCTTAAAATCTTTTAATTTTTATAAAGTGATTCTATCTTTCACCCCTTATGAGACAGACAGCCGTTTTCATTTTTATTAATTAGATTTCCGAAAACTTACCATGTGAATGGGCATTAAAATATGATTACTGATAGTGAACATACATAATAAAAACGTTTTAAACTGTAACGTGTCAGCCACGTGTTAATTTATTCGAAATTCAAAGTGATTTTGACGTATCATGTTTTTGCTTCTAAAGAGGTCGCTTTTTGCCTCCCCAACGATGACTAAGTGGGACTCTCCGAATACCCTCAAGCCATATGTGTAATGTGACAAGACATAAATATTTAGAATGTTACAGGGCATTTTATTATGCGTAATGACGTTGTGAAAACGATTTTCAGATGTGAATCCGATGTTTCCTTATTTATTATAAACAAAAAGTCTTAATAAATGAGGAAATATAACAAATTAAAATACCTAGTATCTAGAAACACTTTTTTCTGTATACCTTTTGAATCTTCTTTGAGTCTTGTATTCATAACAAAATAATTATATCGCTAGCATTTCAAAATATTTGACAAGAGAGAGAACATTACTAAATTTAATATTCATCTTAATACTGTACCTAGGATTTGTGATAAGCTATTGTTTCGCTTAAGTACGTTCTGAAGTTTATCTTTCTAATTGAATTCATAATAAGGAGCAAATTGTGTGATATAATTTGCTTATCAAAACAATACATATCTTATTACTATAGAGCAAATATATCTTTACCTAATGATCTTAGTTATGCTTAGTTTTTTTTATTGGAAGCAGCAGCAACAAAATAATGTTAATCTTATAGAGAATTAAAGATTATTGGCTTAAAAGCATTTAAATTACCGATAATTTCGACTACGATTTTGGTTTGTTCAGAATATAAGACACGCATATTATTTCTTTTCTATATCTATACATATCTGATTATTACAGTACGTATTAACTAGCCACAAACCACCGTCGTAAACTACACTGCTCTTTGTATCAGAATATGAATATAGAGTATCTGACACCGTGGGTGGTATCTGTAGTATGAACGCAACAAACACTTTGAGCGTCTTTCCGCTTTGAAGCTTAGGCTTTTTAAACCGTATCAGGACAAGGGAACTAGTGCTAATCTATTTGAGATTTCTGGTTGGTGTTACCTTGATTGTAACGAATCGCAGATAATATTGTTTTGCATTAAGAATCCATATGTGTTGAAGTTAAAATCAAAATATTTTTTTTTGAGATTTGTTCACTTATGTATGACTAAAACAAGGGTTTTTAAATTTATGATATT
The DNA here is from genome assembly GCA_030578115.1 of Leucoptera coffeella. Lineage (NCBI taxonomy): Eukaryota > Metazoa > Arthropoda > Insecta > Lepidoptera > Lyonetiidae > Leucoptera > Leucoptera coffeella. Next base: position 139,720 of record JAMBLF010000802.1, read on the forward strand.
GATAGAATACTAGTAAAGCTGCATTCAATTACCTAATAAAAAGATTAAGAAAGCAACTTAATAATTTCAGCTAAGTTCAAAAGTTACAGTTCCCAGCTCATCCATCTAATTCCAACCCACGAAAACATTACAAAAGTTTCATAGTTGTATATACAATATGCATTTCTAGGAAATGCATTCTACACTCGCAAAGTCATAAGCCATTTCCTACCCAAGAGTAGGTATGAAGCAGACGTTTTATAAGGTAGTGCCCCTAATAGGGGGAATAATGAGTCACTGAACGTCTGGCGGCCGGCGCCACCGCTCTCTCACACTCTAATTACGCCCTCTGTTGCTACAGGAAGAGAAACTTTGCTGGCTAATTTTCAAAGGATAAACAAGATTGATAGTCGCAAAGTTTACAAGGTTAGCACCCGTTAATTAAGTAATATCATTGTCCGGGAAGATTGCTTTCGACAAAAGGAGTTTTGGAAGTTACTTTACGAGATCACTGAAAGAAACAATTTCTTTTGTCTAGAAGGATTGATTTTTGGTTACTTTAACTTAATATCCTGCTAAAAAAAAAATATTCATTAACCATTCGTTTTTAAATTAAGAAGTACATTCAAAAAAAATTACAACATCATAAGTCATATAAAGAGCATCAGATATTAAACAAATAAAATACCCCTTCATATTTTACTCTTGTTGTTCTTATTCCAAGACTGTTTATATCGAAGTTGTTTTGTGCATTGATAAGTGGATAGCGATAGTCAGCTTCGTCTAGCCAGACGCCATCTGTAGTCCTGTTAAGGCAAACTCAAGACCCTTCCGACGCAAAGTCCGGTACAAGATCAGAATATCATTAGCGAATATTTAGTTCTATAACTTTCAAATGTATACTATGATTTTCGTGGTGGTCAGAAGCTGGAGTAACTATAAATCAAATAGCCTTAACTAAACTTGACAGGGGATAAAACCATTTATGTTTACGGATCTATACCGTTGTACATACTAAATCACTACTTTTACTATTTGCTAGAGATTCTGTGTACGTCAGACAGTTAGGATTATTGACGACTATAGTACAATTGTACAATATTTAAGACCACTAGACATATCACATACAAGAAAAAGTCTATTTTACTTATCCACACCTAATCGCCCATCGTGATTAGGATTTGGTAACCTACCGAGCAACCATCTCCCAATGTAAAAAAAGAGCCCAATCCAAATGAGGTTTACATATGTATATTCTCCTTTCAAGATAGTCAGAGATTGAGTCTCCACCATCAACAAAACATTGATTACTCGAAAACCACTTTTTACCTGATAACCAATATTCAACGTTACAGGTCAACTATTCGAATACTATAGATAAATAGGCTGATTACCTCACGATATTTTCTCACTCGAAATCAACAGCATACGAGTATCACCATGGGGCTAAGACTGTTTAATTAGTTTTCAGTTATATCAAGTTTGTAAATAGCTTACGATATTAAAACCTCGTATGTTTACGCTAAGTTTTATTGAAAATACTGAAGGACGTAGACGCAAGGGTCATCATAAAGTTCATCAGTCTGTTTATAAACACATCTGATTCTATGCATGGCATTTCTATATATCCAATTGTTGCAACGGAAACAATAGGTATCCGAGCACGTAATGAAGCTACTTAAATCAGTGTGCATGTCTGCATTGCATCCTCTGTTAGGACATTGAACAAATTATTTTGTCTATCGATGATTCACCACCCTTTAAGGGTAAACAAAGTGCAAACTTCAATATTATAAAGGTCACAGGCTGTGCATATAAATTAGTATTCAAACAATTTAAGGTAGCTTTTTATTTACTTGAATGTTTGTTTTTGTTACAATAAAAACTGGTGGTGAATGATATTTGTAGTTACCTATGTAAGTCATATATACATATACAATAACGTCCTATTTTGATTTAATCACGTCCGGAGTTCTTCCAGAACCTCAGAGATAGCCCATCTTCCAATAGATTCTATTTACCGTAGTCCCTTGGTCGCCTCCTACGACATACCAGTAAGAACGGCAGCTAGTTAGCATTATTTTTTGTCCCAGACACAAGACCTATGTAAGTCAACGACTGAAAGTATACATTATTGTAGGTATGTAATTTGAAAATGGTTGGAAAATGTCAAAAACCTTTGGAATAAGAGGGAAGCTTCTTACTGCAGTTTGCTATGGACTAGTCTAGCTTTAAAACAAGAAAGTTGAAAAGTAAATTTACATTTGGTTTTTCCCAGAACCGTTTGAACTGTTTAAGCAGCGTTTAATGAATGTTAGGAAAGTCGATGTTGAAAAGATTCTGAAGGGGATTAAAACTTCTTGTTCTTGGTAAATTTGCTACATTTTCTCACGAGGAACTACTTATAATAAATTATTTAAGGTTGGTTCCCTTTCAGACAAGTTAAGTCTAATAATATAGAACGCTTAACATAATCTGTATCAGAATAGTAATGAGTAGAATTAAAAGAAACGTAGTACTTAAATGTAATGACTTTCAAATTTATATACATTATGTATTGTGAGTATAAGCTCAAAATTCTTTTACTTTCATAGTCTTTACGATCGTAAAATAATGTATTAGGCTTTCACGTTAGACTATAAATATTTTATAACTAATACGATCTAAGACTGTCATATTCTTATTAAAATATATTGCTTACTCTAAAAACAAAATTACTCAGTGGCTGCCCCTCACAAAGACAATCCTACTCACAAAGAACGTTCACCTGCTAATACATTATCAGTATACGAATAAAATCTATATTTCTTTCGTGAAAATATCGCAAAGGTTAATAAAAATTTGATGGCCATTCAGCCATTTAACGATGACATTCAATAAGTTTTGTGACAGCGCCTGAAATATTCAAGACCTCTATTCTATTACTATATTAATAATATATCACTCTAAATGTTTTTAATATCCATATATATGTATAACATCGCTTCTTACCTACCAATTTTTTCTTGGTCATCAAGGAGTGCCACTGATGCGGTCCTTACCATTCTTACGGAAACGTAAGGCATATGTTTTTATATGACGTTTTATATTGTTTTTTGCATTATGTTTTAGAGTGCATGTAAAATTTTATATACAACTGATATGAATATGCCAAAATCACTTGTGATATATTAGTCAAGTACCATTGATAATTTAGAGATTCCAACCTATTTTACAGATTTATCATTATTAAATAAAATAAATAATGTCATTTAAGTTTAAAATGTGGTTATAGTGACACTACTAGAGGTTTGAAAGTAGACTGCTCATAGTATTATATCATCGAGATAATAATAAGCTTTAACAAGCCACAACAATATAACTTCATAGGTGTTTGATACGCTGATAATCCTATTGCTTTGCACCAAAATATTTCAGCTTGGAAACTTTAGAAATGATGTTCTAGACTATGAGAACATTAGACGAATTATATGTTGCTAGTTTGACTAATACTGTTAGATTCTGTTCTTGTTGAATACATTTTCAAATAGAAGTATATTTTGCATTTTTATTTGTTAGGCGTACGAGAAAAATGAAATAATTATCGTAATTTTGCGGTATACATATATATCTTGAGCTAATATTTTTTAAAGACTCGCGATTTTTCTTGTAAAATAAATACTAAGCTATTTTTAATATGATACAAGTATTCATGATAGGATCACAGCAACACAGTTAATACTTTGAACGTTCTCATTTTCCAATAAGAAGAAGTGTAATATTTATTGTGAAACGTGACAAATAGAGCAGACGATTTCTTTGAAATCCAATACCTTGAAATGTGTTTGAGAACCTTATCTTTCTTTTATACACATCACTTAAAAGTATTTTCGTCGAACGTGAAAATGACATAACAAAGAAACTTAGTATGGTTCAGGTATGTACAATGTCTGAACTTATAACTTATGTTTTTTGACTTATATACGAAGAATACTATAAACATCACACATAATTTTGAAATCTTTAAATTATGTAACATTGTACTAATAAATAAACTTAAAAAAATTTTGTAACTAGGCCAAAATAACTATGTTATTGTTAAGCTAAAACCTAGTTACAAAAACTTATTACATGAGTGATAATTTGGATTGAAACTGAATCACGAGCGGTATTTTTTGGATTCGTCATTACTAATTGGCATGGTGTACGGACAATATAAATTAGTCTAGCCTCTAAACAAGGTCAAATTAGACGTGTATGAAAATCATTCAATCAAATATATGAGGCCGTGAAATATCTATTGTTCAGCGTCAGCAAAAAGTTTTAGAGTTTAATTGTATTGACGCTATTAATTAGTCTTAGTATGAATGAAAAATATATAGAAGTTGATTCATAAAATAAGAAGTGTAATTATTTATAATTATAATAAGAAGATATTGTTTCCTGATAGTTTCAATATATCTCAAAAAGTATACAAGGAGGTGATATAAACATTTATAACTAGGCTGTAGGTAACACTTAAGAAAACACTTTTTCAAACATAGTATGTTGTTATAGTTTTAAGAGATTCGCGTTTTATACTCATGATTAATAATTAACGGGACATCGCGTAAGTTTATATATAATAAAATTACCTTAATTAACCCTAATAATTAATAAAGGTAATTTTATTATATATAAACTTACGCGATAAGTCCCGTTAATTATTAATCATAGTATGTTGTATTATAGTATTTAGTAACTTAGTAAAATGTTTTTTTTAATATAGTATTTCATCTTGATATACATACTACGAGTATGTTTCTAAGTCTACTAAGTCGTTTTATCGTAATTTTTTCCCCAATACAACTCAAACTATGCGTATTTATACCCCTGACCATAATGAGAGTGAACATTCAATCACCCGTATTAATTAGGGAGCAGTTAACGGGTAATTGAATCCACAGGATGCAGTCTACCCTCTCCATTCAACTTGAGTGACTCCATTCACTTACTGAGACGAGCTTGTGGATATATCAGTTCCTTATTAACGGAAAGGATGTACAGATGCCATGGTTACGGAGAGCATTATCGAGTTTTATGAGGTTAAACAAGAGAGTTTTAGAATAGGTACAATACAAAAGTTTTCATTTGTTCATATGTTTTGTTGGTTAATAACTTTGATGAAATAGTGATTTGATAAAAGTAATTTTGCGTATAATACATACATACACATCGCGCTCGTTTATCTGTAGAGGGGTAGGCAGATATCACGGATCCTCAACTGTCCCGACCCTGACAAACCACTTTCGCTTAATTGCCACTCATACACCTCCTCATACACACTCGGCGGAGGTATAATGTACATGTTAATATATAAATAAAGCTTCGTTTACACTATTTTTTTCATATACGCTGACAGTGTTTAAAAAAAAGTTCAAGAGCGCATTAAGCAGTCACGTCTGCATTTTATAAAGCACAAGTTCAAAAACATTACTGTATTTTTATGAGGGCCCATAAAAATATCAATCAGTGGCACTCTCATCGGACATAAGCTCTTATTGGCTGGCCTCGTAAAATAAACCAACTGTCTCCACGCACTAAGTTAGTGTGTCCCATTAAAATTATTAAAAAGATAAACCTAGAACATAACTCAAGAAAGTAATTTAAATCGATGATTGAAGCACATACTATAGGCAAGCTAATAAAAACATTTTCAACTAAAATAAAGTTCAATATTTTCTCAATTCAATGTTGTACTTAAGTGAATTGAAATTGGTCTGGAGAGTGACGTTATTTGTAAAAGGTTTTGTTCGGCAGCCCTATGTTTGAGTTGGAACCTAGGTAAACTTCTATCTGGGACCATTATTCACTTTATCGAAAATCCTTACATATACATATGAGTATGTAAACATAGTCTAAATACCTAATACCTTCGAGATATATAAGTTACCTAGTAGGACAAAACCTGTAGTTTCTTTTTTTTGCGGAATAATTAACTTTGATTTAGTTGGAGGAAAAGGCATTTAAGGTTTAAGGGCCACTCTGATTACCCATCTATGATATCTGTACGCAAATATTGTGCTTAAAGAATTAAATAACACTTTAAAAATATACGTAGAAAGACTACCTATCTATAATTCTCATACGTCAAGATAGTTAGCTCAATGAATTAAATAACTTATTACTCGAAATTTACACACAAGAAACCTATGTGTCAGATCAATTCCACATACAACAAATAATATAAACTACTACTAGTCTAGCCTGTCTACTATAATCGTTAATCATAATATACTATGAATGAGTCAGTCATTTGCTGCAATGAAGCATTCATGCGAACTAATCCTGTCAAACGTCCCTTCTGATCCAGACGTCTTTTTGCCACTCAAGTCTACGACAGGCATTGATAACATACCTATAGTCTTTACCTGTCTAGATTATGGTTGTACTCTTGAATGACTAAGACAATACAATTCAATAAGGGTATAATAGTTTGACATATTTCGTAGTATTCTAAATGTTAAATGATTGTATTTATTTATCACAATCAACTTGAGGTTTAAGTCGGCCAATATCTAGATAAATTTTAAAAAATACTTAGAATTTAATTAAGAGTTTTTTTAGATAGATACACAGCTATTTTTGAAGGACACATATTCCTATGAATAACCAAACATAATTGACGGTCTTACTCATTTCGTACACGCTAATATAGTACCTAACAAGCAACTCGCGATGGCGCCAGGTACAACATAAAACATGACACGTGTTGAAACGAATCTTCAAATCATAACAAAGCTGCACGTATCTCCTTTATGAGCAATGTGTCAATATAGGTCCTCCAACATGATAAAGTCGTCTGAGTAGATCTCAACCATCTGGCTAAGATCCCTAAGCGATGAAAGAGCACGTTCGGTCTAAATGAGGATAAAAACATGCGTACTGCGAGCGCCTTGGTAATGTGTTAAGTAAAATCCATTTGGTGTAATGAAAGAGAAATATTTGTTCATTATGGTATCCCTTATGTACGCGTACGTTGTGTTATGCCTCTACTTTTTCTTGCTCGGCTACAGTACTCTTTACTGTATTGTCTGTAGCTTCTTAAAATATGTTTATTCAATGCATAATATATGACTTTGAGAAAGTAATAATTAATTAATACAATAAGAAGCCAAATCAATTTTCTTCCTGTCATTTCGTTCTGAATATTGTCTGGAATCCCCGTACAAATGTCAACACTGTATTTAAGACAAGGTGTCAACTTAAATTATATTTAGACTCTTTAAAAGATACGTCTATTTACTAACAGGCATCGATATAAATAAATATGTGTGTCAAAATTAGTCAAGAGATAATTATAAAAATCGTTTTTGATGTATTTTAGATGTGAACTAATATAGACTGGTTGTGGTTGACTATACAAAGTAAAATCAATAAGATAAAATCGGTACTTTCGTTTATAACCGATACATCATTTTAAAACTTCCATATAAAGTATTTTCGTTTTTATGAATGATGAGTTCGCAGAATGCACATATGGGGACCATTAAAGGATTATTACTGGCGTCACTATGGCCCATTAAAATGCACATTCAATAAAAATTCTAATGGAAAATAAATTCCATACATTTTAGTGTAGCATTCAATTTGATACACTTTAAATATAGCTTTCTTTACGAAACTTTTACGGATTTCAAATTCAGCTTTTAAACGAGGATATTAAGAATAAAGCTGTCTCTACATTTCATCAAATGGGTCTGTTGCCCCTCACACTGAGCCGTATGAAGGTCTATATGATAGCTTTATATTACGTAGGAAACTTAACTGCATGATAATACTATATTTATATAACAGAACGGCATGTACTTATGTATGTAATATACGTACTTAAGGATTGCGATTGAAATGTCTTTTGGGTTAATAAGAAGTTGAATGATCACCAATAGTACAAAGAATATTAAATTATCCTCAACATAATCATAATCGGAAGCATAAATTGTTCTTACTGGTGTAATAACAGATTTGGAACCTGAATTTTGTACCTTGGAAAAGCACCAGAGACTTAAAGCTCGCAACTAATGAGAAAAAAGTAAAGTAACAAGCTAAAATATAAGTTAAGATTGCACTATTGTGCTCGTAAAGCATGATTCTTGAGAACTTGCTCACGAGATCGATCATAAGAGTTACATAATTCATGATTATGCATTACTGTATGTATACTTGTAACACTGTTTCAAGTATGGTATATACCAGCTCATATGACTTGGGCCTCTGAACTACACTTATATCTTTATTTTGACAGTTATAACTACACGTCATTATTGTAAAGTCACATCGAAGACATGAAGCTATAGTTATTAATAACTGGTAAACTGGTCTTATAATAAACGATTTAATAGCATAAATTATCAAAATGTATTATGGCCTACAACTTACTTAAAACATATCAAAATTTAAAACTCATAAGTTGCAAAACACTCGTAGACCCACAAATCAATCAGTACAAACTCAGAACCGAATATTTTGTAAACAACCATAAGTACACAGTATAAGATGACATAAATTGCGCAAATAGATAGAAAGAAAAGCCAATTAGATAAGTTGAATAGCAATATAAAAAAGGAATGTGAACCAATAACAAAGTCGTTCAACTATTACAAATGAGTAATATTGCTTTGCTGATTTGTCGTACTCCGTCAGGTCCAAGATATAAATAAAATTAATTGACTGACAGCTGATAATAGAGGCATTTAATCGTATAAGCCTGGTGCTTAAAAATAAGGAAATGTCTCAGTATGAATATTCGTTATGCAATATTGCACTGAACGTAATTATACTAACCTGTATGAGATTATTGAACTTAATTTATTCGTTTTAATTTATACTACAGCGTCTTTATTCTTACTAAAAATATACATATGTATTTCTAACAATTAAAATGTGCTAAATATAACTGGATCTTGCATAGCTCCTTCAATAGCTTGTATACTGGACATAGTAAAAGTATTTGATATTTAAGGAACGACGTATGTATGTAATTGATAAAAAAACAAAAGTATTATAAATCTACGCACTTATAATGTTCCTAGAAAGATACTTGTAGAAGAAACATCGCAGGAATCTCAATAACTATCCAATCATGTCCGCTTCGCTACAGGTGAAGCGCGAATGGAGAAATGCCTGTGCCAAGAATAAGTCTCACGATTGCTCCTAAAGCTCTCATGTACTAAACAGCTACCAATTTGTTTCTATTAAATAGTATATCAATCAATCAACTTTTGCACTACTGCTAGACATAGCTAGATATAGTTTGGTATTCGATTTTTATGTGGTCTACACTTATTAGTTTGAATTTCGCCATTGCATTATATTTTATTTCAAAATTATGAAGGTAACTTTATAGTAGCATCTTAATTTTTAAGGTGCCTTATTTACAATGCTTTCACAACAAATTCAACAAAACACAACAATATCAAAAAGGAATATATCCAATATTCAAAAAGACAAACGCGTTTTCAGCCATTAACCCTTGGAGGGTAGTCAGAGCTTCAGATTTTCATCTCCGCAAAGGTAGTATAATTCTATGACCACCTCGAACCCACGTGTTGACAAGATAGTCAGTACTCAATGTGACAGATGGTAAGCGGGGAACAGATAGGTTTCCTTACGATGTTTTCTCTCACCATCATAGTCGATGCATTTCGTAAATGTATTTTTATTACGAAAATGTACATCATTCTTTCATTTCCAACATTAATATAGGCCATAATTGTCACACTGACAGTGACAGTAGAGTGAAGCGAAGTTCAAAGGTCAGTGCTGGAGTCGTCGACCTGCAGATCGATGGCTTTGGCAACACGCATCGGGTTGACTTCCTCCCGAAACCATTAACGTCCACTAACTAAATAAGCACAGGCGACACAACGGTGGCTACGATTCACCGAACAGCCTAGCGTGTACGCAACGAGTTCGGGTTAAGGGAATCAGGACTTTCGATTTACAAAGCCATGAAATTCGGGAAAGTACAACATAGAGTTATATAACAGACCTAAAAGTCTCATAAGTGCAATACAAAGTGATATAACAGCTGATAATCAAAGCATGTTAAAACTGAGTCGTAAATTTATCATACCAAGTCAGCACTGAATCACTTATTCACTATTATTTATCATAAACATTGATGATAAATTGAACCAATAATTTCACAAATACGTAAAACGTCAAAAGTTCATTAGAATATATGGAATATTGGCATCTTGTGCTCATCTAAATGCTCCATACCTTAATTTAATAAGAACAGCATTAAATGATCTAACATTATTTAGCTTATTATTAAAATTTCCTTCCAATAAATCAATCGTTAAGAGAATCGAAGTCTTCTCTTCCATTGAATTTCGCAGTAGCGGAGTCCCTTCCGACATTTCACGCGAATCTATTTGTTCAAACTAACTTTCTTTGGCCTTTGACAAATACTGTGATTGCTCACTTAAGGTATCGTGTTATAGTTTGTTCTCAGTAGTTTACCTTTTTGGGGACAAGGTTTTTGGTAACCGTATTCAAATAGGTCGTTTGTGCAAAGAGTTTTTAGTTTATTTATAAATGCGTGATATAAAAGAGAGACAACATTAAAATTTGTAATCTTTGTAAGTAATTAAATGAGGAAAATACCACTACTTACATAAATAACATACATATTAATATACCTAAATATTTTACGCACAGATATTATGCGGTTATGAATATCACAATAAATTTTAAAATCGCACGCATAACCGCAATTGCGTAACTCATATCATACATCAAAATCCACAGATAACCATTATTACCTACGACAAAATGTACGAAAAAACTTATTAGTACGTACTAAAACAGAAATCAACGCAGCCCTTAATTATGCGTGAATAATTACAACGTTACTTAGCAAATAGCGTAAACGTGTTATAAGTAGCGCTAGAAAAATGTTCCACGAAACTTTTCCAGGGCTAAATAAAGCCAAGTCCACACCCCGTCAGGGGTTGCTATTTACGAGCACAAGGGTGTCGGTAGATTGTTCACCTTCTTTCACTTGTTCACGGAAATAGCCGCCCATTATTCTGGAAGATACCTAGGTACGCGCTTTGTTACTAAGAAAGGTCTTCGCGAGTTACTATTGGCTACAATATGGTATCGTTTTTCGGTAGGAAATATGTCTGTGTCGGAATAAAAAGGGTAATGTGTAAAATTATGTTATCAATGATTAATTTGTAATAGAGTTTCTTGTAGCATAATATGTTTACATATAGAAAAAAAGCAGTTGTATATCGTAATGATATTTAAACATACACGGAAAATGTAAGTTATCCAGTCTCAAGGCTATTTTAAATATTAAGGCATCAATTGGAAGTTTCTTTTCTTACAAAAGAACTGTATAAACTTTGTTTTGCATTCCTAACAGATATGTATTTTAAAATAAGTTCCGAAAGCCCCTGAACAATACAGACAGGCGGCTCTTATCAAGGCTCCGTGACCTTTACAAACACTTTTTTCGATCCGCCCAATAAACATCCACCCCAAGTAAGGGGTGCGTCGCCACCAGAGTGCCACGTGCTACCGATATAAATAATACCTTTGAATGGCCTTGAATTCTTTAGTTTGTTACAGTTAAAGGGATACGGAAAAATTACATATAGATAATACTTCCTTTAATGCTTCAAGCTTCTGACTACCCCGCCATAATAAAAAAGGGAGTGTGTATGAACAAGTCGTGAAGCGTATGTTTATGTATGTATGTTATGTTAATGCTTTTCGAAGTGGACAGAACCTCAACTGAACGATAATATATTTTAGGTCAGATATTAGCATGAATATTGGGGTTATGATGTAACATGGAACATTGGTGGCAGGTACCTAGCTCATCGCTCAATAGATTCTATTGGCCCAAGTACCTTAGTCGTCTCCTACGTTATGCTGTGAAGAACGGCAGCTAGTAAGGATTCTTTTTCATCCCAGACTAGCACAGATAACGGGAGACAGGAAAATGAATGGCCTTGAAATGCTCAGATTGTTACGGTTAGTGAAAAAAAATGTGTTATAAGGATGACTAAAATTGTTATGTGAAACAGATGACTTAAATGTAGTGAAACGAGTGTGGCGTGTAATTGAAATGAGGTTTGACAAGTCTATTTAAAGAGAGAATAGAAAAATATTTTTAGAGTAATTATATTAATTGATTGTACGCAGTTTTACTGTTTACAAGGAACGGTTAATTCGGATGCTTACTTTGTTAATTTATATTTTTTGCGACACACCTTAACTTCAACAGTTTTAAATATTAATAATAATATTACGTATCCCTTGATAGTCTGAGCGTTTTTCGAGGCATATTACTACATATGACTACGGGTAAACGGGATCAATTAGGCGAAGGGCTAGGAACTTGTCAGCAATGTTCCATATGATATTACAGCCCTAACATTTTTGCAAAAAAGTGACCTGGCATATACACGTACTAAATATCTAACGTTCTGTCGACCCTGAAAGGGATTAAAGGACGTGAATGTATATGTACGTATGTTAAAATATTAAGAAACCTATTTTAGATCGTGTCCGAAACCAGTAATAATTAAGTTGTGGGCCAACTCGGATTGATTCAAGTCTTGTTGAGTGAGTCTTTAGAAAGGTCATTCCAGTAACATAAAACTACTTTTACGCACAGTTCAAGCTCACTTAGTTTATTATTTCATATATTTTTTTCGTCTATAACAAAATCAACATGAAAGTGAAATAATAATTTTATCAACCATACTAACTTTATTATTTCCAATATTATCTACTTTTAAAGTTAGTTTAAATATGTAAAATTACATATATTTAAAGCTTAGATACAAAATCATACAAAAAATAAACAAATACAAACTAAAAAATATGACCATTGTCAAAGAGTAATAATACATTGTTAAAAGTAGATCACTTTTTTTGTTTCCTAAACGTATGAGTCACTGTTTAGGAAAGCACCGTTCTATTTTAAACTCTAGTGGATATTAACTTTATTGTAGATCAACTCGCACTCCCCCTCTCTATACTTAGGATTAGTCGATATCATTATTAGACATGCGCACGCGCAGGAACAAACGCTTAGGTTAGCTTTACTTGCCTTGCAATTCATAACAGAAATAACGAGAATATTATGTGTATTATGAATATCTTCGGAAAACTTAGGATATGTAATAATTCTTTCGAATTTTGTATTCGCTGTCTTATTACATTAATCACTATTCAATTGTATTACATTATTAAACTAAACCTGATTCTAATTATTCCTTAATATTCGTTTTTTGTCACCATAGCATACTAAATTATTACGAATACGTAAACATACAGTCAACTTTTTACCCCTTTCAAAATGGACAGAAATAATAACTTAGAAATTCAGAATGGGAGGGAAGAAACCAGTATAAGTATATAAAATTAACGCACCACCATAGCGTACTTACATCCTAGACACGTTGTTGACAATTTTATCACCTACCTAAGCATGAATTATTATTAAATACGTAGTCTAATATTTGATGAAACACTTGACACGTGCACTTTCTCGCCTCTGTGTCAGTAAGACTCGGACAGTTATTAGAAACTGGTCATAGCTAAGATAAAAAACTCCGTTAGGCAAATTAATTCAAGCTCTCAACAGGTACCAAGCCTCTATCATTACGGTACATCGGCAAAATAAAGTACAGCAATGCGAAATTCTTTTTTTGTAACCTACATTACGTGACTATAAAGTTACAGCTTAGATTTTTAGATTGATACTGTGTTGAATTTTCTAAATAATATGATATTTTTCATGTTTATAACATAAACAAAACATCAAAGTTTGGAACAAAAATATTGAAGCTAAATATAATTGTAAAAAGACCGCGTTATTCTCTTTTAAATTGTCAGTCAGGTTTGTTTTATTATTTTTTCACACAGCATTTCTGACGAAACTCGTAACCACATGATGTGTAGCAATTGTGTTACATTAAACCTTCATAAAGAGCACTAACATAATCGGAATACCTTTACCCGTACGTGGCGTTTGACAAAGCCAATCCAATCCAACTTTACATTTTCTTAACCCTATAAATAGTTGCTAATTACAAGAAAAAGGCACGAAACCTGTACGACTCTTTGTCACGATTGTTGAATAATAAATAAATAATGTAACGTGTAGTGTGTACATGGCATAGCGTGCATTGCAGATGGCGCGACGCGAGCATAACTTTCGAACGGACAAAGGCTTTGTTGCGAATGCACGAAAAGCCGAACCATTTTCACAATATTGATGCACAAAAAAAGTATGAGTTGTAACTTTAGATTGAAATCCAGGAAGAGGTGGATAAATTCTGAAACAACGCAGCCTAAAAAATGTCTGTATATCTGTGCAGGTCTTTGTAATATTTATCGTACAGCCTAACCATTTAGGTTGTTAATTGTAACACCATCAATTCAAATAATGATCATATCCGAGTATATTGTACAATACTTACTACAAAAACAACGGAGCATCCCGAATAGTATACGCGAAGCATTGTAACGTAGAACCTGTCACTTTTTTACAAGCCTGCTTAAAAAAGTATAGCGTAAGCCTTTTGAAAACAGTCAGGTGCGGGACAAAAACTTGTACGGATAAAATGCAGTATTAGCTTTTATGGGCTACTCCTTTCTCGGTAGCTCGGTGGGAACGTTTGCATGAATCGCTGAGTTACTCAATTCCATCGTATAAGGACACTGGTTACGTAACCATGTGTTGTTTGATACATATCGGGTATGTTATGCAGAGAATTGTTCGCAATCCAAAGTAAAGTTCAACTCTTAAGAGCTTAATTTTAGAGAATAGTTACAATGAATTTTAATTAGAATTTCAGGTGTAAAAATATGAAGAATTAAAAACCTTTTAATTGAATTACAGATGTTTACAATAAACATTGAAGTCTGTATCAAATTTTTAGCATTTCTCTCTAAAACTTACACCTTTACACACACGCATCAACATTGAACCACAGACGCCTTTTCATGTCACTGACATCCAATTTGAGTTGGCATATAATTACCGCAACTACGAATAGGCGTCTCCTTTGTTCACGTTTTCACGGAATATATACCTGACACAGACCGTTGACGTACTCGTTAAAAGGAGGCAAAAGAACCATGTAACTTGAGAAGGCTTGGCGGTGACACGGTGGAAAAAAGTTGATGTACAGCAAAAAGAGCGAACGAGTGCAATATGGCTGCGTTTACGTTCAATATAAGATGGCACTTGTAAACTGATACTGCGGGGAGACAAGCTGCCTATAAAAAGTGAACGAAACATGCAAGGGGTTTTAATTAACGGGTGTTAACTTATTTTTTTTTTATAAAAATGCTGAATAGTGATTTTTATAAGAATAATATTGACCAAGAGAGAAAAAAAAACATATTATTATTAATTTGGTTACATTCATAACACTAGCAATGACACACACTATTTAGATTTTTACAGACAATTTGAGAATGATATATAATAGACAACAACAATTTATAATTTGTAAAGACAATTTGAGAATGATATATAATAGACATATGTCAGGAGCAAAATATGCCTAATCAGACTTACGTACATATGTTGTAATGTGCTCTTGAACATCGTTATCTTTGCTCGTATTTAGCATACATTTGCAAATGACCTAATTTCAGTAATCTAGCCAATCTAACGAGCTGCTAAAAATCACGCATGTGCACACTAGTCACTGAGCTTTAATAGAATCTACTACCACACACGTAGTTCAAACAGAATAGTCTTGTTGTATCAGAGATCAATAACAGAAAATAGATCTGAATGATGACTAATTTAGACTATAGAGTTTGTCGTATCACCTGTTGTATGATTATTTATTGTTATAAATATGTGATACAATATGATTGTTCTAATTTACTTCTCAGTGTTTACTATTATTGTTTGAATACTAACGATTCAGGAGGTCATTAATTCAATTAGATTATTTCAAACGTATTGGCTATTTGAGCAATGTACTTTATATAATTTACGATTAGTTTAAAGGTATTATCGTATTGGTTTCTTTATTAGAATCCCTTTGGCATCATAGTTATCGTTAAATTATACACAAAGGTGGCTAATTAACTCAATTAGGGTTATTCCAATATTTAGTTATTTTTGTAGAGTTTCTCAAGAACAAAAATACTGTTGTTTTATCTTCTCATCAATCATTTTGAAAGTCCTTGACCGCTCCTGTGCAAAATAAGCACGTCACAACAAACATTTAATGACAGAGATAGAGATAGATTCACTGACATACGCATTCGGTTTGAATTTCGAACATATTTCTTTGTTTACAATTTTGAATGCGACGCGGCTTGCAAGCTAGACTATGGACCTTTTGAATTATTTGTTAGTTTATTCCTATACGCGACCCTATTAAATAAATAACATCGAGTGCCTAAATAAACATATTTGGTATTTATGTAGGAGCATAAAAGTCTGCTACTCGTATTTTGCTTGAAATATGTTTATTTGTTTGACTTGTTAAGTATGTAAGGGTGAACATCATTTAGTTTACAAACTCTAATAAGTAACTAGTAATACCTAGTAAATAGAGTGAGATGACATGACCATGTTTAAGTGTAAGAGCACTAACCGTATATGATGATATATTTTAAAACGTTTATTCAATATCTTAGAGCATAAACACAAATAAAAACGTCTTCGTAGTCCCGATAACTTTAACATCGTTACTGCACCATACACCACGTCTATATTGAAATTTGAATAAATAACAATACGTGTCGAATAACAATGGGAAGCCTAACAATTATTGTAATGCATTGTTGGCCATTCCAAGTCACTTTTTAAAGGCTTACCAGCGGAACTGGATGACTCACACGAAGTTGTACAACGGAACTTTACTCATGTCCTATGCTCCAAAGATTATGATCTATGCTTTCCGTATGGGTAGGGTGAGGTGGGTCAGGTTCTTATCGTACTTGGTTATAATTAAACATTTAATTTACATACATACATATACATTCAAGTTCTAGAGTCGCTTTCGGGAAAGACAGACCTTGGAGACAATAAAATATCTTTGATGTCTTTGAGAATTTTGAGGCGTCGCGATCGCTTTAATTTAATATGGAATATTGTTTACTAGCAAGTTTATCATCTAATATATTAAGATTTGATTGACCCCTAGTGCCTTAGTCACCTCCTACGATATTAACTTATTATATGAAATTGAGCATTTGACTCGTAAATACTTTTAAAACAGGAACCACTTTCATTATTACAGGAAACCAATACTATAAAAGTAAAGCAGGTAGCAATTAAACCTAAAAAGATATTCAACCTACAACATTGTAAAACGAAGAGCTACTAAAACTAATACTGATCATCTTGACGAAAGGTTTTGATTACACAAACATTAAAATGAAGCCCATAAAGCATTTTATACCTGTTGAACGTTAATTCGAATTGAGAAGGGTCAAATGAGGTTAAACGTATATGTATCTACTTGGGAATTAATCATAGGCGCATCCTGTCATCGAAATTGCATTGATAGGTATCTAGTCTTTGCTCTATGCTATATCTGACCTGGTTCAACGTTTTTTTTATATGGAGATCATACTGTAATTTATTGTTTAATTGATATGCCTAATTTGTTACAGTATCTTATATTATATTTTATGTATAAGTATTCTGTGGTATATTAACTAAGTGTTGTTCAATCCGAAAGGAACTAAAGGGACATTAATGTATACGTTTGTATATGAGCTATCCAGAATATAATTAATATTTAAATATATCAAGCTTATTCGAAGAAGAAAAAGCAATTTGAATATCTTGATATATACATAAAAAAAATTAACCCTCCTTTTATTCGAACTTATTATTTATATAAACTTTACGTTTAGAATGCAATTAAATGCATAGTGAAGTCCGTTCAACTGATTTTGGATTCCAATTTCTAACAAACCTCTTGAAGACTTATCAATGTAATAAAACATCGGTAATAGAACTTATCATAACTACGATTAATAAATTTCTTTGATACTTATTACAAAGTAAGAACACTCTTGATATTGTGAAATCAGTTCGTATGCATCTGACTAGTTTACACAACTCATTATCTTTTGAAATCCTGTAAATTTATTAATGTTGCTAAATGCAATCAAAAGTGTAGCCACTGGTCACTGTTCATCTCTTTTACTCCTATCATACTGGCATAATAGTGTCCCTTTCGGGTGCTAAATTTATCTCGGCAGACGCCGACGTTTCCGGCTTCAGAATACCGAAGCATTCGCAGAGATGCAGCCACAAATGAAATAATGTTTAGCAGAAATCTGTACCGCCAAAGGTATTAATACTCGTTCCCTTATACTAATATGCATAAAAATTAAACGCCCCGTTCATTAGTTTCGCCTTCATACATCAAACGGAAGAATGAGAAACGTTTTGACATGGCAGGATCACGTTTGGGAACAACAACCGAGCTCAATCTGTTAATTTTTTTGACATCTATGACGAGTGCGAGATTAGTAAGGATTAATTCTCATGTTCATAATTATTTGATGTAATTAAAAGTAATTTACATTAGCAATAATTAACTTTGTACCTTTATAAAAGATTACGAACAAATATTTATTTGTTAGCAAAGAAATATACTGTGAAAGTTCTCCATAATTGAGATGGTACATTATATAACAGCATATTCCCGATATCCAATTAACAGACAAAATAAACAATGATGTTCAGTCTGCACAAAAAGAAAAAGAACTCCAATATTTCGATATCATTCCGAGCAATATTTCTGAGAAGCGAATTTCGGGATGTTATCGGCCCCAAGACGAATGCTGTTAATTTTACTGTCAAACAAAGGTGGGATATCGAATTAATAATTGGTTACGTTATACTGTGAGCACGGGTTAATATCGTTGTTGACTTTTGAGAGAACTGTTAATACATTTGCTCTTTTTATTAGTGAGTTTCGTGCCTTAGGATTTATAACGAGGAAAACCATTTCTATAGAAGTGCTAATTTATCGGTATTTGATCGGATCTGAACCCTGAACAGTTAGTTTGAAAGAATGCGCTTGAAGTTCTTTAACAGCGTCTTGAGAAAGATAGCATCGATCGGAAATCGGAATCTGTTTTAATTATGCATTTCGTATTCACGTTGAGAATAAATAACTTCAGGGTTGATAGGTACATGGTGGCAAAAATATATATTGTTAAGCTTTAAAACTTTTTTAGGACTTGTAACTTACTGCACCTCGGTTCTGATTTTGCATAATATATTACTATATAACCTAATAAGTTAAAAGTAGTAACAATTATATTACTACTTTTAAGTTGAAGGTCATTAATACCACTGTCCTAGGATTATTTATATTGTACATACTGTTTAATGTATAATATCATGTTAAACATATTATGATGCATGTAGGAGAAAGAATATTCGAATATTTCTTAGTTGATTAATAACCAACTATTTCAACTTAGATTCCATTCATAGCAACCTAAGAATTAATAAAATATGCACTTAAACACTTTCCCTACTAAACAAACAACATATTTTTTATCTCCACTCTTATCGTAACAAGTTAATGACACCATTTGACTTGCATCTCCCGAGATAACACACTTTAGCCATTATGTCAATATACCTACCCAGATGGTAGAGTAACAACCTATTACGTGGGACTAGAGATAAGCGTCATAATCGTGGTTATTTGGGTCAGTGGTTACGACCTTCGTGGCAGGACATTGTGGTAGAACCACCCTATCATTGAAACATCCTCCCGAAAAGCAAAAATAGACAAATGCGAGTTAAGCTGTTCTGGTTCTGATGAGTGGAAAGATGAATTTGATGAGGTGAGAATTTAATAAGACATTTCTTAATCCGAATATTAGTAGTTGGATATCATGTACATATAATTTGACGTCTTTTAACACTGTTTAGGATCGATAGAACGTCGGAGGTGTAATATCTCGATATGCATTATATTTATGCAAAGCACAAGTGACAGGTGACCAGCCAATCGCTCCATTACATCAGAAAAATATAATGGAATCAAATATAGATATCTTGTTAACCCGTGAGTCTGATGTAGGTACGACCATAGAAAAACTTACACCGCTATTTCAAATATGAACTTGCGAACCTGTCATTACCTCTCTAATAATGGTCGTGAAGTGTATGCTATATACTGCATAGGTACAAGTAAATAAACAGTGCACGTGCCTATATTGACCCTGTTTCCTGATACTAGAAACTATAGTTAGGCTTAAACCCACGCAAGCTAAAGGTACCAATTTCCAAGTTGACTTAATGGTTTAAGTGAGTTACTGGAACCACCTTTATAAGAGTTACATAGCTAGAAAAGTCTTACTTTATCTATAAGTAGTTAGCTTATTTATTTCGGTTATTTTCTATTTTAACTAAGTTTTATTTAGGATTATTATTTTGTAATTACCATATTTATTTTGCCCTAAAAACGATTTTGACTAAGCATTTGAATAGCATTAGGTAAAACAGTGGTTTATCCAAGTAGAGACAAAATTTTAATTAAAAAATATAAAAAGAACTGGACAAGGTGAAACTTTTAATGTTTAATGTTGCTTAGTATTTTAATAAACATAAAATACTAGGGTAAAAAAAACCATTAAAAGATTTTATCCTCGCATAAACCCGTAATTTAGATGTCACATTACCAACTGACTAGCGACCAAGGCCTTTTAATCTAATGACTAGGCCTTGTACCTGAATTCATGGACAGGCCCAAATGACTGTACTAATTAGAAGTGATGGTGTGACAATGTGTACATGCTGATTTGTGAGTTCGGCTGACCCAATTGTTTTGTGCTGGCCCAGCGATCGAGATAACGAACACCTACGCAATTTCAATACGAGTGCATTATTGCAATGAAAATGATGTTCGAAATGAATCAGTGCGAAAGTGTAATATATACATTAGGATATTATTTTAATTTGAAATAGCTAGCTAAGTATGTGGAGTCAATCTTGATATTAACCTCTAGCACCAATACAAAGAAAAATAATGTGTAACTAAGGAAAATCTGCATGGTTATAAATTCAAAATAGGATACGTGTTAATTGAAATTCAAAAATAACAAAGGACTAGATACTTCTTAGCATATGAATCAATGCCAAAACAGTAGTTAAATCGACCTACATGTACTAGCGATGCAGCGCGGCCGCCACCTCACGGGATGCCGCTAACCAAAGCAGTCATGCCGTGTTTAAACTCTAATTAAGCCGGCTTCGAGTGCAGTCATGCCCCTGTCTGTAACTCCTATTTTTCATTACCGAGGCACAAACGCTCACGGTTCAAAGTCCATCTTTGTTTCCTTTACAAATTAACAAAGAAAAATACAGCATTCTTTGTATCCCACCTCGCACCGTTTCCACTCGTATTTTCCTACTAAATTAATCTAACTCACCCGACTAAATTACAAGAAACGATTCCGAGGAGCAGGAAGAGCGTTGGCGAAGTGGCATCGCGACTCACTCGGACCATTAATCTCCGTAGAGCAGTCAGTCCGTCCGTCACCAGCAGTAATCTAATGCGACACGCCACCTTTTTGTCCCCTTATTACACGTCCTAGAGGAAATACGGCTTAAAACAGCCGTTCATCTATCAGACACAAACCTATAAAGCGATCCAGACACGCCTTACTATGAGATATTTGAATATTATGAACCTCTGGGGATTCCCAGTTGCCTATGCGACAAACATATAAAATAATGTGTTTCGACAGCAGAAGTATTTTTACTTTTACGAGCTGCAACGTCGATCCAATAATAAAGAGACTGGAAGCAAAGGGCGCAGACGTAATATCTGGCTGAACAAAGCTCACCCACAAAACCAAGTCAAAGATGTTGGGATAAGACGAACAATGTACTCGTACACAGCCTTATTTCCGGCGAAGCGCCGCCGACGAAATGCGCTCTACGTATATTCTTAATAACCGGAGTCCTATGAAACTGTTTGGTATGCATGCGATTGCTTTGCGTGGGGAAGACTGGCATATATTATCGCTTCAACTTATCTTTGCTAAAGAAACCTCAGACGACTAAACACGTGGCGAACACCACATTTTTTATATGGGGATAAATAGAAACACACTCACCGTTGTCCTGACGTCGATTTGAAGATTCCTAGGCGAGGGCGCGGCGGCGCAGGCAGCGATTAGGGCCAAGAGGAGGCCGAGCGCCGCGAAGGGTCGCGCGTGCCCTTCCGCCAGCCAGCCAGCGCTCCTCGATCGGAATTTCAAATGAGTCTTCCATCCATCCGTCTTCCGAGTCCCGCTCAACCATTCTCGTCCCGATTCGTCACCATTATTATGCACATCTTTTTGACTTATTGTGTGGGAACACACTCGTTCCCTCGTAATGTCGTTGTGGAATTCGTCGTGCGCTTCCTTATGCGGTAACCTTAAGCTATATACATAATTATACATATTTTGTGCTTTGCATACGTGTTCATTGGAATGATCTATGGCTTCGTTATTCACTAAGCAATCTCTGGGCTGGTGTGACTCTTTTTGTGATCTGTGGGCCCGATTGTCGGTCGGTTGTTGTCCCATGATGCCTTGGCTTCTATGTCGTGGCGTGGGCAGTGGGCTGGGGCATCCCAGGGTGGTGGCCTAAGTGGGAGCCGCCGGCGCTGTCTTGTCCGGGCTCATTGCCTGCTGCGGGGCGGGGGGCGCGCGCTGCACTCTATCTGCATGCTTCCTGTTCACTTGGACAGATAAATTTCTCTGCCGACGGGATGCTATGTTATCGGCTACGTGGGCGGCTCGCGCAGTTTGTTATGCTACTTGCAATATTCTTGTTCGCTTAAGATATTGAAGTGATTCCTGCAACAAAGTACATAAATGTTTAGCCTTCACGTGATTTGCATACACCTAATTTGGTTTTCTTTTTGAGTTGCATTAATTGCTTTGACTATTTCACGTAAATTAGGCTCTGGGTAGCCAATGCAGCAGGCCAGTCACTATGCTGAAGTAAGAACCAATTCTAAAGCATTGACAGTGTCAAAAATATGTTTTTGCAATTATCATGTAGTTGTTGTAGCAGAAACTCTAGGTGATATAATCATGCATGCATAGTGCGTGTTAAAATAACTAATAATAATTTAATAAAGAACTCTATCATAACTATTTACGAGCTTAAGCATACCAGACTCGATGAATTGATAAGCCAACGAGAGTGTTATTTCGAATAATTAAAAAAGCTATAAAATGACAATCGAGTGACGATAGTAAAGGGTATCAAAAGCTGTTATAACGACACGCCTTCAGAAAAGATAGCTTCTCTTAATGATTTATTAGTTGTAATAAACAAGCTTTCATGCTAAGGACAGTCCCAGCTCAGGCAAATGTTCAATTAGAGGATAATGACACTAATCAAATATCCATCGCTTAATTACTGCAACAGTTACGAGGCTTTTACGCTGATGAATTTGATGGAAGCTTTTTGAATAAAGAGATAAAGGCCTAATGCCTCATCTGGAGTGCCTAATTACATAATAAAGTACTGCTGATGATAGTAGGGCAGTGTCTTTTACTAGATATATTCTTGAGATATGAAATAAATAAGAACATGTCAAGTTTATGGATACTGTATTATCTAATGTGGTATACAGTATACTGTAATAAGAAATCGTTTATAATTTGGAAAAAAAAGTGTATGCATTACAAGAAGTCTTGACTAAATAATATACGACTAAACATATATTTGATTCAATCAATCAATCAGCCTGTATTAGTCCACTACTGGACGTAGGCCTCCCCAAGGGTACGCCACAAAAGACGATCTTTCGTGGCCCTCATCCAGCCACTACCAGCAACCTTCTTGAGGTCATCGGTCCACCTGGCAGGGGGGCGTCCTACACTACGTTTGCCGAGACGTGGCCTCCACTCAAGAACCGCCCTACTCCAGCGGTCGTCAGTTCTACGACAGACGTGGCCTGCCCACTGCCACTTCAGCTTACAACAGCGATAGACTATGTCGATCACCTTGGTTCTTTGCCGGATAATCTCGTTCCGGACTCTGTCCCTTAACGAGATACCCAGCATTGAACGCTCCATTGCTCGCTGAGCGACATGTAGTCGGTGGGCTAGCCCGACTGTCATGTTCCACGTCTCGGCTCCGTATGTCATTACGGGTAAGACACACTGGTTATAAACCCTGGTTTTCAGGCACTGCGGTAGTGGCGACGAGAAGATGTGACGCAACTTCCCAAATGCTGCCCAGCCCAGCTGCACTCTTCTGGAAATCTTCGGAAATATTTGATTATTGTCACATTATATCCAAGTCCAACTGTAACTGTTCTGTATAACAAGAAATTTTTTTAGATAACTTATATATTATAGACCTATAATATAACGAAAAATGTTTGTACTAATTCTAAGTAATTGTTTGACGAATGTACCAAGTATCAATTAAGCATAGGTGAAATAAAAATGTATACTTGAAAAAAGTGTACGTATAACTAGAACCTGTTTTATATTTAAAAGGTTTAGTCAGTGCAATTGTTAGCACTTCTCTTTAAAAAGGATTACTATAGGTTATAGGTTGAGTTCATGCTAATTTCATTGTTTCATTAGGAAAAGTATGCACGAAATAGTGACTAATATGCTATGCTGCTAAAAGAATAATTCATATTAACATAAAATGAATAACGTAGCTCGAAAAAAGATATCTCTTAGATCTTGTGTATTTTCCATGAAAATTAATGAACAATAATTTGAGTATAGTGAGTTTTACTATTCATCTAGATTTGTTTGAAACTAGATATAATCCATTTTGTTTTCTACAATCTTAATATACAAACAGGTTCATTATTTAGTCAGGACTTTCAAGATGGTCTAGCAACCTGTCTTTAATATTTCACACTCAGGCAGCACAACCCCTATAAATTATGCTCCAACTGACCGAGAAGATATTATGTCTCTGAGGTTCGGGACATTCCAAAAGATAGAAGATACTGAACCAAGTTTCTTATTAAATGGATATTAATCAAAAACTAGACTAAATTAAACGATAAATAATAATAATATCATGGTTTAGCCATGATATTATTATTATTTATCATCATATCATCACCATCATCTTATCATCAGCAATCATAAAATAAAAAAAAATCGAAACTGTTATCTTTACATCACTTAAATATTGTAAATATTAAAACTGAACGAATCAGTTTTCCTGTCACATTTAAAACGGTTCAAATAAACTGATTTAAAAGTCAACATTTTTTTACTGGCATTTTATCTGATACCTTAACTTGGTTCCACGAATAGTATTGTTCAAAAAACTGTTCTAAAAAATAGGGTGATCAACCTCTAGTGTTAAGGGAAACTGCATTGCATGGATATTGATGTTCAAAATTAATAGCATAGGGGAAGTTTCTATTAGGGCTTCAATAATTGTTTTATTACTCTTCGGTAGCAAACTTCGACCTTTTGAATGATTAATAGATGACTTGACAAAAATTTACAAATTTTTGATTAAATAATTAATGATTTATTTACAGTATATTATATGAATGGAAATATTTAAACAATAAGAAATCAACTGGCCACCAATATTGCAGGAAATTAATTACGTTTATATTCAATTTATGTCTATAAATTAAAGGGTATAATTAATTTTCCTCGAATTTCTATTGAATATATAATTCTAATAAAAGTACACTTATTTCCTATTCGTTTAATCCAAAAACTGAATCAGATTTATATTATAAAATTGACAAGAGCATAATAATAAGTAACTGTTCAGTACTGTATAATCTGAAAAATCCACTGTTTCTATTTACTTGGTGCACCTATATTTAGCCAAATAAAAGCTAAGCAACTAGTCGTAGTCTGCATTCGGCCCCATGTTAGGCACAAGTATCGTCTAAGTGTCTCTATTTATACTCTGCGCTGCTTTAATTAACCGTTCTTACGGCCGGCAGACATGCAATAAATCAAAATTTTATTTGTAGGTGCTTTAGTTCAACTTCCCTTGCAGATATACTAAGAATGAACTAAGATTGGACTGTACTGTAAATGAATTATGTATGTGGTTTTAAACTTAACCTAGCTATTGACCGATAAAATAGATTTCTTATATTGTTTACTCTAGGAGTTTAGTTGAATACGTTTGAGAATGTACAAGTATGTTTATCAATAAGTGCAGTGATATAAAATATAAAATGTTCGTTTTAATAGTTAATATGATTCAATCTGTTCATTAGATAGAGTTAAATATTTGCATGGTACTCCATTAGAGACACTGATGTTCATTATAACATAATTCATTGAACTTTGACTGAAAGATGAATGAAGGTTGTAGTTTTTAATATGTAGACATATGTATAGTTTTGATAAATGTCCTACTGCCTGACCACGAGCCGACCTGAGGTCATTATAACATGATTTACATACTCTACATTAGTAACCTTTAAATCTCGTTAACAAAAGCCAAACCGAGCTTGAGCAAAAGCAATTAAATAATGTCTAAAACTTTTTTTACACTTAAAATTCAGCACAGAACAATTTAAAAGCTTAATGAGAAAACTCACGTGTTTCATTTGTTGTGGGAAAGCACAGGCAACCACTCGGACAGGGAAACTCGTGAAAAAAGCTAGACGTCTCGACGAACGCTTTCCCTTTCATGCACAACCGAAACGAGCGAGACAGTCGCGCTTAGATAACACAACTGACACAAATAAAACACAACCCGGGAAATAACACTGGCAATCAATGTGAAAACTTGTTATGTTTTTTTTTCAAGGCACTCTCACATATGAATTCGATTTCGGAGATCGGAGAAGTGGCCGCGAGCGCCAAGCCTGTCGCCTCGACCACGCACGGTCCTCTACTGAACCGAAACTTCGCCGGGGTGAACGGAACAGCACTGAACTTTTAGTGCATGCGCCTCTTTGTGATTCACGCCAGTCGCTCTGCGTATACTCAGCGATACTGGCACTTGCTTTCTTTCTTTGTTTCATGAATGAATAGTCAAGTTTAAAGAAGTTCATGTATTTGTTCCAGTAATTGTTATGTACTATTAAATTTATGAACATTTTAATCTAAGAGACTTCACAATATGCATGTAGCTGTTTCATATATAAGGGTTATTTATTAATTAGTATGCATATATTTTTTTCTTCATTATAATAATGATATATTCTAGGTCAACTTTAGAAGTTTAATCCGTAAAGAGTATTATAATGCAAGGCCTCTTAAGAATAAAACAAAAAAATATCTACATCATTACGATCACCAAACCTTTCATTCGGATCTCTATCTTAGCTCAGATACGATATGTCAAATCTTTTTTTATTAAACTGAAGGTCAACCACAACCGTTCCCAGAATCAGCCCTCAGCCGATACAATATCGCGATCTACACAATGGAGTGCGTAAAGAACTTTTTTGAAGTGATTTATAAATTATGAGTGGAGTTGCTTGGGTCCCTCAGTGTGAGTCTAAAAATCGAAACTTAATAAACAGTAACCTTTGAAGTCTACGGTGAACTGTTTAAATATAATTTGAATCATTTTTTGTGATCGTAAACTATTGTGTAGATTTCTATTTAATACATAAATGATTCTTTCCAAAACTATTATTGCTACACATAAATATTCTAATGATGTTCTCAGTCTGATCTTTCCAGTTATTTGCTTATTAAATGCACGAGAATAGAATAAAATAAAATTCGTGATTCAACTCTATTTATAGTAAGAGGGCTATTTTGGAATGTTTTTAAACCAATTTTCAAGGTTCAATTCTTTACGATTTTATGTGTACAAAATTATTTATTTAATAGAGTCAATAGATTTTTTTATAAGTGTAAATTAATTAACTCTAGTTCATGTAATTAGTACACTATATGTTTTAAGGTTGAGCTAGACTAAAGTAGAGTATATCCGTAGAAGCATGAATGAAGAATGCATTAACACATTAGATTAGGATGTAAAATATGAGTGTGGTGGTTCACCTATTACGTACGACATATGGTGCATATTATTATGACCTAAAATTATAGAGTATGTTTGAACTGGTGTATAGAAGTGATTACAGTAAACGTACATTTCTAGCCATATATCATTTCTATCATCAATCAATGGATAACTTGATTCCTATATTATATTAATTGAAAAAACATAATTTTGTCAGATCCTTTTTATTTCACAATCTGCCGCGTATATGTAGTATTTGTATACATACATACATACACATCACGCCTGATTCCCTGTAGAAGAGTAGGCAGAGATCTCGGATCCACATTTGTCCCGATCCTGACAGACCACTTTCGCTTCATTGACATTCATACATCTTCTCATACACACTCGTCGGTTAGGTACACCTAACGTCACTTTTTTCAATATAATATGAGTATATTACATCCTTATTCATAGTGAAGCAAAACGCATCCACCCACGGGCCATTCAACCGTTGCTTTGCTTTGTTTGAGGCCAGACTGAGCGTTTGCAATCAATTAGGAAGGAAGGACTTATTAGCCGGTTCGCGACCGAGCCCTTTCCTTCTCAATTCGTACATAAATACACTGGAATACGATTGTACTAATCCCGCTATATATGTAACAGCTAAACTTAGCAATGAGGTTTAAGCAAACAGTCTGTACTTGCACATTAAGATTTCTTTCATTTTATTTTAGTCCTAACCCTAAGATATATGAATTTACCTAACAAATATATACACATTAATGTCCTTTAATTCCTGCCAGGGTGGAAAGAACATTGAGGAAATTATAAGTCTTTTTAGTTTTATATTTGAATTTGATTCAGTATTTTTTTGTTACTTAGATAGATAGATTAGATACTTATAGACACGGTTGATATAGTCTATTACTACCTCAAAAATGAACTGGTGAAAACTTCATAATATAGATACCTCCTTTAACGGCGACTATCACATGGGAATTCATATACCGTTAAATTCTTAATACACGTGTTCAATTACAGTTTATATTCTTTCCTTTTAAACTAAAACTTCATTTAATATATTTACTAAACATAAACTGCAAGGGGTTCCGAATATTATTTTTTCCTCAAACACTGCAAAGTATTGTCAAATTTAATATCTCTCCAGTGCGTATCAAAATTTTATTAATTTAAGTAACTAATTTATGGTTTTAAACTCCTAACTTTATTAATAAGATATAGCCATTATAAATTAGGCAAAGCATTCAATTCAATCAGGCATGTCTATGCAAAGGCCCACTTACATTAGCAAATAGCAAACTGGGGTCTAGGGACCATCTTTTTGCATCAATGTATGGTCTCATCCAATTTTGCCGATAGCAATCTTATTTGCTTTCACGTTAAAATGCGAGTGGGAATTGCGATTTATTGAAAGGGATTCGACGCACTGCGCCCCTTGTGTTTTGTAGGGTTGCCGCAGTATATGCTTTTAATAATAATGTAGAGTTACTGACTTACCGAATAGTTACCGCGGTTTAAATATGTTTATAATGTGTAGTGCCCTAAAGTTCATTGTTATTTCTAAGCTCCTGCTTTTGGTTCTTTTTATATGAAACATACGAGTATATGCTGTTTATAATAAAACAATATAATATACGAGACCAAGACATTATGTTATACTAAACAATAACGCTAACTTGAAAGTGATATTATTACCAACTGATGAATGAAAATTACTTAAATATGTTTGTTTGCTTGCTATTAATTTAACGCTAAATTACTTTGCTTCTACATATAATATATGTAGTTTATTGATATCAAAATTGTCTCCATTCTTTGAATATGATATAATTTAAGTAAGTTTCTGTCTACTACGTAAGGGATTAAAGGTTGTAGATGTTGTTATCCTTGGGCAACATTTATGCCCAAAACCAAAAAGTAAAACTACAAAAAATATTTCAGTAACAAACAGCGCCAACCCTGTGCGTTACAAGTAGCACTTGAGCCTGGTATCATCGTTTCAGGCTGTCTATCCGAAGACACGGCTGTGTCTAGACTGAATTCCGCAGCAGAGTAATGGCGGCACCAGGTGGCGGGAAAGCCCTGCTGCTGTCACATTAGACAGATCCTCATACTAATGCTAGTGTCAAGTTGAGCAAATACATTGGTCCTTGACAGAACATAGAGTTAACCAAGACTGCCCCATGTAATAAGTAGATATATATGTTTCTGGGACTTTAGAAGATGATAACTAGTTTCAGTTCCTCCCGGCATGTAGTATGAGGTGACTAAGGGACTAGAGCTTGATGGAATATATTGGGCGATAGATTAGCAACCGGTTAACATTTTTGGATTATGACATCACAACTCCAGTATTCATGCTAATGGATTAAAAGACCTGTGTGTTTCTGAATGTATGTATCAATATGATATTTAACGTCAATAAACTAAATTGAAGTAAAGTAAATTCTTATAAAATAAAGAGCACGCAAACATAACATTGCTACAGAAAGCCATTGCATATGTAGTAAAACAAAGTCAACAACAACAGTCTGAAAAGGCTAGCAAAAAGCATATTCTTCAAAAATACATTCTAATTTGGATTGGGTGTAAACAACCTAAACATCACACATACTTCTAATAATGTCAAGTTAAAACCTTCTATATGATGACAATAACGATCAAAAGATTCTTTAAAAACCCAGAATATTAATTGTTTAAAATTACCATTTATATATACATAATTAGCTATAATATTTCAACCAGGACGAAGTTACTAAGAAATTAATGACGAACTCAACATAAGTCTTCTAATTCAGGACAATGTGATTCATTAGCACAGTAATCTAGATAAGAGCCTACTTAGGTACTATTATATGAACTCACTTCGTATGATAAGACGACCAAATCGTGTTCACAGTATCAATCGGATGTGAAAAGGAAATGGCGATAAAGCTTCGCAAATAACATATGTAATGAGCAATTATATTGATAAAATCGATGATTTATAATTACTGTACCAACTAATTGCAGACAAGGTTTAGCTATCATTAAAAAAAATATAAACCTGCAATGTAAGATTCAAACCCTTAATGAAAATATGATCTATAAATTTAGGAAATCCAAAGTGGACAGCAGGACGAGAAGAGTAAAGCTACGAAGAACATAAACTAATGTTATCTATAAACATATATTATTTACAGCTTGTGACAGATTCCGAATCGGGTGCTACCGGAGGACTAGTGATGCAGCCTAGCTGCATCGTATACTGCACCTTTTCACTGCTCCAAGGTTAGATATTCTTCTCTACGGATCGTGATAAGGGATGTGATTGTGACACGAGAGATTTCTCAAGATCATTCGGGATGACGATTTCTAATCTCTCAATCCGATCCCTTAAATGTATAAATCCATCAAATGAGAATATAAATAATCATCGTAAATTAAGATAATCTTCAGTTTAAACACCCTGAAGTATTCTTCTGTTCATCTTAAATGCTTTTCACAATTTATCACTAAGTTCTTTATATCTTGTACCTTCCTGACAGGTAACAGCATCAATACAATAAGAAGAGTTCACAACTATTAGTAACCTAAATATGGCGAGCACGTGTGTTGGGGTCTTAGAACGGAAATTGGTCGCGGAGTCACGTTTGCAGGCGTCAGTGTGGCTCCAGCCTTAGGTCACGTACGACGTGCCATATTTGATGCATGCACAATCTCGATTCATTTTACTTATCCACTGTATAGGTGGACAAATATCTAATTGAATTAACTGCTCTTTATTGACTCGAAAGTCCGCAGAAGTCTGTTTGGCTAAGGATTATCTCTTAAGGATCTTAATATATTAAGAATGAAAAAAAAACAAGCTCGTTAATCACTTGAATGAGACTGTGTAGGCGACTAGTTAAGACTAGGCAACTACCTGATTACAGTAACCCTAATATCTCAATTTCTTTAGTTATATGCAACTAAATATTAATCGGGAGTTTTGCTTCCGTTTACACCTTCTGGAATTACGTATGAAAACAAATAACTACAAAATTGAATACCGTCACTTTAGCGGTACCTAGTTAATAACGGCGCAACAACGCTACTTATAAATAAAAACTAAACAAAACACTTGCGCCTGAATAAATCTTTAAGTATTTGAATAACTGTACATGGTACAGAGGAAACCGCGTTACGCGAATCGAAAGAAAGGTGCGGACATCTTGTGGCAAAGATTCTGACTCATACAGCTTGGTCAGTTGAAAAAGTAGGTCAGGCCGACAAAAACTGAGATGTTACTCATCTTAAGGAACTGGACTTGATGAACAGTTTTTGTAATGTGTTAGATAACGTTTTGTTCACTGGTTTAAGGCTATAACTGGACCTAATTAGCCCACAAATTAATTGATAAGTTAGGAAAATATGAGGTTTCTGTGAAACTGTAATGCTAAAATGAAAATTCTCTTAGTATATAAATTTGACATAATAAGAAAAAACAAGTACCGTTAAATGAACTTATTATTATACAATCGGAGGTTCTAATTAAATTGTGACGTATTATACAAACACTAGAACCAACATTTAAGACTGGCAGAAAAGGACATTAAATTAGCATGTAGAAATTAAGACAAAATCAAAGCAGCACTGATGACTATCTTCGAAGAAGGACAAGTCATCGATGTTGCATTTGCAATGGACCAACCCATTTGTGGTTTGATGATACACGAGATACCAACATTTACCCATGTTAGTCATCCTATAAGGAAGTTTTTTAACAACCAGTTCGATGGTGTATGTGTACCATAGGTTCTTTATCTCTGTACATAATATGCATTGGATTCCTTTTAAGAAAATATTGCTTTTGTTACAAATGTTCTCCATTTTAAGTGAGTCAAGTAAATGAGTTTTTTTATTTGAATAGATTAGTGCGATCACTGTAATTATCATGTTCTAAATATTTACATACTCTACTAGTGTATGCGTAGTTACAGATACAATCTATACTAATATTATAAAGCTGAAGAGTTTGTTTGTTTGAATGCGCTAATATCTGAAAGTACCGGTTTAAATTGAAAAAAACTATATGCGTTTGATAGAGCTGTTATTAAGAAAGGCTTTAACGTATATTGTATAGCACACTGCAACCTTTAGGAGACAAGAAACAGTGTAAAGTGTGGAAAAAATCAATGGCAATATTTTTTGGTTTGTAGTTATTTTTAACCAATAAAATTAAACCTAAACAAATAAAATTAAACCTTGATGAATTATGGCCAAAATAAATAAAATTCTCGTATGGATTATATGGCTATCTTAGAAGCCTTAAAATTCCGTGTTAAACTGCAGCGTCTTATATAAAAACTATCTCACTTTATACTCCTCCTTTATCCATGTATTAGGACTAGTCATAAGTATGTTTACGAGATCCATTAGTCAGTCTGCAGTAATTCCTTCTGCTGTGACATGATTACTGTTCAAGGTTACAATAAAAGATATCACCTGTAGTACAGAAGCCATTAGTTTTACTAGTTCAAAGTCAAATAAAGATAAAGTCCGAGTCATTGGGGGCGCATTGTCAAGTTTGACGTGCTACTTACAAAAGTTTTTGGTGAAATCCCGCGGTCATGACAGTTCAAATTTGTTCGTCATAACATTGGGAAACATGGAACTTTCGCTGGGTGTGAATCATCGAAGTTTTGATGATTAAGTGCACTAAATGATTTGTGGAAAGTTCACGTATTGATTATGTATGCAGCGTGTATATTTGATTATCATTATGAAGCGGAAATTATCGTTATTAATTTGCTTTCGATCGAATTTTAAGTTCAATCAAGAGTAAAGAATTTTAGTTGACTATCATAACGGGCGTTTTTTATTAATTTTAACCACATTTACTCACAATATTTTAGAAAATATTTAGTTAGCATCTTATAATTATTCATTTAGTCGAAATCGTTATATTTCTTTATTAATATTAATAGGACATAGTCTCAGAAACATAATTAAATAGTCTTTTTGTAAGAAACGTTCCAGCAAATTCTTTCTTAAGTAGCTTATTCCAATCTATTATGCAGTTGTACAAACAAAATTGAGTTGTACCTTTCGCTACCAATATTCGTACACCAACTATTATGTTGGGTCGAATCCAATTTAAAGTGGAATGTCTATGTAGATCACTCTATTATAATAAAAGTAGAATTTGAAAAGTTCAGTAATCATCATAGTAAATTTTACCGTGAAATTTGTAAGCTAAATTAAGATTTTAGACTGATTTAACAGTCAACTTTTATGCTATTATGTTTCTATTCGCTCATTCCGAAGATTATATATAGTGCAATTGCCAAAAATTTTAGATTTCTAGTCAAAAAAGTCCAGAAGGGTTAATAAAGTGAGCAAATATGGCCGTCGTATTTCATGCACCGTTAGCGAACGCAAAATGCCCGTCCCAATTACATGTGGACCATTGTTTGCAGTTCACGGCGTCACGTCGGGTGCTCCACTGAATTTCGATTCATTGTTAGTAACAAACAGTATGTTTGTACTAATTTCAGCAAGTATGCCCGCGAATGTTAGTATGCATGGCGGTTTGTCACTTTCACAAAGTATTCTAGTGCTATGACGGATAGGCTAGAATAGGATACATATATACATACACATTACGCCTGATTCCCTGTAGAGGGATAGGTACTTTTAACGTCAATAATAACATTAATACATTAAAATAATAAGTATTGGTTGAAACCGTATACTTATATTTCAAAAGGGATGATCCTTGACTCACATCTTTTACTCTCAAAGTAGTGTAAATCAAATCAAAGTAGGATCAGGTCAATTTCTTCGTATTCGTATTATTAACTATGATACAACATCATTCCGGAATTATATAAGTGTAATTATAACCTTTAGTATAATTGAATTATTACTTTTTCATAAATTCAAATTCAATATAATAAACAAAAATCTAGTTTCCAATAACATTATATCATACTCAATATCTATTGACTCATACTTTCGTCTCCCATTGTAAGAAACCTGATAATTAATAGACCAAGAATAGTTTTGCTGATCTGATAATAATCAGCAAAGTATTTAATAGATCTGGTAGCTCTGAATCATTCGTTCAACTCGTTCAAAATGGCGATACAGCACAATAGAGGTTTAGCTGGTTAATTGTAGAGAGTTTTGCAAGATTTAAGATTGCATTGTGATTACATTACGTTACAATGTGATTAGGCATAATCTACAGCAGCTGTTGTCTATGCTTTAGTTTATGTTATAAGAGTACAATGAAATAGTTCTTGGATTACTAACGCAATGATATGCGTAAGAGAATACAGGAAAATCAAAGACGTCATGTTAAAATATTGTCATAGAATTTTATTCAATATTATATTTTTAATTAATGTATTAAATATTTCTGTTTAATAGAATAACATATCAATTCAATCAGTCAGTAAGTCTGAATAGAAATAATAAATTAAAACCAAAGATATATGTTGTTATTTGACTGTAAAAAATATGCAAATTAAGTTATAAATTTTATTATTGTTTATTGTTATCAGAACACACATCTATTTTTACTTGATGATCCCAATACAACAGAGAAAACACTTATATACATATCATATTATATGTTATACATATAAAGTGACACCTATACTACTGGAAAATTAACTAATTACTCAACCATAACCGAATAAATGACTAATGTTGGGTATGGGAAAAACCCGCGATTCTTGCGTTGCTCATTTCGCCGTCATTTACGACAGACAGGTCAAAATGGCGACTAGAGATCCCGCCACATAAGGTGGCAGTTGGAGGCGTCGCCACAGTCGCGTAATCCAGTGTTGCCAGTAAACACGCCAAAACTAGCACTCACTGTGCCATACGGCTCGATACATTATATTGAGGTTTCATTTGTAACGATCTTTGGTTGCAGAGCTATAAACTCAAATAAAACAAATTAATATACCAAAGTCAAAAGTCAAAATATTTTTATTCAAAATAGGCCCTATCATAAGCTCTCTTTGAAAGTTATTTTATGATCTAAGTACAAATTAAAAAAACTATATATTGACAAAAGGAATATATATGAGTGAAGTGGAAGGGCGGTTACGTAGGGGCCGGCCTAATAAGACATATATGTAACAGTCAGATAGACGCTATATTAAAAAAAGGTGACGTTAGGAGTACCTATAACCGCCGAGAGTGTATTAGAGAATGTATGAATGTCAATGAAGCGAAAGTGGTCTGTCAGGATCGGGACAAATGGGGATCCGTGATCTCTGCCTACCCCTCTACAGGGAATCAGGCGTGATGTGTATGTATGTATGTAAAAAAACTATTTCAAACATGGCACTGAGCATTGTCTTTACATATTTTTACCGAGGTTAGTTCACCAACCATTTCGGCTGCTCAAGATGCCACGTCATGAAGACCACGACCGCTCTGATAAGAGCGTAACGATTGAGAAGAAGAAGTTCAGCGGAGACCCTTGGAGAAGAACTAACAAGAAACTCCAGAAATCAATTTATTATAATCACCCTTAACAAACATAAAAATTACAAAGAGTGGGCAAAAAACACAACGCTGGTAATACTAAATTTACCTTTCATACAAAATAACACGCAATGGCGGAAACGTCAAATTTAGTTCCAAGTTTGGCTACTGCCACCGTATGTGGCGGGTACTCTACTTCGCGTGGCGTGAGTATGAGATGTCATTCATGGAAAAGTTAAGAATGTAATTTATGTATCAGCCTTGTAAAGGGAATTATTTGAATATTCATTTGTTTTCTGCGTAACTTTTTGATGCTTTGTGGTTTTTTGAACTTTGTTATATTAGTAGGAAAATTATTTACGTAAAATAGCAATGTCCTAAACTTTCTTATTAGTGCTACTTGTGTTTGAGGATGTCAATGAAGAAACAAATGGCTTGTTAGGATCAACAAATATGGATTTTCGTTATTCTCCGACACATTTATAGAGAGGTGGATGAGGTGTATATATGTTACAATAGTGTAAAGAAATATGAAAAGTTCAATTAAAAATTAAAAGTTAAAGTTGAAATAAAAGTTCGTATATTTATTGTTTATATTTACATACTACTTAACGTCTTTTAATGGAGTTAGTGTTGGGAAGAACCTCGAAGTCAATATTTTCTCTATTTCACTATTTTATCCAAAATATAAACGTTGCTCTCCAGTGGTTGCATCATACCCAGCTGAGTTCGAACCCTTTTGCTGCGACAATAACATGCACAAGTTTCGTCCCCTAGTTTTTTAAGTTTTCATAATAATTGTAAACGTATTGTATTGTGTATGTTTTTGTGGCTGTAAATAAACGCTTTTTATTATTATTATTTGCTTACTCAGCAGGGTTGTTGTTTAGTAATGATACTATAGTACCTATTATATTATCTGTGGTAATGATAATGATTTGGTAAATAAGTGTCAGCAAGACACATTGCTAGCCCATCTGCCAATTGCATTTAACACTTGGTTAGATAAATTCACACCACTACTTCTCGACGAGATAGAGACTATCAATACTTTTGTTTAAAATCTCTTTTGTTTCAATCTCATCCATTAACCTTCTCATACATGTTCTTCTGTTTTTCACCCTGAGTACATTCTACATAAGATTGTCAATTCGATCTATAAAAGTTCTTCGAGTTCTTCCTTTTCTAAATCTTCTTTTTCTTTAATAAGCCATTCACCAACCACTAAGGTTATGTCGGCTCAAGCACAAACATTGATGCCACGGCGTTTGCACTTGTTATTCAGTCGCCATGGTTACATTTTTCTAAATTTAATGTGCATTTGATTCATTGAAAGTCAAAACATTTGCCTGACACTGGTTGTCTCAATATTGAAATTCAACCATTAAGAAAATATTTTTTTATTTTAAAGTTGACTCTACACTAAATAAATCGTCGACAGGATGCAAACAACACTAACAATGTTATAGAATACCTATTGAAAAATGATAAAAGTATGAATGTGCAGTTATTTCGCAATCCACAATCGATTATTGAATGCCCTGACAATGTTTCATTGCACTGTGACTCATGTTTGTATAGACAGATACCAACCACTACATAATAGCTCTATTTTCTTTAATTTACTTACATACATACATTCAATAAGACATTTATGACAGTCTGATAGACGCCATATTGAAAAAGGGTGACGTTAAAAGTACCTATAACCGCCGAGTGTGTATCAGGAGGTGTATGAGTGTCAATGAAGCGAAAGTAGTTTGTCAGGATCCTGAGAGATGGGGATCAGTGATCTCTGCCTTCCCCTCTACAGGGAATCAGGCGTGATGAGTATGTATGTACATATATTCACGCCTCTACGCGCCTAAAGGCAGAGATTTTTATCGCCTCCTGGAATGTTTCTGACGAATCTTCCTTGCTTCACTTGTACCCACTAACCTTCTCATACATGAGAAACAAATAAACGCGTTCACGACCATTAAGCCATGTGGTATAGTCAGAGGTTCAGGTATCCATATCTGCAATCGCGGAGATAGTAATTTCTATGGCTACCTCGAACCCACGTGTTGACCGATAGTTAGTACTCAATGTGACAGGTGGCAAGCCTATAGTTATTTCCTTTAGATGAACTTAAAGTATTACCTTGGTTTAAACCAAGTTCTTAAGAATATACTAATAAAAGTTTAAAAATAATAATAAGAAAGCTCTCTGACAAAAACTTTTTGAAAAGAAACCAGAGTAACATTATGGCACCTTCGGCATTTCTTGCAAATAAAAAGGAGTTCCAAGGCATATTAATAATTTTGACCCAAATGCCACAGCCCGGCTAGCTCAGTCGGTAGAGCATGAGACTCTTAATCTCAGGGTCGTGGGTTCGAGCCCCACGTTGGGCGAAAACCTTTTTGCCGTTACACATTTACGTATATTGTTTTTATGGATCTAAATTTAATATGTAATTAAAATAATTGAAAGTTTACCCTTAATGCTTAAAGGATCATAATTAAAATATATTAATGTTATGTTTTAAATTGTACTTAACTGAATTAATGTTTTGCCATTAACACTATCGTCAAATTCTCAATATCCTAATCCGGGTCCTAGAAATCTTGTTTCTATGCTTAGCCCCACAGCGTATTTCAAAGAATATTGAGTGTTATTTCCATAAAATTTTATATTGCAATTACGTAATAGTTAAAATGAATCTTATAAATTATATTCTGTAAACTTAAATTTAAGGTACAAACCATGAAGATCTTTTGTCATAGTTTAAAAGCTAATAAGTTCGGCCAATTTAAATATTACGATGAAATACGGTGCATATAACCTGATTTTTATCCTTTTTACTAGTTCATGTAAGTTAAATCCGAATAAGTTTAACTATAGAGGTAACAAAGACTTTCGAATCAAATAAATGTTTACTAAAATAATTAAAAGATAATGAATATTATTGGAGAGAGCTTAATAAAGATCCATGACCGTAACAAAATACACCGAAAGGTCTTGCAAAGTTTAATTTATAATTTTGACCCACCTGCCACAGCCCGGCTAGCTCAGTCGGTAGAGCATGAGACTCTTAATCTCAGGGTCGTGGGTTCGAGCCCCACGTTGGGCGTTTACTTTTTGGCGTTGTAGGAACAATCACTTCATTCGAATCGAATCGAATGTGTAAATTAGTTTATTATATTTTATTTTGAAAATTCTTAATGTGCAACTATGAAAACATTGAAACAATGATAAGTAATAAAAAAAATTGTCAGTGTCAGAAAAAGATATAATTATGCCAGTATTATTATCTTCTTCAATCCAGAAATTATTCTGAGCGGTTTTCTTACATGTTTATATCACAAATGCAATTTTAATATCATATTTTATCCTAGGTACAATACTGTAAAATTAAAACGAGTATAGCAGCGACATCTGTTTTTGAGTAGTGAAAGATATTTGAAAAATAGTTTCAATTAAGCACTAGCAGATGGCGGTATATCACATAAGGAGATTCATAAATTACATTACAATTAAAATAATAATAAAAATATAACATTAGTTCTTAATCTTCGGAAGGTCTTCCTCATTGTAAACATAGATATATTTGTTCCGTTCCACAAAATCTATATCCTTTTCAAGTTGCTTCAACTCTTGTTCCATTTTAGCCTTCTTATTTATTTTCGGTATTGTGTCAGTCAACATTGGCAATTGTAGGAAAGCCGTTTGCATTACGCTCCAATTGTGTTTCAAGTCATCTAGAAGCTTCTGTCTCTCCTCTTCAGTAATCAGTTTACACAAGCTTTGTCTATTCGCTGCTAATTCCTTCGCTTCTTCAATTGCCATTTCTACATGACGCTGCCTTTTCAGCAAATAGTTAGGAAGCCTGCCAAAGTCCACTCTCAAACAATACTCGGGGACCTCACCCGATCCTTGAATGTTCTTTATATGACCGTAGCGAGTGTCCACTAACCTTGGTTTGATAGGGCGGCCCTTTTCCTTAACAACCTTCATGATATTGATCGCCTTGAAGTTTTTCGCTGGTGGCTTTTCCTCCTTCGATTTTGAGGGTCGTGGAACGGGAGGTAGATTTCCCCTGACGCAAGAGTGATCAGATTTCTTCACAGGGGGCGCTATTCCGCCACCTTTTCGTAGAAACTTGTCCGGTGGGTCTATGGGGGTTTCGGCGTATCCAAACGTTTTATGCAACTGCGGAGTCTTCCGTTTTCGAAGTTCCCTTTCTAGCTTGGACATGTATCTAGGAGAGATCTTCGTAGGTTCGGGCTCATGGTGCAGAATCCCGTAAATATTCTCATCGTGTTCCGTTATAAGAACTAACGACATTATATTGAAAGCAAGGGTCCAAACAAAATTAATCTAAAATTACAACTACGGAAAGAAATAATCAATCACACTAAATAAACAAATCGTTGTCATGGAGACCTGCCATGTTAGTTTTTTATGGCTTCTGGTTTTTGGAATGGTACATTGACCTCTGACAGTATTAATTACTATGATAATTTTCGTAGATGGATGAATATTTTTGAAAATAATGGTAGAAATAAATAATGAATAAGAAATTAAAACATATATGAGTATACGAAGGGACTGGCCTAACAGATATAATGAGCTGTGTAATACTGAAAAAGGGTGAAGTTCGAAGTAGGTACCTACCAATAACCATTATCTGTATATGAGAAAATTTATACATCGATGAGGTAAAAGTGGTTAGTCAGGATCGGGAAGAATGGGGATCCGTGTGATCATAAACTCTGCCTACCATTCTCTAGGGAGAAGAGTGTGATACATACATACGCTTCATGCCTAATTAAATATTGAGGGGTAGGTAGAGATCACAGATCACCATCTGTCCCGATCCTGACTAACTACTCTCGCTTCATTTAAATACACTCCTCTTACATACTCGACGGTTATAAAGACTTCTAATAATATGACTGTGATGTATGTATTCAAAACTTATTTTATATGAAAGTAGTAATTTTATTTAATATATATATAATATATTAACATTATCTTACACATTTGGCACAAAATAACTGTAATTTTTTTATAAAAAAATGACATAAAAAAGATACTTGCATCGGCCGGGAATCGAACCCGGGCCGCCCGCGTGGCAGGCGAGCATTCTACCACTGAACCACCGATGCTTACAACAACTTCGTCAAATATTAAATATACATTGTATGACAATTTATAATAAAACAAACTATTTAATTTAAAACAACATTTAAGAACATAGACTAATCAAGACCTAAAATACTAATCAAGCGAAAAATAATTTAAAAATACCTTTTTGGACTACCTCATATCATATTTAGTAGATTCATGTGTTCTAAATACTATGCAATTTATACGTAGCAATGTGTTTTTCAAGCCAGCGCCGATTTCGAACAGATTTGGTTACAAAAATAATACCATCTGTCGTTCAGTTCCCATGCTAGTCTGGGACGAATAATAATGGTAATCAGCTGCTGTTATTCCCGACATCACACTCAATGGTCTCCCTTGGGCGACTTTCTGGAAACCTATCACCAATTCTATATATTCATATTCATTCACAGTTCTACTTCCTTAACGGATGAGGCAGAGACTATCGATCAACACTATAAACAATTTTCACAATGAATTTATGAAGAGAATATTTGAGAAGTGCTTATAATACCATGGCAACCCCAATATTAATGCTAGTGGTTAAGGAGGTATTATGTTTCCGAGGTAAAAGATTAAGGGATGTGAGTGTATATGTAAATTGGTGCAAAAACATCATGCTAAATAAAAAATACGAGGGTCTTTAGGGTTACAATATACAACCCTCAATAATTGCAAACAAGTACGTTATACATACAGAAATATCTCGATCGTTCCCCAGTAAAAGGGTAGGCAAAGATCACGGTTCCCTATTTGTCTCAATCCTGATAAATCACTTTCGCTTCATTGACATTCATACAACTCTATACTCAGCGATTCGTACGTACTACTAACGTCAACCTTTATCAATATGGCGTCTATCTGACTGTCATATGTCTTTTTCGCCGTCCCTCAGCCCTCAGGTGACTAAAAAACGGAACGTTGTAAGAAGGTTATATTTTCTAAAACCTTTTTTTTGAAAGGTCAGTTTACACAGAGTAAGTCATAAACGTATCAGGGGTCACTGACATAAGATTAATGGTACCTACTCATCTCGGCAGATGATGTGAAAAATGTTCGCAAACACTTGTAAAGTTACACATCAAACAAATTAAGCTCATTAATTGGCTTTGCGTGGTATTCGCCTTGGGAAGGGCAATGACCAACAACCTTTATTCATAGACTAGATAAAATTCAATTCATTTATTTTAAGAATAATAAGTATTTGAACGTATAAAAAAGCGGCTGTAGCTCAGTGGGTAAGACCTCGGACTTCGTATGAGAAAGCTCCTAGGTTCGAATCCCGACTCTGGCATGTACCAATGAATGAAATTTAAATATGCGTTTTTCATTTATGTACATAATTTAAAGTCGCTAACGGTGAGGGAAAACATCGTGAGGAAACCTGCCTATCCCTCAGGATAGGTAATAGTCAGTGCCTATATACGGCGATAAGGTTCACTACCTATCACGTTGGGTGCTGTCTATCTAGTGATACGCGGGCTTCGAATGATCCATACGTAACATGCCTTCGAAAATTTCGGAGATGGGCATTCCAGCCTCTGACTACCCCGCCATTATAAAAAAGGGAGTGTGTATACACAAGTCGTGAAGCGTATGTTATGTTTTATTTGAACGTCTCTTATTAACTGCAAGTGATGTATTTACATATCACTTTTTACGTAAGTTGATTAACATTGTATGTTACGTTGTTTTTTCAAATGCATTACTTAGAAATCCCCTGCTAGACTTGGACGTAAAAAGAATGCTAACTAACTGTCGTTCTTCTCCGCGTATCGTAGGAGGCGTGTTACTAATGTTCCATATATCACAACCCCATTAATCATGTTAAAAAGTGATCTATGTGATTTTATTGTCTCTCCAAAATTCTGTCCACCCCATAAGGGATTAAAGGACGTAAATGAATATGTAGTAATGTTTCTTAGGTCACAATACAGAAATAAGCTCATACAGTAGCGCCTTAAAATGAAATTATTTTAGATCCTTTTATATTATTGTAATGTAACTTTGATCAAAATTTGGGGAGATTGAATAATTACGGTATATAATATTTCCGATAATCTCAATCTCAATCTCTAAAGCACAGAGCAAATAAATAAGAAGGAGATGTTATACGATGTATGAGTGCCAATAAGCCAAAATGCCTACCCCTCTACTAGAAATCAGGCGTGATATGTATGTTATTGCCAGTAAAGGTATATTGTTAGGATGAATAAATAAAAAATAAATTTCCCAGGTTTTATTCAACTTTATGTGTACCTTTAATAAAAAATAAGACCAGTTAATAAAAACTTACACATGATTGAATTAGAGTAAGTAAGAATAAACATGAAAGACAATACAAACAATCGCAAATTTAATTTTTCATACTAATGTGACGCTACACTGTCGGCATTTCCGTGAATGTGTGTCGTACAGATAATTCAATTACACACTGGTACCAACGTGTACCTTCTTCGGAAGTGTAATAATTACCTATATACCCATTTCATTCTGTCACGCGTCAGTTCATAATGGCGGGAAGTCTAGAGTACCCGCCACATAAGGTGGCAGTTGGAGGCGTCGCCACAGTCGCGTAATCCAGTGTTGCCAGTAAACACGCCAAAACTAGCACTCACTGTGCCATACGGCTCGATACATTATATTGAGGTTTCATTTGTAACGATCTTTGGTTGCAGAGCTATAAACTCAAATAAAACAAATTAATATACCAAAGTCAAAAGTCAAAATATTTTTATTCAAAATAGGCCCTATCATAAGCTCTCTTTGAAAGTTATTTTATGATCTAAGTACAAATTAAAAAAACTATATATTGACAAAAGGAATATATATGAGTGAAGTGGAAGGGCGGTTACGTAGGGGCCGGCCTAATAAGACATATATGTAACAGTCATATAGACGCTATATTGAAAAAAGGTGATGTTAGGAGTACCTATAACCGCCGAGAGTGTATTAGAGAATGTATGAATGTCAATGAAGCGAAAGTGGTCTGTCAGGATCGGGACAAATGGGGATCCGTGATCTCTGCCTACCCCTCTACAGGGAATCAGGCGTGATGTGTATGTATGTATGTAAAAAAACTATTTCAAACAT
Source organism: Leucoptera coffeella (assembly GCA_030578115.1). NCBI lineage: Eukaryota > Metazoa > Arthropoda > Insecta > Lepidoptera > Lyonetiidae > Leucoptera > Leucoptera coffeella. The sequence continues at coordinate 184,361 of JAMBLF010000802.1, forward strand.
GGCACTGAGCATTGTCTTTACATATTTTTACCGAGGTTAGTTCACCAACCATTTCGGCTGCTCAAGATGCCACGTCATGAAGACCACGACCGCTCTGATAAGAGCGTAACGATTGAGAAGAAGAAGTTCAGCGGAGACCCTAGCTTGGAGAAGAACTAACAAGAAACTCCGGAAATCAATTTATTATAATCACATTTAACAAACATAAAAATTACAAAGAGTGGGCAAAAAACACAACGCTGGTAATACTAAATTTACCTTCCATACAAAATAACACGCAATGGCGGAAACGTCAAATTTAGTTCCAAGTTTGGCTACTGCCACCTTATGTGGCGGGTACTCTATATTGCAAATTGTCACTTTCAATCACTAATCAGACTTTTATGTCTGTTATAAGGAAAGGAGATCATTCATCTTCCATACATTTTTGGGCTAAATTTAAAAGTGCCGGCCAAAAACCAAAAGTGACTGGAAACGATTGATAATATTTTTTTATGCATTTTTTTGTATGGCAGTAGTTTCCGTTGTTTATACCTTAGAGAGAGTTATTCTACGTTGAAAAATATTATTTTACTCAATTATTTCTTGGACTTTTATCATTGTTCGTCTATTTATTATTGTTTCCTTTCAATTCTTTTCTATTGTTATTTCCTGGAGTTGCTAGTTAGTTGTTAGTTGCTTGGCTTAATAGTTTATTTAAAATTTAAAAATGCATTAAAAAAATATTATCGATCGTTTCCAGTCACTTTTGGTTTTTGGCCGGCACTTTTAACTCATTCGACGCCGCGCCATTTTTCAGCGTCTTACTAGCGGAGCCGCCATACAAACGGTCATGAACACGCGAGGCGTGTCCGCGGCTCTGCGACTAAGAAAAAATGGACACGCCAAGCGTGTCCACTGGCTCCGCGGCAAGATTAATGTTTCTAAATTCGTTAATAACACATTGTGGTAGTTTATTTCCTTAGTTTTGTTTGTGCAACGAAAGAGATAAGGTTGTGGCAACAGTATAGTGATTTTAAACCAGGAATTATGGCGGAATATGGATATTTAGGTAAATAGGTAAATTAAATATAATGTGATTCTCAAATTTACTTATATATTATTAAATTAATAATATTTTTTGTTGTTTGTATGCTATATAAATTATTTACTCATCGATCGACTAAAATCACTCAGAAACATATTATTTTGTAAGTACTAATATTATAATAAACAAGCTAACGTAGTGAGTTTGATGGAAAGTTACACAAACTTTAAGAACCTCTGGTCGCATACTCAAAGTGGACACGCGTCGCGTGTTCTTGGCATCCCACAAGGGGTTCGTTTTTAGTACAAACATAACTTCTTTCAAAGTAGAAACCACGTGAATATATGGTTATTCGTGTGGTAAATACCATGTACACAAATTCTTATAAAAATTTTTTATGTACTTTTCGAGATATAATCGAAAACTCATGGACACGCGAGGCGTGTCCACGGCGTGGCGAGTAGAATTTTGATGGACACGCGAGGCGTGTCGTTGGCTCCGAATGAGTTAAATATAGCCCAATATGGGTGATCTCCTTTGAATAGTTTTTGTCTGAAATTGAATAAAATGTAACTGGTTGTTGTCTTCGCGTGTTGAAAGAAAGGATTAAGGAACACGAGGTTTGTTAGTAATTTCTAAGTGCTCTTTCTTTGCACTTAAATTTCATATAACAGCGGCTGTAGCCCAGTAGGTAAGAACTCGGACTTCGTATGAGAAAGGTCCTAGGTTCCAATCCCGACTCTGGCATGTACCAATGAATGAAATTTAAATGTGCGTTTTTCATTTACGTACATAATTTACAGTCGCTAACGGTGAGGGAAAACATCGTGAGGAAACCTGCCTATCCCTCAGGATAGGTAATAGTCAGTGCCTATATACGGCGATACGGTTCACTACCTATCACGTTGGGTGCTGTCTATCTAGTGATACGCGGGCTTCGAATGACCCATACGTAACATGCCTTCGAACTTTCGGAGATGGGCATTCAAGCCTCTGACTACCCCGCCATAATAAAAAAGGGAGTGTGTATACACAAGTCGTGAAGCGTGTGTTATGTTAAATTTCATATATCTTTATTCCGAACGATAGGCTAAATGTGAATTATGTTAACTTAACAAAATTAGACTTTAAATAAGTTAAAAATAATGATACATACAATTTATTCACGCCTCTACGTTTCTAAGGGGATAGGCAGAGGGAATCGGTCGCCACATGGAACGATCCTGACAAATCTCCCTTGCTTCACTCACACCCATTAACCTTCTCATACATTCTCATTTTATCTTCACGCTTGTGAAGAATGTGACAATGAAATTTATTTTATAGGAGTCCATAATTCAGATAAACTCTTTAAATACGCATACATCCTTTTTTATTTAATTAATTCAAAATAAAACTATTATTTACAATAAAAAAAAAGAAAACAAATAAAATAAAACTTTAAAGGAAAAATATCTATGCACTATGTATGTATGTAATGTTGCAATGCCAGTATAGTATTCTTAAATCTGTGGCAAAACCAAGAGCTATTCGTCTTAATTGTACATTAATCCTTAGATCTTAAAATTACAGCATCGGATTCAAAACTTTCTCAGCCTGACATAATTATTTATTATTAAACACACTGACATAATAGGCTTCAGATGTACGCGGTACGTTTTCATCGCTCGGGGAGTCACGCCTGCTGGCTAGAAAGTGAAAAGTGACGGTCAATCGACTAATTAAAGCAGGCATCGATATAATAACTCAGCTGGGTATGTTGCGTCTGGTGACAAACGCAACGCTGGTTTTATGTCAGAACCACTGGAGAGCAACGTTTATATTTTAAAGGAAAATGGTTAAATAAACAGTATAAATATATACATAGATATAAGATATGATAACGTGTGTGGATAGCAAATGCAAAGATTTAAAAACGGAATTTATTCTATAATAAGGTTTAGTATAAGTAATATAGATCTATTTATATAATATTAAAATTGATACATAATGTATTATAAATTATAAATTAAGTGTCCGAGGGGCAATAGAAGGAGCACCCGCCTCCTCTTGCTGGCAGAGCAAATGTTCCCGGAGATATCGTTTAAATTTTGGTTTAGAGGATAATTGTCTTATGGGTGGGGGTATATTGTTCCAACATTTGGAGGCGGCATACCTAAAAGCTCCCCTGAAAGCGGTGGTGCGATGGCGAGGCAGAACAAGCGGTGGTACACAAGCACGGGTCGATTTATGTTGCTGGGATCGCCATATCAGTTTCCTAAATAAATATTGCGGTTGTTTGTTTTGAATAATGTCAAAAAGTAAGCAACTGAGTAGCAGTTTTTGTCGAGATTCAATATTTAATATGTCAGAATTATTTAGGTACGGTGAAACATGGGTTCGGGGTGGAATGGGAAAGCAGTACCGGGCGCACGCATTTTGTACACGTTGTAAAAGTCTACGCGTTTTCTTATAAAGGCACGGGCCGTACGCTGCCAGCGCATAATTGAGCTTAGACAAAATCAAAGTCTCACACAGCTTTATCCGCATGTCCACACTCAAAAACGCCCGGCTCTGGTATAACACCCTCAAGCGATAAAAACATGCAGAAACCAGCTGCGAGACGTGCTTCTCAAAACGCATCCCACTATCCACCACGACGCCCAGGCTTCGAGCCTCCTCAACCCTGCCGATGACAACGCCATCAATATTAATCTTTGGTTGCCGCGATAAAACTCTGGACACCACCCGCTGGCTGCCCAGCACCATGTACTTGGTCTTGGCAGGGTTGAGAACGAGGCAGTTGTCAACCGACCAGTCATATACTCGTTTTAAGTTGTCATTAAGTGCTTCTATGGCAGAGTCAAAGTTATTAATGTCAATATGTGTGTAGAGTTGAATGTCATCGGCATAGATATGATATTTATAGTTAGTTATGTGTAGTGCAATGTCAGAGGTGTATAAAATAAATAATAACGGACGAAGGATAGAGCCCTGTGGGACTCCCCTACTAGTCGTGTGAACAGTCGAGTGTATTATGGTACCATCTGGCCTTGTCAATGAAACTACTTGTTTACGTTCGTTTAGGTATGTGTTAAACCATTCAATTGTTAAGTTACTAAAACCATAGTAAGTCATTTTTGCCAGAAGCAGGTCAATGTTCAAACAGTCAAAAGCACGAGAGTAGTCCAGTGGTACAAGTATTGTAGCGTTATGGTTGTCCTCGTTTGTCAAATATTTTCAAATACGTCCATCAATGCAGTGGTGATGCTATGCTGTCTCCGAAAACCAGATTGATGCAGCGGTAAGATATTGTGTTTCTGTATGTATTCTGTCACTTGTCCATGTACCACCCTCTCAAGGATGTTCGATAGATAGGGCAATATACTGATGGGTCTCAGGTCGGACACATCAACCGGGTCGTCAATTTTAGGTATTGGCTTTATGGACGCCGTTTTCAATGTATCCGGGTAAGTACCCGACGAGATTGAAGCGTTGACAAGTTGCGTTATAGTTTCGAGTATCTCCGGCAACATCAGATGCACCATGTCCCTTGAGACCCCATCAGACCCAACGGCGTTACTCTTGATAGACCCGATCACCCTAGCCACAAACGCCTCGCTCACCGGATGCAATTCAAAGGTTGCCGAGCCATAGCAACTCGTATGAAATGAGTGGAGCAGAGCAGGCGGCGGCGAGGCCGGGCCAGGAGTGTCCAGGATGTGTAGTGCAATAGTGTTCGGGTTGTCGAAATGTGGTGGAAGGTCCTGTTTGGGCTTAAAGTCCGCAACAGAACTCTTAAGAGTTTTCCAAAGAAGTTTGGGAGTATTTAACTGTGTGTTTATGTGAAATTCAAAATAAGCCTTCTTTTCTGTGTGCATGCAAGTATGTACAAACTTCCTCAGGTCTCTGTATTCTTGCAAATGAAGGTCAAGTTTAGTGTGTTTGTATTTATTGTGTGCTCTGTTCCTCAATTGTATCAAATACCTAAGATTGCTTGTAAGCCAAGGTGTGTGTTGTGAGTTGAATGTGTAGAGTGTAAGTGGTGCGTGTCGGTCGAACAGCATAGTCACCAAAGCATTAAAATGCACTATCATGTCATTTACAGTGTTATGTCGGTGTATCACAGTCCAGTCAATTTGTCTCAAGTCTTCATTAAAATTATTTATGTCAATTTGTTTGTAGGCCCGACAGAGTAAGGTTTTCTTAGCCGCTTAGACTTAATTATTTTTATTGTCGTGGTAACAATAGCGTGGCCACCTAATTCCGGTATGTGAATCACATCAGAGTCAATAATCCGAGTCGAGGACTGGCAACAGATCAAGTCAATAAGAGT
>JAMBLF010000803.1:0-193675 GCA_030578115.1 Leucoptera coffeella
TTAATTATTTGTAAAGTTTCATTGCTATGTAGTTTGATTTTGATATAACATAGAGATTCAATGAAGTTCGAAAGAACTTTCAATTACATTTAATATTTTGTTAGTTATAAACCTTTAACGGAAATTTCAGTAAGTGTGCGTGAAGCAAGACAAAGAAAAGTACTGGTTGATTGTTTAGCACTACTGCCTACCTCTTATAGTAATAATTCTTTCTAGTGTGCAGGTATAGAAGACCAGCAATGAACACGAGACACTTAACATCTTAATGGACATCAAGAGAAACGACCAGTAAAATAGCTATTTTAAAACCACAAGACTTGCCTACACTTCAAACCTCTATTTTATGTTGGGTCCGGTCGTAAGAGATTTGCTTATACATATCTGCTATTCGAGAGTAAGAGTTTTTAAGTAAATCACGAACACTTTTACAGTAGAAAGCTAAGTATCAAATAACCTAGGAAGTTTAATTAATTTCTATGTACATTTTCGTAATAAAAATACATTTACGAGATGTGTTGACTACTACGGTGAGTGAAAACATCGCGAGGAAACCTACCTGTTCCCTGAACAGGTAATAGTTAGTGCTTGTAAATCGCGCCATGGCTAACCACCTGTCACATTAAGTACTGACAATCTGGTTAATGCGAAGGTTCGATAGAATTACTACCTTCGCAATTGCGGAGATGGACACCTGAACCTCTGACTACCCAGCAAGGGTTAATGGTCTTGAACGCGTTAGTCTTTTGTCTTTGGTATGGTATATCATTGGATACACACGCTGAATACGCTGTACACAATATGCAGGTTTACTAATGATTTTTTTCTCTTCGTGGCGTATAGCAATATGGCAAGTGAAAATACACATACTATACTTATAGTACTTACTTATAATACTTATAGTCATACTTACTTCTTGTTGTAATCTTATAAAAAGATAAAATAGATACTAATGTAGGTATATGCCCTGAAATATGTTGGCAGATGCAGGTTATAATTAAATATTTAAAAAAAATAAAACAAATAATCGATGTAAATAATTATACAAATTCAAGACCCTCTAACTCTATAAACAATTACACAGCTGCGGTCTACTTATGTTTCTCAAGAAATTCACTCTAAACAAATACTATATGAAAATAAATACTCCACTTCTTCCATTCCCTCGGGTATGTACCTGCGTAAACAAACAATAGGTCCTAATGTACTTTTCCCATTTCCCCATTACTATGCAAACGGAGAGATAGGGCGGGCGCCCAACACCTGCGCTGCGGTCCCGCCCAACATTAACTGTGCAAATTTGAGGCCCACTGAATATGTTAACTGACCCTACTTATATTAGCGGATTGACTGTATTGAAGAATATTGCATACAGCTCTAGAGAAGTAGCGTGAACCATTACCATTTATATAGCTAATTATTGAAACTTATGATGTCGCGTTACTCAAAATGCGTCTTTCACCTTACCAGTTATACTTGTCTTCTTATGTTCTGATTCTTGGAACATTTCACACACAATTTCATTCCTCTATTTATTTTGGCAGGCATGGCAGGTTCTTAGCCTATCTTACTATATATACATCTCACATAAATAATTATACATACACGTATATAAATCACTTTCCAAATATAAATAACCTTACATACATACACACATATCACGCCTGCTTCCCTATAGTGGGGTAGTCAGAGATCACGGATCCCCATTTATGCCTATCCTGACAGACCATTTTCGCTTCATTGACACTCATAAACCTCATACATACACACTCAGTAGAACATTCTAATATATAAAATATGTCCTAAGTCACTTTTTAGTAGGAATATGGGTCTATGACGTCACAGGAACGTATGGAGACAAGTAACTAGCCCATCGCCTAATAGATAGTCTAAATATAATGTCACTTCTTACAGCCCTATTTCCTTAGTTGCCTCTTACCGCACTTGTATTGTTCTTGTATTGGCCTGCAAATAAATTAATTAATCAAAACTCGCATGTGAGTCAGTTGGCGAGGCGGTCAATGAATGGGGCGAGAACTTAGCCATCACGCGCTTACTTGGTCCGCTAACTTAATTGCTCAGCCCCAAGGCACAAGCTCAAGCATTTAGGTCTGATATAGAGTATTATTCAACATCACAGAAACATGTTTTAAAACCTGAATAAAATTTATTATTTAATATTACAGAAACATGTGTTTATACCTGATGGAGTGCAGAGAATTATCTGTATTGACGTAAATTCTGTTTCATTTGATTTCTTTTACATTTCTAGTGTAACAAATACAGAAATAAATTCACAATAGAATATCGGTCAAGGAAAGAACTGGGCGGAATTACTAAACCATTTCTGAAATAATGGGTGAAAATCCATGTAATTACCAATATAATTACGCACTATTGATCATATGTCATATAATCAAATAAATACACACGCTAAAACACTGTCTATCCTTTCGGCATACATTTAAATTGCGACTAATAAAGATTAATAACAAACGGGACGGTTATTAATCATGAGTATAAATGGCTAATCTCTTAAAACTATAACTAATTAAGATATTGTCATATCAAACCCCATATTTAACCATATACCCAATACCCTACATTTCTTTCAACATTGCCAGCCCATCACCATCTCTCACTCAGCTCTCCCTGAACTCTGGCATCCCTTTATCAGTAAGAGAAACACGTGTAAATAGAATTAGCGAAGTTCGCAGCGCAGCCTCCGACGCCCGATTGAGTTAGTGCTCGGCCGACCCCTCCCAACTCATTCTCCGAGCTTAATGGCTAGAGATCCCGCCACATAAGGTGGCAGTAGCCAAACTTGGAACTAAATTTGACGTTACCGCCATTGCGTGTTATTTTGTATGAAAGGTAAATTTAGTATTACCAGCGTTGTGTTTTTTGCCCACTCTTTGTAATTTTTATGTTTGTTAAGGGTGATTATAATAAATTGATTTCCGGAGTTTCTTGTTAGTTCTTCTCCAAGCTAGGGTCTCCGCTGATCTAACCTCGGTAAAAAATATGTAAAGACAATGCTCAGTGCCATGTTTGAAATAATAGTTTTAAGAGATTCGCGATTTATACTCATCATATAAGATATAAGGGTGTGTATAAGATTGATTGCAGCTGTGGGAAATCCTACGTCGAACACACTAAACGGTCTATTGCGGACAGAGTGAAGGAACACATAATATATGTAATATATAATAAGAAGGATAAGTCCCGTTAATTATTAATCATGTTTGAAATAGTTTAATAAACATATTTTGACTTTGATATATTAATTTGTTTTATTTGAGTTTATAGCTCTGCAACCAAAGACCGTTACAAATGAAACCTATAATGTATCGAGCCGTATGGCACAGTGAGTGCTAGTTTTGGCGTGTTTACTGGTAACACTGAATTACGCGACTGTGGCGACGCCTCCAACTGCCACCTTATGTGGCGGGATCTCTAGTGTGAGATTGTTGTCAACATATATTAGAAACAATAGACAACACTTACACTACACTACACGAGTATTATAACTTGACTTGTAATAAAAATTACGAAATGCATCGAATACTACGGTGAGGAAAAACACCTGAACCTCTGACTACCCCGCAAGGGTAAATGGTCTAGAATGCGTTTTTTTTATAACTTGAGATATAGTCAAAGGATTGGAAAGAGTATATCTGCAATTGCGGACATGGTAATTCTAGAGAGACGTAAATCGCACGGGAAAACATCGTAATTCTAAATAAGTAAGCATTCAAAGCATACATACATAGAAACATACACAACCAATACCATTTAAGAGGTATTTAGAGGTTCCAAAGTTTATCTATGAAACAGCGGATTTAGTAATTCTATGGCATCGAATCCACGTTTTCACCAGATATTCAGGTATAACATACATAGGTAAACATTGCATCATGTAGTAAATCGTGTCGTGATGACCCTGTCTAATTGGAAGTGCATTTCATTCATACATTTGCCTCAGGGCTGTAATTCATTATAATGTAGTCACCGCAAAAGGTAGCTGTAAACCTGCCAGCAGAGCAGCCGAAGTTTAAACACATCTGTAATGGCTTAAGAACTAGTCAGAAATGAAGTGACATCATTTACAATAACTACCAAACATACATACTCAACATTAATGGAGTTCCTTTCAAAATACCCAGAAGTGGAGTGACTACCAGCTGAACTTTGCAATGGTCTTTGCCCACTCAAAACCCGATTTTCACAGAACTAGGTGCATCCAACGTGACAGTTGGAAAGCCACGTCGCCGTGAACAGACTGAAAGGTACTCGTTCCGAGAAATTTGTATATTTACTGACATTGCTTCATTCAAAATTGAATTGCATTACACAATTAAAATAGTGCATGTTGTTATGTTAGACATGGTACTAAAAGTAGTCTTATTTATTTATTTAAAGGAAACAAAATAGTAACAAACCAGTTATAGATACAGTAATTAGGAGTATATGCTTAAATAATTAAGTTTGATACATTATATGTACATGTTTCACTGGGAACAAAAACAGACAAGTTATAAATAATTTAAGCAAATATTATACCTAACAAACCAACTAAACCAAAAAGCAAAAATAGAGATACATAAGTATAAAAACAATAGTGAAATACATATATGCAAGCACCTAATTTTATATTGAAAACCAGTCAAAGAAAGCTTATACAGTGATGACTTAAAAGCTTAAAAGCACGAAAACATAAATCAAGTTCTAAGCAATGACAATTTTGTTTTTTTTACCTGAAATGGGCTCACTCTTGACCCTGATTGCGACTCAAAGGAGGCGACAGACAGAGTCTAAGATGTAGCGAGCTTGTCCAGAAAATGCCTATGCACCCTAGTTTTGAAAATCTGTGGATTAAATACCTCCGGGAATACAGAGACAAAGAAATTGTAAAGAATACACATCCTGTTGAGATATATTACATACATTATACACTTTATCAAAGGTTATGACTTCGATTTCTTGTGGGAATAAAATAATAAAGAGCAAGGCAGTAATATTACTTTTGGTCTAGTATTGTGTAGTATTTGTTGGACCCTATCAAGAACCTTCACTTTCATTATGCCAAAAGTTTATTATTAACAAAAGTAACTCATAATATTAGCTGGCTTAATTTCTGACAAGATATTGGCAGCTGTCAGTAGGCCTGACACCCAATTGATCAAACTCGGCGATTCGGCGCCCTAGCTGCTTAGCTCAATTGATATTTATTAGCAACTTACGAAATACGAGATTGATTGAGTTCAGTACTTGTATTATGTTAGCAATAGGTATTATAGTTTTTTCGTAGTATATTGTAGGCAAACGTTCATAGCTGTGGTTATAATAATGTATACAAAACCGTAGCGTGCTGTAGCCAAATACTACTGATGTGAATATTTGATTATGTTTGATTTTTTTGATTGAGTTTATTTATCTTTTGAGTTTATTTTTATTTATCTTCGATTAAATAATAAATTTGTAATAATTGTTAGTTATAAGTATTTAGTTGGTAAGTTTTAGTTATAATTTTGTAGTTATTTTATACATATTATTATTCTCCTTAATAAAGACGCACATTAAATTAATGTATTTATAATTATATTTATAAAATATATATATTATTTATAAAATAACATAGATTTATTTTTATTTAATCAAAATCATGATTCTGGTAATTCAACATTTCACCAGCTTAATACGCCATAACTTAATGAATGTATTCAATTATAATGCACATGAAAGAAATTACTTAACATACACATTACCAAATATTAAATTCATCTCTCAAGTTTATCTCGCTAAGAACTATTGCTTACTTATAATAACTATTATTGACCGTAATTATTTTAAATCCCTTTTTAGGATAGCTACACACCCCACAGTATGGCTGTTAGCGGGTGCCAGTTCAGCATGAGCTGGTGGTGGCGAGTGATTTTCAATTTGGCTCCGGCGCCACCTGCTGGCTGCAATATTAATCCATGGCGCATCCATGACTATCGTACTTCAGGAGGTGGTCGAAGATTAAGAAAGGGGTCATGAATATTGTTATACATGTGGCTGAATTATACTATATGTTTATATTCATGTTTATCCCTGATGGTGTGGGCGTGTAAATTTAATTTCCTTCATTATAATAATTCAGATAGAAAATTCCTCACTTGACTTGGAGAGGTGACGTCACACTATTATAATAGTAATCACGAAAAACATTGAGCATAATATATCATACTTGATTATTTGTTGCTACACGAGAAGGTTAATTATAATATGAATTGACAGTTACCAAAGGCCATCTTCAGCCACAGATATAAGAATACTATACTAGTACAGCTAACTAAAAAAACCTACTTTGAAATGCCAATAAAAAACATTACAGGCATGGTTTGTGTAGGTACCACTGTGTCCTACATGAAAAGAGGAAGCTTCCTACCTGGGCAGGTGTTCGTCCAGGCCATTAGCCTGTTGGAGTTGGAAATTTGTATACATCTTGTTTCCGATAAATATTTCACTTGCGCGTTCTAAGAATTGATTTGTGTGCAATTATTATTTTATTCTTGGCGGCGTCATCTGTGGTAATTATGTTTAACTAATTGCAACCTAGGTTTACTTAGGTTTCTCTGTGTGTGTGGCGCTCTAGAGGTCGCCACATTTGTAATTCATACAAATCCTTAACTCCCATTCTGTATTACAGAAGAACCAATAGTTTTTTCATCTACCGAGCTACATCTTCTCAATTCCAAGAAATCGCAACCTCTAGATCGAATCACCAGCTCTCGCCCTATCAGTCCGTGAGCGGAATTTCTGTATTGAGAGCATTCCTAGTACGTACGCTCGTTACACACAAATGAAACTATTTTATTGTTTCCATTGAACTGGATGCCCTTGCATTCCATCGCGAAGCCTTCATACACATTGTAGGAATGTTGTCTAGGAGTGGAAGAAGGTAATTAACTATGATTGTCAAGTATCGTAAGTTCTTAAGTATTTTTTTAGTAAATTTTTAATATTTTTTGATGGTAAAATTAATTCAAAATTTTCACTCAATTTAATTATTTTTCGAATATCCTGTTATACGTACATGCAACACTACATGCAATGCACTTATTAGTTATATACATACACTTACTTATTAAACAAAATTAGTTATGAATAAGTTAATAATAAAACTATAAATAAAATATTTGAGCCAAATCACTGCCAGCAGGGAGAGTGCCCAATCTGCTGGCAGCACTTAATTAATATTATTGATTACACTTTTGAGTGTCAATGAAGCGAAAGTGGTTTGTCAGTATCGGGACAGATGAGGATCTGTGATCTCTGCCAACTCTTGTACAGGAAATCGTACGTAATGTTTATGTGTGTATACACTTGGTATATAGTTACCTGCGGAATATCAGAGTTGATCATTTATCATCAGATAAGGTCCTCTTGACAACTCATCTTTCTCTGATAGTCACTTATCGTGGCAAATTGTGGTCCATGTCAACACATATCATAGGTTACAAACAACCACTTTCACGACCATTAACCCTTGCGGTTAGTTTGAGGTTAGCGCCTCCATTCCCAATTGCAGAGGCAGTAATTGTATGGACACCTCGAACTCAACATTTGACCAAACAGTCAATACCTAATGTGACAAGTGGTAAGCCGTGACGTCATTCACAAGTATTGGTTATTATCTGTCTGGGGTTATCAAACTATACTATAATGTATAACACAGGTTACTTAAAACTTAATCATACGCTTCTCGGCTTCTGTACACTCCCTTTATTATTGGCGGGGTAATCGGAGACTTGAGTGTCCATTTCCGAAATTTCGAAACTTGGTTGGGTATGAGCCACTCTGATGCCGAGTTTCACTAGATAGACAGCACCCACCGTGATGAGTAGTAGAGTACCCGCCACATAAGGTGGCAGTTGGAGGCGTCGCCACAGTCGCGTAATCCAGTGTTGCCAGTAAACACGCCAAAACTAGCACTCACTGTGCCATACGGCTCGATACATTATATTGAGGTTTCATTTGTAACGATCTTTGGTTGCAGAGCTATAAACTCAAATAAAACAAATTAATATACCAAAGTCAAAAGTCAAAATATTTTTATTCAAAATAGGCCCTATCATAAGCTCTCTTTGAAAGTTATTTTATGATCTAAGTACAAATTAAAAAAACTATATATTGACAAAAGGAATATATATGAGTGAAGTGGAAGGGCGGTTACGTAGGGGCCGGCCTAATAAGACATATATGTAACAGTCAGATAGACGCTATATTGAAAAAAGGTGACGTTAGGAGTACCTATAACCGCCGAGAGTGTATTAGAGAATGTATGAATGTCAATGAAGCGAAAGTGGTCTGTCAGGATCGGGACAAATGGGGATCCGTGATCTCTGCCTACCCCTCTACAGGGAATCAGGCGTGATGTGTATGTATGTATGTAAAAAAACTATTTCAAACATGGCACTGAGCATTGTCTTTACATATTTTTACCGAGGTTAGTTCACCAACCATTTCGGCTGCTCAAGATGCCACGTCATGAAGACCACGACCGCTCTGATAAGAGCGTAACGATTGAGAAGAAGAAGTTCAGCGGAGACCCTTGGAGAAGAACTAACAAGAAACTCCAGAAATCAATTTATTATAATCACCCTTAATAAACATAAAAATTACAAAGAGTGGGCAAAAAACACAACGCTGGTAATACTAAATTTACCTTTCATACAAAATAACACGCAATGGCGGAAACGTCAAATTTAGTTCCAAGTTTGGCTACTGCCACCTTATGTGGCGGGTACTCTAAACCATATCGCCTTAAATAGGGATTGGCTATTACTAATCTAGAGGGATAGAAAGTTTTTTTCACGATGTCTTCTCTCACCGCTTAATTATATAAATACAAAATAAAACTATATATTACCACTTTTCCTCTAATACTACTATATTTTAACACTTTCCTTCTTACTGCCAATGTGTTCTGCCTCTGTCACGGTTTCTGGTAAAGAATTGTTGGCAGTTTCCGGCACTGTGAGGGTCACCAAGGCAGCGAGTAGCGATGTGGCTCCGAATAATACATTTGGGAGGCCGGACCATATTGGTATCTGGGAGTCAAAAGAAGAAAGTATACAAAAATTAAGGATACATAAATAGATAAAGTTATTTAAAGATAGAAGTATAGATACATATTTAGAAGATAGGAAACATACATTACTAGTACGTGATCTATGGAGACATCTAACACATAATTATCACCACCCATCGTGTTCGTTTATTGTGTTTCAAGATAAGATGACCATTGCATGGGAATTGTCATGTAGTATGCATATTACTAGTCAGGACATACTTGACCATACTAGTCAGGGAGTTGAAAAGCATGAAACTTCTCAATCATTTTTGTTACTACCTCTTTCGTCATACCCGTAGAACGGGTAGCTAGTTTTATATTTATTATCATCTGAAGCTTTGGTCTTTAGATACTCTTTTATCAAATTACACAATAACCTACCTGTTCGCCGAACAAGTAATAGTGATATGGCTTACCACCTGTCACATTGAGTACTGACTATCTGGTCAACACATGGTTTCGAGGTGTCCATAGAATTACTACCTTCGCAATTACGGAGATGGAAACCAGATCCTCTGACTTCCCCGCAAGGGTTAATAGTCATGAAGGCGTAGTGGTTTTGTTTTTGTATATTAATCATCATATCAAAAACCAAAACTTACGAGCAAAGTAGTCTGCGGCGAGACCAAGGAGCCGATTCTTCCCAGAGAGGAGCAGAGGGCGTGCATGCAGTTCCTGGTGTACGTGGGGAACAGCTCAGACGTGTACACGTACGTGATGTTGAAGTACATGGCACTCATGAACTTGCCAGCTAGCATCAGGAACACCGAGAAGTAAGGCAGGCCTGAAATATGAAGAAGGGATATGGTGAAAGTTATGTTCTAGATAAATTAACCCGTGCGGGGTAATCAGAGGTTAATTGGGCCATCTGCGCAATTGCGAAGGTAGTCCTTATACAGCCATCTCGAACCCACTTGTTGACCGGATAGTCAGTACTCAATATGACAGGTGGTAAGCCATGTCGCCATGCTTAAAACCTACGTTTTAAGCACAGACAAAGATGAGGTTGATTCGTCAAATACCGTCGTAGTGTCCTAAACCTTCGTTTAAACAGACAGAAAGTGTCTAACAGAGTTTATCCCGGTTCACAATTACCTATGACCAATTGAAGCGATATTTACAACATAACTGACAAATTTTGCGTATTTTAGTTTGCTGCCCGCCCTGTGGTCTGCAGGCTTTTTCAGGGCGGCGCAGAGGTTACAGTGGGGTGGATTCCCGCACTGTTCAGCTTTGTTGGTCCAAGAGCTGGACCCTGACCGAGACGAACCCGACTAACGGGCGTCCGGCAACTACCTTTTTTGCTGCGGCGGTGGGGCACCTGACCCAGGTGGTGCCCGTTCCCGCCGCGGAGAACTTTAGCTCCCCAATCTTAATAGATTGGGGAGAACAGTACAATACTATCTGATAGTAGCCGAGGTACATTCTAAAAACTAATAATATAATATTGTATTTAAGTTGAATTTAAGAACATACATAGTCAATATATTAATACAACATAGTGCCTGCTTTTTTTTTACAAAATCAACATAACTTAAGAAAATTACAGAAATTTATTAACAAAAAAAACATAACTAACATTAGTTGGCAAAAACTGCATAAATGCAACTTTATTTTTTTAAATTATACGAATTTTTAATATAAAACATCAATTCACAATAAATAATTAACTCATTCGACGCCGCGCCATTTTTCAGCGTCTTACTAGCGGAGCCGCCATACAAACGGTAATGAACACGCGAGGCGTGTCCGCGGCTCCGCGACTAAGAAAAAATGGACACGCCACGCGTGTCCACTGGCTCTGCGACAAGTTTAATGTTTCTAAATACGTTAATAATACATTGTGGTAGTTTATTTCCTTTGTTCTGTTTGTGCAACGAAAGAGATAAGGTTGTGGCAACAGTATAGTGATTTTAAACCAGGAATTATGGCGGAATATGGATATTTAGGTAAATAGGTAAATTAAATATGATGTGATTCTCAAACTTACTTAAATATTATTAAATTTATAATATTTTTTGTTGTTTGTATGCTATTTAAATTATTTACTCATCTATCGACTAAAATCACTCAGAAACATATTATTTTGTAAGTACTAATATTATAATAAACAAGCTAACGTAATGAGTTTTATGGAAAGTTACACAAACTTTAAGAACCTCTGGTCGCATACTCAAAGTGGACACGCGTCGCGTGTTCTTGGCATCCCACAAGGGGTTCGTTTTTAGTATAAACATAACTTCTTTCAAAGTAGAAACCACGTGAATATATGATTATTCGTATGGTAAATACCATGTACACAAATTCTTATTAAATTTTTCCTTGTACTTTTCGAGATATAATCGAAAACTAATGGACACGCGAGGCGTGTCCGCGGCGTGGCGAGTAGAATTTTCATGGACACGCGAGGCGTGTCGTTGGCTCCGAATGAGTTAACCATAAATACACAATTGTATAAAACATTCAATAACTCTAACTTTACTATTTAAAAAGATATTAAGTTTTTCTTAAATAGCCAATAATAATGTGCCATACAGATATGTTCTTTTTGTAAATAGTGCTTCAATTGACACATGGTAAGTAGGTTTTTATTATTTCTCGTCACTGAGAAAAATTATATGCTCTGCGAATGTAGGTGTACTTGTGTATGCGAAAATATTTAAACTTCATAACCCTAAATGACAACAACGAGTAGTTCAAGATGTACGGATTTGGGTTTTAACACTATACCCAAGTTTTATCCCTAGAAAACATGTAGCAATAGAAATTGCATAAATAACTTACGAAGTTGCTACTAATTTAGGTAATCGAATCTTTTAGGCATTGTTTTTGTGAAGTAAGGGACAATATTGTAATAGAAAGGTAGTAAAACAATAAATTATAACTTTTTATATGATCTGATATATTTATATTTGTTTGAGTCAAGAACAAATACGCATACAAGTTTCAAGATGAACCGCCGAATTGCAGATTTGTTATCAGTAGATATACCTATAGATAGATATATCTTATCATTAGCACTCATTCAGAAATGCTAATATCTAGACTCTATCGCAATTCTAAAACATTGGTATCTATATGACGCCCAATTGTTTGGCAATAAATAGATTTTACATAAGTTTACGACATCGAACCGCTAGCAGTATTTCTAATACAGGATTTCCACCATTATCACATACATAAACATTACAATACACATATCGCTGCTTTAAAACTAAACTGAAGAAACTCGAAAAAGATTTTATCTCAAAAAGATTAAATTATAAGTACATAAAACATATTAAGTTAATAAAAAGATAAAAAATGTATTTATATTTAATCATTTTTTTAAATTATATGCAATTTAATGTCACAAATATATCAACTATATTATAAAACAACGTTTTTGCAAAATAGTGTTTTTTTGAGTTTCTTCAGTCTAGTTTTAAAGCAGCGATATACCATTCACATCCTTTAATCCCTTTTGAGGTGGACAGTACCATGGAGACATGAAAATATCTGCTCAATTTTGCCTTAATATTGGGGTTGTGATGTCATATGGTACAAAGGAACAGGTCGCTATCCCATCGCCCTATAAGTTCAATTTAGCCTTGGTTGGTTTACGTCCCAGAGTAGTACAGGAAATAACAATAATAAATACAAACAATACAATACACATATTACGAAAAAAGAAGAATTTTAATTAACTTACCACTTGGCGCAAAGGGTTCCACGACAAACAAAATGGCGGCGAACAGAAACGAGAGGAATAAGGGAGTTCTCCTCGGGTAGTAGAACAACGCATATGCCGCCAACATTGCCGACGGAAACTCAACTAAGGACACTAGGGCATAATTCACATATTTATTCCCATGCATATTCACGGAATTGATCAACAGTCCCAAGTTCACAAAGGTACTCGTCACCCACCAGATCAAACAGACTAAGAACCGTCCAAGCAAGGTCTTGGACGAAAACGTTTGGAACAGAAGTTGGCCAATTCCGATATTCTCACTAACTTCTTCAGGAACTTCTAATTTCTCTAACATTGCTTCTTCTAAAACAATTCCATTCATTTTCGCTGCTTTCCTTAATATCTTCACAGCTTCTTTCTTCCTTCCTTTATTGAGGAGCCAACGAGGGCTTTCATCCATAAAGACAATACAGAGTAAGAAGAGAAAAGAGGGAGCGTATACCACGATTAAGAAGGTTCTCCAATATGGCAGGAGGTAGGCGGCGACGGCAGTTAAAACTCCTCCCACTTGGTAACCGAATTGGATTATCATGTAGTAGAGAGCTCGGTTCTTTGGTGCTACTATTTCCACGGCTAGAAATAAAGACAGTATTTGAAGGGTAATCTCAGTATTCAATCAATCAGCCTATACTAGTCCACTGCTGGTCGTAGGCCTCCCCAAGGGAACGCCACAAAACACGATCATTCGTGGCCCTCTTCCAGCCACTACCAGCGACCTTTTTGAGGTCATCGGTCCACGGTAGTACTGTAGAGTAATTAGATACTAAAATACATACATTCACGCCCTTTAATCCCTTTCGGGGTGGATAAAGCCTTGGAGATATAATATGTCCAAAGTCACTTTTAGCACAAATACATTAGTATTTTACAAAAGTTTAGTATAACTCTTAAATACATTGCATAAAAACATGAATGTGTTTTAAAAAATTAATACGAACTTACTCAAACAAAACTATAGTATATTTAATAAGAGAAGTAAATATGTATATGTATACGAGTATATAACAATTCATTTTTAAATTACGATCAGTTCTCATATATGACAGAATCACAGACCTCTATAACCTGTGGACAGAATCAACAACTATGTAGCTCATTTTAGCTTTTCCTTACAAAGAAGTAAGCAGAGATAACTCCTCCTTTGTCTCGGTCTAAGTAAAGCCTCTATAACAAAACCATGGTAACTTTATACAAAGTAACCTTAGCTCTCACAGGTAAACAGATTTTGAGGGTAATCAGAAGTTCCTCTAAAGAAAAGATTTGGTTACTCTTACACTTTACTTTACTTACTTACTTATTACTCTTGTACAAACGTAAACAGGACTTAACTACATGTAGAGTATGTTACGTAGACCTTACCCAACATAAAGAAAGGTGAGAAGCAATCCCCGATGGAGGCTTCTATGAACTCCAGCCCAATATAAAGCCAATAGGTGTTTGCAAAGCTTTTTAGAACACCCAATAGGGCACCCAGCACTGAGGTTACTATAAACGCGGGCTTACGACCGTATCTGAAAAAAATATAGGTAATGTCTTATTGACGCATACATACATACACATCCCGGCTTAACTAAAGTGTATATTTGTATCCTGATGAACCACTTTCGCTTCATTGATATCCATAATCCTCCACATATCATAGGAATTAATACTCATGTTCTTAAAGTTCTTTTTTTGTTCTTGAATAATTCTTAAATAAAAATCATTTACGTGAAATGTTGGTTTCTGTAAAATCAACCATATAAACCAAAAATTTAAAAAAAGTCATGTAAAGCTGAACAATAGTTCGTCAATAACAAGCAAGTCTAGCCTCTATCTACCCTAAAAGGGAACAGTCACAAGCTTCTAACTATACACCAGAACGTATTTACATCTTTCTTAGCACTGCAATTACTCCGTCACTCCAAAATGCATTACTGCTAGCGCCACCTACAGTCAGAAAGGCACAATCTCATTCTAATTACTTGTTGCAGCGTTTGTGTGCATCATTAGCTATTTCGTTCCATCTTGGACTTTGTGACAAAGGGAAGATAAAAGACGTATTTCTTAGAAGCTTTGCTTATAAGAGTGCATACTAATTACTAGTAAGTCGATGTAGCTCAGTTGTGCTTGACTCTGTATCAGTGAGTACAGGGTTTAAATAATGCTTGAGCATGTACTAATGGAAATTAAGTTTATTGAATTTCTGTGTGCATTTTGTAATAAAAATCCCAAATAGGAAACCCAACTGTTACCCGAACAGGTAATAGTTAGTGCTTGTAAATGGCGACAAGGTTTACCTGTCACATTAAGTACTGACTATCTGTTGAACACGTGGGTTCGTCGCCCTTTTTAAAATTATCAAACATATTTACGGTAAGTAATGTAATCTGTAATCCCTAAACGGGCAAGTAGGCCTTTTATGCTATTTCTCTGTCTCTGTTCATGTGTATTTATTTATTAAGGAAAATCAACAGCGTACTTATACTATATTGCAATACATTTAAAAGTTACTAAATGCACTTGCACATTCCTTAATAGTTGAATAGTTGTTGATAGGGAGTGTGTGTATGAGAGTGTTGAGTGTGTATGTGTGTGCATTAAAGAATAAATAATAATATTGTCAGTCTATGTATGAATGTTCATTACCTGTCAGATAGGGGTCCAACGATGAGAAGTCCTATCATGTAAGCGAAACTCCTGACTGACCCGATCAGGGTCAATTTCCAATCCTCACATCCTAAGTCGAACTGGAAAATAAAAAAAAACAGTCTACAAGATAAATACTCGAACTTTTGACAACTGTAATGGCCGTGAAAATGGTTCTGAGTTGTTATTATTCCAACCGTATTTTGTACTATTATTGAAAATAAAGTTTTTAATGAAAAGAGGTAATAAGGGACCAGGAGTAAACTAGATAAATACTACATGGTATAAATGAAAACGTAAGCAATATTTAAATAACTCTTCCCATTTTCCTTTATGTTGTGTGTTATTTATACTGGGACGTAAAAAGAATGCAAACTAGCTGCCATTCTTCCCGGCATGTCGTAGAAGGCGACTAAGGGACGAGGGGTAAATGGAATCTATTGGGCGATAGGCCAACATTCTGTCATCTACGTTCCATTATGACATTGCAACCCCATTATTAGAAGTTATATCTCTGAGATTCAGTCCACCCGGAAGGGATAAGAAGACGTGAATTCTTCTTTGAATATTGGTATAGACACTAACCTCACCAACAAAAGTATCCGCATTCTCATACACATATTCCGAGCAGGGAACTACCATAGAGTTGTTTAAGTTTAAACACTGCCCATACAAGATGTCTTCTGATAAGGTTAACTGCTCACATTTGCCTATACTTGAGTAGTTTAGATTTTCACATAGATTTTCTGGTGGTTTACAGCTGTAAAGTTATAAGAAAAACGCTTAAATCATGGTCATGTTAAGTCTGTTTACACTGAAAAGAATTATAGCTAATTAAATTAATTAATCCAAATGTATTAGAAATAATATTTATGTAATAACTTATAGTCACGGTAATAAAAAAATAACATAGACAGACGGATACAAAATTATATACCTACATAACCAAACTTCTGACTCATCTGCAAATGTAAAACATACATATATGTAAAGAAGATAACATTAGAATGTCTTAAAATGGCCGAGTGTGTATCAAGAGTATGAAAGTCGAGGAAGATATAGCATGAAAAAAAATACTGAGTGATCTCTGCCTACCCCTCTAAAGACAGACAAGCGTACGTAAGTATTTTAAGATATTTCACTATCTATGAGTACTTAATATCTTATCTGGATACATTCAAGTACCTTTGGACGAGAACCTTGATCTTGTAACAGTTTATGGTTCACATAAAATACAGGTTGCACATTTAGAGATAACGTGAGATATTAAATTTCGCAAAATGCGAATCACACCACGTTTTCGGTGAAAGAAAACATGACTCATTTATACCCGACGGTTATTAGTACCCTTTATCTTAATATTAATTAAAAACGTATTTCGTAAGGCAGATACTATCGATCGCCACCTGTAACGATCCTGATAAATCTCCCTTGCTTCAGTCACACCCATTAACATTCTCATACATGCTCTTGTTTTTCACTCTGCACCTGCCTTGAGAAGAATGTTTCTAATTTAAACATACCATACATATAATATATTTCAGTATTTAGCCTATTAAAATAATTTAGTAGATAACAATCAATTAATCATTCTTCTAAGTTATAAATTAGTTACTTTAGTAAATAATTCTATTGTTAAATCCATCTACTCTTACTAACATTGACCTTTTAAGAACGATGCCATCTAGTGATTCAATTTAACAAAAATGCCCTATTTGTGTAGTCTTATATTCGACAGTAATTCATAAAAAGCAAAAAAACTGACTATTACGGTTAGGTACGGTATTTTGATGTTCACGTTCTTTAATCCCTTTCAGGGTGGAGAGAGCCTCGGAGAAATTGTGTCTTATTGCTCACTTTGAGTAATACTATGGTGGCTGTGATGATATTCATATGCAACATTGGTTACAGGCCGCTAGACAAGTCGGGAAGAATGGCAGCTAGTTATTATTATTTAAACAACCCAAACTAGCATGGAAAATTTGACTGGACTATTTTACCTTATAATATTTGCAATAGCAAGGTTTGTGACGATGTTTTCTTTTTTCATAGGTATAGTGTACTTCGAAAAATAGTGTGAAATTCATAATGCTTATACACAACACATACACATTCATACATACACCCTCTTATCTAACTAGAAATCTCACTAGAAGCTTTCCTAATAACTGGTGTGTTATTAAGGGTTATACTTAATTAAATCAGGATTAGAGTAATGGTTAACCTATCACCCAAAATTGCAAGGTATCTACGAGTACTCTACTGATAAAGACAAACGCGTTGACAACCATTAACCCTTGCAAGATAGTCAGAGGTTCAGGTGTCCATCTCCACAATTGCCAAGGTATTAATTCTATTGCTATCCACCCCGAACCCACGTGTTGACCAGATAGTCAGTACTCAATGTGACAGGTGGTAAGCCATGTCGCCATTTACAAGCACTACCTATTACCTGTTCGGGGAACATTGTCAGTTGTTAATTAATATTTATAGTAGTAGTGGTCCATTAACAGATACTTACAAATGAGAAACACTTTCAGCTGCAAAAATGTAAGTACCACAATAGATAGCATTAGCCGCAAAGCCTAGCATTATAACAAGACCTGTCCGCACATGGTAGGGTTTGTAAATAGGAAACCTATCTAAGATTTCATCTAGAGTCACACTAGCACTAATATCAGACTTCGACTCCACCATGGTTTGTAACACTTTTAATAACTTAATTCACAATTCAAGAGCCTGAGCGACTGTGGTTCAATAAATTTATTTCATTAGTTTTTAGATTCAATTTTCTTATAATTACCCAGAACACTTTATACGTTTAAAATCATTAAATTGGTTTTAATAGGTATTCTTGGTTTTTATTGTTTTTCTTGGCTATAGACTAAAGTTTACGTGCTTAAATTTTCAAAACGCGAATTGTTTGTTAGTTTTAAACATTACACTACACTGCACAGTCCTTCACTGTTATTGAACATTTAAATAAGTGTAAAATAGCGACAATACAGTTGCAGTTGTACGATATAATTCGATACGCCATTCACAGCATGTCTGAATTGATCGTGCCGAGTCTGTTTGTAAAGAAGCAGTAGTTCTTTTTCTATGAGATAACATTCCGACAGATTGATAAAGGTGAATGGTTGTGTATTTTATTGGTTCATAAAAGAATATAATGCAACTTTATAGCTGCGGCTAAATAAGAATTGTAAGTAGTCTCTTGCTAGGTGGGACATAAAAGAATGCTATCTAGCGGCCAATCTTACCAGCATGACGTTGAATGTTGCTAAATGCTAGGGATCAATGGAATCTATCGATCGATAGGTTGGTAACCTGACATTAATGTTCATCTCAGCCCCATAATTCATGTTAGAAAGTAGCCTACGAGATATTATTAGGTGTCCGAGGTTCTGTAACCATTAAGGCTATCATTGCCTTTGAGTTACCTTGTCATCTTAGCTTTGCATTAATGATTATCTGAAGGATTCTAATCAATAATACATATAACACATCCAAGTCGCATAAAACTAATTTTAAGTATTTTATTCAAGAACTCTTGTGAATACAATCTTAGTAACATACTTCTTTAGAAAAAAATAATTAAAGTATATTTCATATCGATAAAGAATTATTATTTTCTGAAATCAATACATGTAACTAACGATAACTATGACCTTAGCATAGCATTAGCTGGCATAGATAGGCTGTATTTAATAACTTTCAACTCACCATAAATATTGTAGAATGTCAGCTATTAAAATTATGTTTCGACCAGTAATTAAGTAAAACGGTGAGGAAATACATCGTCAGGAAACCTATCTATCCCACAGGCCAATGCCGGTGTTCGACGATACGGTTCACTACACGAACCAAATATAAAGAGGACCCGTTACGCGTTGCGGAGTCCAAATGGCGTGTTTTAATTGGTGCGGAGTCTAAAAATTTGTAGTAGAAAGAAGATACCTAATTTGATTGGCCGATGCCGTGTTTTGATTGGTTGCAATATCACGCGTACCTCGTTTCACCCCGCGTAGTGCCACGCTAGTTTCCATACAAATATTGCTTAAGGCCCACTCCTCTTATTAATTACTCCATGGTTCACTACCTATCACGTAAGATGCTGTCTATAAAGCGAGAGGCGGGTTTTGACTGACCATACGTAACACGCCTTCGAAAATTTGAAGGTGGACAATCAATTTACCCCGCCACATATAAAAAGGAAGTGTGTATACTCAAGTCGTGAAGCGTGTGTCAGAGTGTGTAATGATGCAATTAAGTACACTAATTGGTTTTTGGTTTCATTAGGGTTATAATTTTTTTTAATAACTCTCGTGTTGCTATAGTAATCGGTATTACATACATAAATATACACACACGCCTCTACGTCCCCGGCGGGATAGGCAGAGTCTATCGATCGCCACCTGGAATTATCCTGACAAATCTCTCTTACCTCACTCACACCCTTACATTCTCATACATATATAATCGGTATTAAAGTATTAATCTTAATTACTTCAACATCGTACTCATTCAACTTAAAAATAACGATGTTAATGATAATCTAAATTGATGCTAAATTCATACATACACATCACACCCGATTCCCTGTAGAGGGGTAGGCACAGATTACAGATCCTTATCTGCCCAGATCCCCACATACCACTTTCGCCTCATTTACACTCAGACACTTCCTCATATACACTCTGTGCTTATAATAGTACCCTTTTCAATATGATTTATTTTGATGCTACTGTGAACAATAATCTATTAAATTTTAATCATACGTATTATTCATGATCATTTCGTGTACGTAATCTCATCTCTCAACTGCAATTAAGATAACTAACAAAGTAGTTATTTGATACAATATTCTCTTGTTTAATGGAAATTCACTTATTTACGTCGATCAGCATGATAATTCCTTGCACGTTTCACAATGTAATCAATTATATAAATAACTATATTATGATAAATCAAAAGACACGGCATGTTTCAGTAATCGTTTAGATTTACTCAAAACACCTTCGTAATGTTGGAGATGGGTGCTCAAGCCTTCGACTACCCCGCCACAATAAAAAGGGAGTGTGTATACACAAGTCGTAATGCGTATGTGTGTTACGTTACTCAGAATATCACACGAATTTGAATAAACGGACGGTAGGCCAATCATTGGCTGAAATTTATTTCCACACATTGGAATCACGTTATCATTCTAGAAAGTGATTGAGAATTATTTGAATAATGTTTCAATTTATGCTTGAGACTTTTGATTGTGACACTATAGTTAAATCTTAGTAATATATTGCTATTTTATCACCTGATACATACATATACATTCACGTTTCATCCTTTTCGGGGTAGACAGAATTTTGGAGATATAATATTTCCTAGGACATTTTTTGGCATAACCAATTACGTTTCAGTATATTTAATGAAATACCAAACTACTACAGATTAAGGTAACTCGATTAAATAAATTCACTTCAAGATCACAGATCATTTTATTTAACATTTTTAATTGGAATATACATTAATTTGCTTACCTTAAACTTAATATAGACTTATAATGAATTTGTTGTATACCCGTTGCAACAACATTGCCATTCCCAAGTAAAATAGAAACGTTAACGACACATTAACTCCTGTGGGGTAGTCAGAGGTTTAAATATCCATGTCCAAAAAGTCATATTAATGATTTTATAAGCACGCACATGTTAACCAAATAGTTAACGTAAAAAGTGATAAAGTGTGTCCTTGTCATTACATATTGCTCTGCATTACGTACGTTTATAATCTTACAAATATAATTTTAAATATCATCTAGCATAAGTCACTAAATATTTAAACTGTTAAAACTAACTTAAATAACTTAAAATTATGCTCAGATTATTAAACATTGTTCGAGGTATTACTACTAAATACAATTTCTAATATTATGGACGGATGGTAATTTATAAATAGCTTAAATTAAATTAATAACTATTTTATTCTAAATTACCTATGACTAGGAAAAAACAATGCAGCTTGTGCCAAACAATAATTTCTTTAAATACATATTGTCATATTGTATACGGATACATACTTTGTACATTTACAATGAATAAAGGATATGAAGCCTCTTAATGTCAGTGTACTTCTGTAATACTCTGACAGAATTAAAGTTGTAAGACTATAAGAAATGAACGAGTAAACATTAGTAATTCAACAATTGAAAACTAAAATAGCTAAAAACCTTTGAATGAGTATTGCTAAGATTCTCATGACAGGCGTTTAGTAAACTTACAAACTGCATAATGAACACTGACGTAATAGATTGATAAAATACATAGTTTTCATACCCTACCTATTAATCGTAAAAGTAACGACAATGTACACTATCAGCAACGTTCGACATTTATACATCAACTAGCGACCCACTCCGGCTTCGCACTTCTGGCTATTTAATGGATGTTAGTATAAATAAAAACCTTCCTCTTGAATTACTCTATCTATTAAAAAACCCGCATCAAAACCCGTTGCGTAGTTTCAAAGATTTAAGCATACAAAGAGACATAGGGACAGAGAAAGCGACTTTGTTTTATACTATGTAGTGATACGTATCATTTAACTTACAAAAGAACAACCCATTTTTCTCACCTTCAATATTCATACAATAATGAATACTATCGCAAAAATCTTCAATAATCCTACCACTCACTTCTAACCCTCATCTTAAAACCCCAACTTTCCTCGCCAATCTTTCCTGGATTAAACCTTGGCATTCTTGCCTACATCTTCAGCTTGTTTCACGGTATCTGGTAAGGAGTTGTCAGCCGTATCTGGCACGGTCAAGGTGGCGCCAGCAGCGACCAAGGAGGCGCTTCCAAAGAGGATGGAAGGTAGACCTGACCAGACTGGTAGCTGTGGATGAAGTGCGGTATTAAAAAATAAATATATATGATACTATAACAGGTTTGAATCAAATATTTAGGTTTTGAAGAGATTAATATAACGGATAAGAAGGAAACTAGGAATATTGTCTATTAACAACAATAAATAAAATGGCAAAATAGCAACCGTTTAGATTTTTGTACAGTGGCAAAAAACTGTATAATTGACTTTTACCTGAGGTCACTGCTAAATGTTATCTAATTATTTTAATAAAGTTCCTATGATGTACGAGTATATTATCGTGTACTCGTAGATAAATTATAACGTAATCTTAGATCTTTTTGATGACATTTTTCTTAGGCGGGTGAACGTAGCGTGAAGAACAAATGGGCATGTTTGAATAAAGCAACAGAGCTTTGTCGTTAGGGACGTAAAGGCGAATATATGTATATACAATCCCATAAATTTCAAATATTGACGCGGATATATCTAACAATAATATAATAATATTTCGACATTATTATACCAATTGAACTAGTCCATTTAAGTATTTAGTCAACATAAATTTAAGAAATATATACATAACATACAAAGATACATACAAATATACCATATATAATCAACCACCAGACTGTAAAGCAGAAGAAAAGCGTAATTCTCAACTCTAACTAGTTAACCAATCGCGCCACGGGGGTCGTCTAATCATAGGATACTTATTTTAACACCTATACGAGATTATTATTTTAAATGAAAAAATAAATCATCATCGGCCTGTCTGAATCCACCTGGACATAGGCTTCCCCCAAATGACACCACTCCTCTCTGTCAGTGGGTGTTCGCATCCATTCGATGCCACACTACGTTTACTAAGACGCGGTCTCCACTCTTGGACTTTTTTGTTCCAGCGACCATCAGTCCTTCTGTATACGTTACCAGCCCAAGTCAAATTCAGCGTGCTAAAAATTAAATAGATAAATGATGTTTTGGTGTGAATACTTACAAGTAACGGCGTCTGAGGAGCGACGATAGAGCCAACCCTCCCTATAGAGGAGCAGAGGGCGTGCATGGAGTTCCTCGTGTACGTGGGGAACAGCTCAGACGTGAACACGTACGTGATGGAAAAGTACATGGAGCTCATGAACTTGCCAGCGATGAAAATGGACACGGCTAGCCAGGGTAGATCTGGGGGAAAGGATGGTATTAAAACAGAAAGTAATGTAAGAAGTTTTGTTTATATTTCACTGGATAAATGTAAACAGCTGTTTTCCCTTTATGTGTCGTATGGAATGGATGAGTTCTTAAATGTAATTATATACTATTGTAATGTAAACAATGGTTTTGCATATAAAAGCAGATGAAAAGTTATTTAGACGCCATTATTTATTTGAATCAGAACAACATGTTAAATCGTATGTACTTCTATACAGACAGATATGAAATAACCACCAGAAAACAACCAATATCTTATTTAAAACCAAATTTCTTTATAAAATTCAGAACATTGTAAACTCTCACCTCAATAGGCTACAGTTAAAAAATCTATTTGTTATCGCTAGCAAAAAAAAATAATTTTAAATCGACATGTTCTAAACTCTCACCTTTAGGCAAAAACGGCTGCGTGAACAGCAAAATAGAAGCACACAGGAACGCACAAAACAGGGGCTTCTTCCTCTTATAATTGATCAGCGCATACCCAGTCAGCAACCCAGCCGGGCACTCAGCAATAGCCAGAAGAGCATAATTCACATACTTATTCCCACTCAAAAACACCGAATTAATCGTCAAACCATAGTTCACAAACGTACTAGTCGTCCACCAAGTTAAACATACTATAAAACGCCCTAACAACGTTCTCGAAGTAAAAGTGTTGACTAATAAACTTCCAAGATTCACATTAGCATTATCATCGTCTTCTGAAGATGATAGTTTATCCAGTAAAGAATCTTCTAGAGTTATCCCGTTGGTTTTAGCGGCTTTCTTTAATATGGCTATGGCTTCCTCCTTTCTTCCTTTGTTCAGAAGCCAGCGAGGACTTTCGTCGATTAAGAAGATGTAGAAGATGAATAGAAGAGAGGGAGCGTAGATTATTCTTAAGAAGGTTCTGTAGTAGGGGAATGAGTAGGCTGTCACGGCTAACACTACGCCTCCAAATTGGTAGCCCATTTGAAGGATTGTGTAGTATAAAGCTCTGTCCTTCGCTGATACCATTTCCATTACTGCAAACAAAATGTATATTATAATATCGTTGGTCTAGGAATTTTACAGGGATATATGATGTCATAAAAACTGGAATGAGGTAAATTTAACAGTTATGATAAATCGAAGTAAGTTCATACTTCAATGTGTAAAATATTCATTCCTAAGGCAACGTAATTACATGCAGGTCTTCGCGGCATGTCGGTTGTAACAACAACCATGATGAAATCATATCTATTTGAAATTTTGCATCTTGTCACCAATATTTCATATAAATGTTACCATTATTAATTTAATTCTGTGGTCGGTATAACCGTTCGTCCCGGCATGTCGTAAGACGACTAAGGGACTAGGAGTAAATGAAATCTATTAGGCGATAGGCTAGAAACCTGTCACAAATGTTCCATTTGACATCACAACCCCAATATTGCTAAATAAAATAAAATAAAATGCTAAAAAGTGAGAGGAGACATTATATCTCCAAGAATCTGTCCACCCCCGAAAGGATCAAAGAACATGTACGTACCCAAAAGTGGTTTACGTGCGTACAAACATGTATACATAAAGCCTGAATTAGATTCGGCACAACAAGGGGACAAACAAACTCCTTGGCAGTGATTAAAAAGCGGAAGGCATTACATTTTCCTTATGTGCGCGACAATGGCACATTAATTGCGAAAGATAGCCATCTTGAGTGAGTGACGAAAACTGAGCGGAATTTTTATTATTTAATTCAATGGTCATAAGGAAAAGGCCGGTGTAGTAAGGAGGTCTGATATTTTATGCCCCTACCACCTTACGGTTTTATGGTGGCGTAAAAAATGTCACTTGGGGTTGAATATAGGTATAGTTACGTTCTTTAATCCCTATCGGGGTGGACAGAATCTCGGATACACGATAATATCACTGAGGTCAATTTATAGCATAGGTATTGTTGGTTTGACCAGCGTTTATGTAGACTTTTAACTTTAATATGGGATTTTGATGTCATATGGAACAATAGTGAAAGGTTGCGAGCAAATAGGCCAATATTTGACCTCTTTGTCCCTAAGTCATCGTCTACTACATGCCGAGCAGAACGACAGCTAGTTGTTTTCTTTTTAACGACGATGATGGGGTTTATATATATTTTTTCCTAGCTAACTTTAGTATACGAACTAGCTGCTTTCAGCTTTCATTCTTTGTAGTAAAAGTCTAGTTCCATTGTTCCATTTGTTTTAGCATTACTTAGTACATAATGGAGTGTCATATACATATGTATATTAAATAGTATACTTATAAGTTTCAATACATACGCGTACATTCACACCCATTGTAAAGGGACACTCAAAAAGTGTCACTTACATTTTGTTCTGGGTGCAGACTTCAATTAATATTTAAACCATATCGAATTATTTGTTATATGCAGTACTATGTAAATTTTGTGTAAAATTGCTGTGAAATCATACTCCGAACACAGATTTTTGAGATATTCTCTCTCGAGTCTCTAGAACTTGATTATGTTAACATATTTTCTCACAATATCTGATACTTCATGTAAATTACCATTACATTATATATTGTCTGCTGTGTATATTGTCTCATGAACTATTTTATTCCATATAAATAAATAAATAAATACACGACTAATCCAAATTAGGATAGATATACACATTTATAACAAGTACATTAGCCCTGTGTAGGACGTCAGGCGTAATGTGAATGCATGTACGAGTCTAATAATATTTGACATACCCAATGTAACGTGATGTTTCTGTATGTACAGATGCTACATACGTATTGCATAACAATTTAAAAAATGTACATATAATATAAATAATATCATAATAATGTAAGTACATATATACATATGAAAATGTTCTCATCGAAAGATACAAAAATCCTTACCCAAGGTGAAGAAAGGCGAACAACAATCCCCAATGGCAGCCTCCAACCACTCCAGAGCTACATACAGCCAGTAGTTCCAGGTGAAACTCCTCAGCAGGCCCAGGACTCCTCCCATAACAGCTGTCATTACCAGCACCTTCTTTCTACCTAGTCTGGAACAAACGTATTTGAAATTTATACGGTACTCATTCTCTTTCTTTTAATAATAATATTTGGACTCTTACACCAATTGAACTAGCATCTTGCTAAGTACGTTTAAGACTTGTGTTAGGGTACTAGTTGACGTATGTTTAATAAATATGTTCTTAGTGCATAGATGAATACAAATATAGCATATGTAATCAACGACCAGGCTGGAAAGCAGAAGAATGCGTAGTTGTTAACTCTGCCTCCACCGTGAATCGAAACCGAGACCTCACGATTAGCGTTTAGGTGGCGAACTGATCACAACACGGAGGTCGTTAAAGTAATGTTATATAGATTTTATTATCAGTGTAGCGAATCAAGAAGTTTTTTTATACATTTATTTCAACTAATTACTTAATTAATATTTACAATCACAGACAGGTATCTAAAGTATAAAAGCCTAACACGTATGGAAAATAAACAAAATCTCCGAAAATCTACTTACATACAAAATGATATAAGAAAATGCAATGCTAGGAAAATTACCCATATCTCCAACATTAACTCTGTGTTTACCAGACCACCTATTCCATTGGATGATGACTATCGGGTGTTAGGTGCAAAAGCGGGGTAGTCAGAGGTTCAGGTGTCCATCTACGCTATTGCGAAGGTAGTAATTCTATGGCTACCTCAAACCCACGTGTTGACCAGATAGTCAGTACTCAATGTGACAGGTGCTAAGCCATGTCACTATTTACAAGCACTGACTATTACCTTTGGGGAAGAGTTAGGTTTCCTCTCGATGTTTTCCCTTACCGTAGTATTCGACGTATTTCGTAACTGTATTTGATTCTTAGTAAGTATGTATGTGCATAATAAAAAATCTGTATAAATGGCGTATAAATATATGACCCTTGTATACATAGTATAATTCACATGTTGTGTGTATAAATGGAAACATTTTTATCTCAATATTTAACTATCTTAATACTTATAAATTGTCTGAGGTACAAATAATAGAATACTATGCCAGAGATACTTATTCAATTATGCTAATAAGGGACACAATAACCAATTTGATACGACCCTTATCCTACGAATTGATTGATGGCCATTCAATGAAGGGGCCAATAATTCTATTGTGGTGTAAATAAGGACATGATAAGTACTGACGACATTCTGCTGTGACAAGTTTTATTTTTGGTATGAAGGTTTCATGAATGTTCTAAACATTCAACCTCTTTTTGGAGATATTTGGTTAAATAACAAACTGTTTCACGTCTATTAACCCTAGCGGGATAATCAGAAGTTTGCGTGTCAATATCCGTAATTGTAAAGTGATTCTATGGCCACCTCGAACCTACGGACTTAATGTGATAAGTGGTAAAACCATGTCGCCATTTACAAGCATTTTACCTGATCCTATATAATTAAAAAGGCTGATGTTAGAAGGGTATAAACACCAAGTGTGTATGTATGTATGAATATGAATATTAATAAAGGAAAAAAGTGGTTTACTAATATTGTGGATATGGTTCGTCAACAAAGTCAGTAGCTCAGTGAAAGTTGAAAATACAAATAATAAGAACAAGGAAAAGCAGAATTGCAACTTCGACTTCGTTTTTCTTCGGTTGTAGCGGCTGGCGGCGTTGGTGTAACCATGGCGACTGAATAACAAGTGGTTCAAACGCCATGGCATCAGTGTTCGTACTTGAGCCGACATAACCTCAGTGGTGAATGGCTTAATGAAGAATTAAAAATAAAATATCGTGGATGATTCGTAGTCTCTGTCTATTCTTTTGCAGGAAGACCTACCTTATTTAGATGTATCATTGCAAGTATGTAGATAATTTTTACCTGTCAGATAGGGGTCCGACAATGAGTAGACCCACCATATATCCAAAACTGTGAGCAGTGCCCACTAGCGTCCTCTTCCAATCACTGCACGCTAGCTGGAACTAAAGGGTTCATATTTTAGTAATACACATAATATATAGTTCGTTAATTCGATGTAGCTCAGTTCTTTGGCGCTTGACTCGGTATTAGTGGGTACATCGTTTAAATCCATCCCGCTTGTGCATGTACCAATAGAAATTAAGTTTAATGAATATATATGTACCTTTTCGTAATAAAAAAACATTTGCGAATGCACCGAATACTCGTTAGGTAACCTACCTATTCCCCGAACAGGTAATACTTAGTGCTTGTAAATGGTGACAAGGCTTACAACCTGTCACATTGAGTACTGACTATCTGGTCAACACGTGGGTTCGAGGTGACCATAGAACTGCTGCCTCTGACTATCACTTAAGGGTCGTGAACGCATTTGTCCTTTTTTAATATATACATTAATAATATATACATTCGTACTCCCAGTTTCTCGTAGAAAGCAACGAAGTGTTAAAAGATTAATGGGATATATTGGACAAAAACTTCTGTCACTAGTGTGCTATATAAATGGCTTGACAATCCTAATATTGTTGCTCAATCGATTCAGTATATGCCTAAAAATATAAAAGGTAGTGAATGTATAAGCATGTAAGGTATATTCATAGGTACTCGTACATTAGGTCCTATTTTCAATTCCCGTACCAGTGTGCCAATTGAAATTAATTGTGAAATGCACTATTATTTAGGTAAATATTAATATTTATTCCTCATACATATATTCAAGCATCTATGTCCCCAAAGAGATAAACAGATAATATCGATCGCCACCTGCAACGATCCTGACAAATCTCCCTTGCTTAACTCACACCCATTAACCTTAACCATGCTCTTCTGTTCACACTACGTACACGCGCCTTGAGAAGAATGTTTAATTTTATTTATTTATTTCTCATCCTCAGTATATATATATATATATATATAATATTATAATACATATATTTCATTATATTACATTTTGACAATAGAATCTTTACAATAAATTAACAAAATATTTACAAACTTAAAACTAATTATAATAATTTAACTATAAATTAATATATCTAAAAATTTGTCACTTATATACTTCCTCAGGTTATATTCAGAATTTGACAAATGGAAACAGTTTTCCTGTTTACTTAGTTAACATTAGCTTACTACTTAAAATTATAACGCCAATTGGCCAGTGCGTTACCCAACAAATTTTTTCATAATCATAATTAACCTTAGTTTATTTAGGAAAAAAACTGTTTTTCCTCATACAGTTATCCTCTTGACTAAAGGAAAAATAGTAGTTCCAATGTCGAAATAGTTAGTTTGATCTATTTATTATTGATGTTGTTATTTTGTTCAATAAGTGTGACGAATTTATAATAATGCTAGTTATTTGACACTTTTTAGTTCTATTTGTATATGACGTACAATTTAATTACGAGGATAATATAAACATACCTAAAAAATGCATTCACGACCATTAAACCTTTCGAGCTAGTCAGTAATAATTTTCATTATCAACTAAGCATGTGATAGATGTATACCATGTGACCTTGTGACACTAAAAAATACCCCTTTAAAGTTAATAGATATTATTTCTTACTAAAATCAACAGATCATAGACACAATTCAAGTGGTTATCCATCCAAATAATATATACACCCGCGTTGCTTAATTTCTGTGATCAACCGAGAACCAGTGTTTTAACGCTGCTGTGGCTTTTGTGATATACACATACATATAATATATTCACATCCTTTATTCCCTTTTTTGATGGACAGAGCCTTGAAGACATGAAAATATCTCCTTGGTCTTTTTTAGCATAATATCAGGGTTGTAATGTCGTATGGAACATCGGTGGCAGGTGGCTAGCCCATAGCCCAATAGACTCTATTTACCCCTGGTCCCTTAGTGTACTTCTACGACATGCCGGGAAGAACGGCAGCTAGTTAGCATACTTTTACGTCCCAAACTAGTAGGTGAGAATTTTTGTGATATATGATAATACGAAAACGGTTAACCACACGAACGCTAATCGTGAGGTTCCTGCTAAAGTTCAAATTTTGCAGATCCTGGCAAATCATTCTTTCCTTGTCATCCTTAAACCATCTCATACACACTCGGTCGTTATAGCTACTTCTGTCTTTTTCAGTATAGTCGCTTTATTTGTTTACTTATATATCACAATATAGTAAGCAATGACGGAGTACTTATTGTCATAAACCAATCTACCATGAATGGGAATAGAGTCATCCGTGCAATGATTAAAAGGATGACCTTCGATAAGGCCACTGATCATTGTCAAGGTCATCTATTAATGACCATCACGACTGTAGTTTTTATACGGCTGACAGAGTATAAGTATCTATAATATGTGCGTAGAAAAACACTAGTAGATACATACATACACATCACGCCTGATTCCCTTTAGAGGGGTAGGTAGAGATCACGGATCCCCATTTGTCCCGATCCTGACAGACCATTTTCGCTTCATTGACATTCATATATCTTCTCATACACACTCGGCGGTTATAGGTACACCTAACGTCACCTTTTTTCAATATAGCGTCTATCTGACTGTTATATGTCTTATTAGGCCGGCCCCTACGTAATTAGTAGATAATATGCAAAATTCCCGATTGATTGAAGACATAGTACCTACGCATATATTCACGTCTTGACTCAATGGGATAGGTAGAGACTATTCATAATAAATCGGTTAATAATCGTCATCACGACTGTTGTCTGTTATAGGGTTAGCAGAAACTCCAGTGCCAATTTGTACGTAAGTTTAAGAAATTATGAATTTTGAGAATAAGGTAGTTGATTCATGCTAAAAGTGACAAAGGAGATATTATGTCTCCGAAGTTCTGTCCACCTCGAAATTTATTAAAAGGCATTAATGTATATATGTATGCGAACGATATATATGACATTTCTAGTCAATTAGAATTTAAATATATACACATCACGCCTCTACATCCAAATGAGATATGTAGAGATTAAACACCACCTTGAATGTTCCTATGTCTCGTGCTAGTATGGTACGTAAAAAGAATGCTAATTAGCTGACGTTCCTGGCTTGTAGAAGGCGATGTGCTATCAACCTGTCACTAATATTTCACAAGCCATCACAACCTAAAAATTCGTACTAAAAAGTGAACTAGGAGATATTATCGTTTCTCCGAGGTTCTGTCCACCCCGAAAGAGATTAAAGGACGTGAATGTATATGTATTTATGTGAAGGTTCTTGTCATCTCTCACCTTATAGCCTAAGACTCTATCTACCCTGAATATAATATAAAGTCGTGTAGTTATGTATGTAATGTGAATGTCGAAATTGCATGCAAATTGTTATATTTTATCTTAAGTAGATAAGACATGCATGTAACACGCAATGATAAGACATATACATAAGATTCACGACTGTTGTCCCTTTTAGGGTACACAGAAACTTGTAGACACATAGGTCATACCACCTGTTACGTTGGGTATTAGATATTTGGTGATATATGGGCGATATAAACATATTTAATTAATCATTATTTATAAATTTATTTTAAGAGTATTTCACATATAAATACATACATATCCTTCTATCCCTTTTAGGGTGGACAGAACCTCGGAGACATAACATATGCTCACACCTTTAACACTTTTAAGGGTATCATGGCATTAATATGGAATATTAGAGACAGGTTACTAGCCTATCGCCTATTTTGATTCACGATATCTTGTCTTCTCTAAACACCCATACAGCTCTGCATACATATGCCGTATTTATAGTTTACTATAGTATGTTCGTCTTTATTTGACAAAAGAGGATTCCCCTTGCATCATTTGACAAAAGAGGATTCCCCTTGCATCAGAAATGAAACTTGTGCACAGCTTAACTCCACACAGTGTCTTAGTGTTGTTCATCAGAACATTCAAAGCATAGCTGGTAAGGAATTAGAAATTGAATTATTTTTAAATAATAATAATATAAATGTATTTTGTATTTGTGAACACTGGGCCAAAGATTATGAATTAATATATAATTTTAAAAATCATAATATTGTTAGTTCTTTTTGCCGTGAAAATTCAATACACGGTGGCTCTATGATAATTATGCATAAAAGTATTAAAAATAAGGTTCGCAATGATATAATCTCAGAAAGTGTAGAAAAAATAATAGAAATGTCCTGTGTGGAGGCAGATGCATTCATTGTTTGTTGCTTATATAGGCCACCTAATGGCGACTTCTGTGTCTTTGAGAAAATTTTAGAAATGGTATTGCTTAAGCTGTGTAAATCTAATAAGACCATAATCTTTTGTGGTGATTTCAATGTTGATCTTTTGGAGTCCTCGACACGGGCTACTAGACTTCTAAATTTGTTCTGGTCTTTTGGGTTGGATAGAATATTTGAAAGCCCAACAAGGGTGACCAGCCATTCTGCTACATGTATTGATAATATATTCAGTAATGAGAACCCAAACAGCAGCAAAATTATTAATATTTTGAGGTCTGATCACAGTGGCCTGTTAGCTTCGTTTAACAAAAATATATATTCTATTAATTCTCAGCTTATAACTTGTATTCCGGTAACTGAACGGCGTTTGGAGCGTTTTAGAGAACAAATTAACAACAAATTAAGATTGTTTAATATACACAGTAGGTGTCCTAACAAAATGTTCCAAACAGTTTTTGATCTAATTAATGGGGAACATAAATCTGTTTTTATTCCAAAAACTTTAAATATAAATTCAAGGAAAAAGTTTAGTGATTGGGCAACACCGGGTATCCATGTTAGTAGGACAAAATTGTATCGATTGTATGAAGAAAAAACAACAAACTTTAGTGTAACTTTTAGAAACTATGTAAAATTGTATTCAAAGATATTCAAAAACGTTTGTGTCCAGGCTAAGTCGCTGTATATTAGGAATAAAATACTCAAATCTAAAAATATAATCAAGGAAACGTGGGATGTCATTAAATCTGAAACTGGTAGAGTTAAAACATATAATCAAAATAATCTAAAGCTGACACTTAATAATAAAATTGTATGTGGCGAAGCAGATGTTGCTTCATGTTTTGAAGAATATTTTGGAAACCTCCCTTTGATGACATCCAGCTCACTAAACAGTTGCGCTGAGAAGGCTTGCAATCTGCTTGCGTTATCGGCCCCGTGTTGTGATGGTGAGTTCCGTTTTAGGCCTACAACTCCATTAGAAATAATAAAAACATTCAAAACTTTCAGTAAGAAAAAAACTGTAGATCTGTTTGGACACTCGGTCAAAACAATTAGTGTTATTATTGACTTGTTGGCACCTTATCTGGCATCGGTTTTCAATGCCTCGATAGAATCAGGTTCGTACCCTGATTTAATGAAACTAAGTAGAGTAACACCGATATATAAGTCTGGTAGTACCTTGGACCCATCTAATTACCGTCCAATATCCGTGCTACCAGCATTAAGTAAAGTATTCGAGAAAATCTTGTTAAATCAGATGTTGTACCATTTTAATTTGAACGGACTGCTTCATTCTAAACAATTTGGCTTCACAAAGGGTTTGTCCACCACTGATGCTGGTGTAGAATTAATAAAAGGGATTTTTGATGCCTGGGAACGGTCACAGGATGCATTTGGTATCTTCTGTGACCTTTCTAAAGCGTTCGATTGTGTCCGACATGATATAATAATAAGAAAATTAGAGTATTATGGAGTTAAAAATAATTCACTAAATGTAATAAAATCATATTTAAGTAATAGAGTACAAAAAGTAACTATTGGTTTGGAGCAGTCGTCGGGTCGTTCAGTCCAGATGGGGGTGCCTCAAGGTTCAATATTAGGTCCGTTTCTTTTCCTAGTATACATAAATGACTTACCTTTTGTAACTAAAAATAGGTGCAGGATGGTCCTTTTTGCTGATGACACATCCCTAATCTTTAAAATTAGCAGGAAAATTGATGAGTCGCAAAAAGTAAACTCGGTGATAGGAGATGTAGTTCAATGGTTTCAATATAACAATTTAGTTCTTAATAATAATAAAACAAAATGTATTAAATTTACTTTGCCAAATGTTAATGGTGTCGAAACCAATCTAATAATAAATGATGAGTAAATAGATAAAATTAATACTACTGTCTTCTTAGGGATAACTTTAGATTCAAAGCTGCAGTGGGGAGACCACATTCGCGTTTTATCTAAAAAACTTAGTTCCGCGGCATATGCTGTTAAACGGATTAGGGAATACACGGACGAGTTCACGGCTAGGGTTGTTTATTTCAGCTACTTTCATAGCATTATGTCTTATGGCATCTTGCTGTGGGGTTGTGCTGCTGACATAAACACAATATTCGTTTTGCAGAAGAGGGCTGTTCGCTGCATTTATAGAATGGGCCCCAGAGAGTCACTTCGCGAAAAATTTAAAGAAATTGATATTTTGACGGTTGTTGCTCAGTACATATATGATTGTGTCATTTATGTACATAAAAATATAAATATTTTTAGAAGAAACTGTGATGTTCATAAAATTAATACTAGGAACAAACATAAGCTGTATGTGGCGCCCTCGAGGCTTCAAAAGGTCAAGAAATCTTTTATTGGAAATTGCGTGCGTTTTTATAATCATTTACCGGACTGGATTACGCGATTGCCCTTGCCTAAATTTAAGACTATAGTTAGAGGCCGACTAGTCCGGGGCGCTTACTACGCGGTCGGAGACTATCTTGCCGATGCTCAGGGTTGGCAATGAGTGCATCTAAGCTATATGTGCAAAGTTAATTATGTTTCTTTATAAATTTGTTTTTGTAAATGGCACTGGGCAAAAAATCCTGAAAGCCGGAGTTTCTTGTTGGTTCTTCTCCGAGCCAGGGCTTCCGAACCAACGGTAGAATTTCAATGATAAGAGACAACCAGTGTCAGGCAAATGTTTTGACTTTCAATGAATGTACTGTACTTGTACTTATGTTGAATAAAAACATTTGACTTTGACTTTAAGAAAATAGTGACGTCATAATGTCCCCACGATTTGACCAATGAGACGTGACAACGGTTGTCTGCAATTGGTCAATGTGACTTGTTTTCTCGTTTACTCAAGTCTCATTGGCCAGTTTAATTTTTTAATATCATAACGTCACTATTTTCTTAACGCGAATAGCCTATAGTTCCTCGGCTAATCAAAATTATATTAGTATGTCTATAAGTCGGTTCATTTTCATAGTAATAATTAATTTGAAATGAATGAGTAAGCAGATAAAAATTTCCATTGTTGAGTAGACAATATAATTGTTTTAAAAATATTATATGTACTCTATCTATTACACATAAAAATATTATATCCACAAATTGATAAAACATTG
The DNA here is from genome assembly GCA_030578115.1 of Leucoptera coffeella. NCBI lineage: Eukaryota > Metazoa > Arthropoda > Insecta > Lepidoptera > Lyonetiidae > Leucoptera > Leucoptera coffeella. The sequence continues at coordinate 35,821 of JAMBLF010000803.1, forward strand.
TTATATAGTATTGTTAGCCAGTGCCTGTATACGGCGATACGGTTCCCTACCTATCACGTTGGGTGCTGTCTATCTAGTGAAACACAGTATTTGAGTGGCTCATACCACGTCTTAGAAATTTTATAGAGGCTTGATCTCTGACTACCCCGCTACAATAAAAAGGGTCTGTGTATACACAAGTCGCGAAGTGTAAATAAATGTGTATGTTACATATCGAGTAGTTATATCATTAATATACATCACGACCGTTTCCCTGTAGAGGAGTAGGCAGATACCATGGATCCGCATTAGTCCCGATCCTGACAAACCACTTTCACTTCATTGACACTCATACACACTCGGCGGTTACCCTTAATCAGATTTGTTTATGTTATTGTTAATGTTATTGTTTATTTCACCCTCTTGTTGGTTCTAACATAATATCAGCATTGCGTTTGCCACCAAACGTAACATACCCAACTGAGTTAGAACCTTTCTGCAGCGACAATAACATGCACAAGCTATACCCCCTAGTTTTAAGTATGATTTGTAAAATATTTGTATTGTGTATGTTTTTGTGGCTATAAATAAATGCTTTATTATTATTACTATATGTAGATAGATTTAATTATATATTTTCTAACTTTTATTAGTACTCGTATGTTAACGTACTTACTTCACCAACAAACGAATCCGTTTTCTGGTATTCCCATTTGGTACACGGTATACTTTCGGTCTGGTTCGCGGCGCAGGTACCATTATCATCAATTGGTACCATTTGGTAACATTGGTCTGTGCTATTCCCGGTACCAGGGTCACAGGCATTCTCACTGGATACACAACTGTAAAGAAGATTTTGTTTTGTTCATTGGAAAAGTCAATTTTACAAGTTACATACATACGCTTGATGACTTTTAACTTATCTAAGATAGTCAAAGGCTTGCGTGTCCATTTCCATAATTACAAAGCAAAAAAAATAAGTACATATAATATACATTTACAAAAAGCATTGAATACTACGGTGAGGGAAAACATCGTGAGGAAATATACCTGCTCCCCGAACAAGTAAGTGCTTGTAAATGGCGGCATGGATTACCACATGTCGCATTGTGCATCTGGTCAACACGTGGGGTGGACAAAGAATAGATAATGGGTTAGTATTTTGTCTATATACTAACGGCCTCAATTTACTTCCAAGATGAGTAGGGAACTAGGGGGAAATGTTATCTATAGGAAGATGGGTTGACAACCTATCACCAGTCGATGACATACAACTATGGCAGTAACTTGAAATCTCGGGTTCCATCAAAATTGAAAGGGATTGAATGATTTAAATACATTTATTAATGTGTAATGTAGTTTTGAAAACAAAGGGTATTGCAGTAGCTCTAGACTAAATATAGAAAAACAATTCGTTTAATTGTCTGCAGGTTTTTGTTTACGAAGTGCTAATTGTTTAACAATTTTTTTAAGAGGAAAGTCTCGTATTATTCTTGTAGTAAGTGGGTGGCCCCGGTACACGAATGCACCCGCATGACGGCCAACAGGCAGAGGTGGCGGGAGGTTGTGCGGCGAACCATGTCGGCTGCTCAAGATGCCACGTCATGAAGACCACGACCGCTCTGATAAGAGCGTAACGATTGAGAAGAAGTGGGTTTTAGTTCTTATTTTGAATAAAAAGAATTTCATTCCTTACATATTTCAACAACAACCATTACTAAATTCTAGCGATAGTAATATCTAACAACATATCAACATTCTCGTAATCATTCAAACATTACACAAAAATAATCTTATAACAATCCATACATTGTTCAGTTATTAAGGAAATACATCGAAGCCTTGTTGGTCAACAAGGTGAAGGAACAGGAAGGACCTGGTCACGTACTAATCTCCGGAAGTGTCACTTTGCATAACCCTACGTTATATTTAATTAACAATATGGCAGTAAATAGAACACGTATATTTGTCATTTGATACATACATTTTTTATTTACTTGGCTTGTGGTAAAAAAAACACAAACGCATTCACGACCATTATCCCTTGCGGGGTAGTCAGAGGTTCAGGTTTTCATCTCCTCAATTACGAAGGTAGTAATTCCATGGACACCTCGAACCCACATGTTGACCATATAGTCAGTACTACAGTACAGTAATATCGTATCTACAGGGTTCTGTCCCGAAAGTAATTAAAGGACTTAAATGTACATAAACGTTGTAAGGTAGTCAATCTTAGAAACGAAACTTAAAGAACTTTGAATACCGGGTAACATATATTGTTTACATAAATTACGGCAATAGTGGAGATGGACACGCAAATCCTTAACTGCGTAAATGTTGCTAAATAAATACACAAATGACTTTTTGAAATGGTTGAATATAAATAAGATGAAGAACAAAAGAACGTATATGAGAAAGTTAGATATGAATTAGGCGAAAAAGATTTGTCAGGATCGTTCAAGATGACTATCGATAGTCTGACTATCCCGTTACAAAAGTAAATTCGTTAACCTAATATATACATATACATCACGCCTTTTTACCTAGGGGGAAACACTGAACACAAAATGAAATATAAATAAGTATATTAATCAATATAATATATACTTATATGTATAGTAAATATGTATATAAATATACAAGTACCTGTATTCCACAATTTCAGTGGCGAATATGAAATTAATACAGTACATAGCATTGAAGCAAAAAGCCAGGAATATCAACAACCCCGTTCGTCTATGGTACCGACCATAAACAGGGAAATTTTCTAGAATGGAGTCTAAAGTCACGGGCTTCAAATTTTCTTTCTTCATTTTGAAAATACTTAAACACAAACACTACTAAATCTTCGATAACTGGGCAGTTACTTTAAATTTAAAACTACATTAACTGGTTTTTTATAACTTGACTATTTCACTTCGTTAAATATTTATTTACTTTTGTTTCGTATTTTATTGCTTTGTTAACTACTGTTTTACAACTCGACTATTTTTTTTATTAATATAATTGTTAAGTCGTAAATAAATATCTTTATCACAAAAAGGCACTAATTCAAAATTGTACAACTTTTATTTTACACAAAGACTTGTTTGAAAAAGTTTAATTCATAATATTTATTTTTAATTTAACTTTCATATTACAAACAGTCGTGAAGTACACATTTTACAATTTAAAACAAGTTAGTTCTTTTTTAAACACGGCTTAACTATACCTCGATGTAACATCGAATGCGTATTTTTCTTAACGTCCATTTAATTTAGTACAACCAGCGCACGAGTATTGAACCTTTAAAGTCTGATTTCATTCATCTTTTCATCTCTATGGGAGCTGTAGTCTAATCTTTTGTTGACTGATTGGTTGTATTTATATGTATAATTTATCAGTGTTCTATACGTGTCTATAAGTATACATATATACACGCTATAGTTTCTTTGAACAGGTAGAAATTTTGGATAAAGATTTAATAACGGTTATAATGAATAGTGCTAGCTAGCTTAGAACTGACATGGGAGATTCATGATATTATTATCATGTCTCCGAGAATGTCATGATATTATCGTATTCTCTCAAATGTGTGTGAATGCAAGTATATGAATTTTGGTGATGGTTGCTAACTTGTCTTTTCCAATGATATTATTATTGCCGGAATTATTCTTATAAAAAATATAAATCGAGGATACGTGATATCTCCTACCCATTAGTAGCGAGTCGGGTGTGAGGCACATGTCGCTGCTTTAAAACTAAACTGAAGAAACTCAAAAAACACTATTTTGCATAAAACGTTGTTTTAAAATATAGTTGATATATTTTTGACGTTAAATTGCATATAATTTAAAAAAATGATTAAATATAAATACATTTTTTATCTTTTTATTAACTTCAATATGTTTTATGTACTTATTATTTAATCTTTTTGAGATACAATGTTTTTCGAGTTTCTTCAGTTTAGTTTTAAAGCAGCGATGTATGGAGTACCTGGGACCATCACTAAACTGTAATTTAAACATAAAATGAATTATCAAGATTCAAAGAAAACTGTTCATATAATTGGTTGGAAAATAAAATATACGAATAAATATACAAAGTCAACTATCAAATAGTTTTTATTAGTTATTAATAGTACATTTTAATTGTATTTTGATGTTTTCATTACGAAACTCGTTATCATAGTATGTCAACGCAATATTGTTATCTAGAATAGACAGTTTTATTTTATCCGTGTTACAAAGACAAAACCTATTTTGCACTTAGTTAACCTTGTCAATATCCCTTCAAATGGATCAACACACTACTGTCTACCACAAAAACACCGAGGTGCATTAAGATAAACAAACCTCTTTAGTGAAAGCGTCAGCTGGGCATAAAAATAAAAAATCATTGATCGTAAAGTTAAGAATTTCTACTATTGTCACCGGTTGAGGTCAGCGATTGACGAATTCACGATCACCTTGACACCGTTTAAGTTTGTTTGGCTTCGATTCTCCTAACGAACAACGTCGTAAATGCATTCTACAATACATACACATCTCGCCCGTTTCCCTGTAAGCAGCGATCATAGCTCATACACCTCATCATACTCGGTTATAGGTACTTCTAACATCACCCTTTTTTTATATGGCGTCTATCTGACTCTGATATGTTTTATGGGCCCAACTTAAGTATTTCGGTGTATTTAAAAGTATAAAGTATTGTCTATTTCATTATCACTTTCTTGGCCCTTCGACGATAAAACGCTAAGAAAAAATCAATCAAAATGTGTGGGATTGAGAAACTAATTTGTTATGTCAAGCATAAGATGGATACAATATCGTATAAATAAAAAAAAATAAAATAAAATTCACTTTATTCACAAAGGCACAAGACCAACGACGACAGAAACAAAACGGAACATAACAATTTGAGAGGCGCCATATGCTGGCCCCGGGCCCCTGCGAAAGGGATCCGTCTCAGTTACTTGCTAGCAGAAAGGGAAGCCCAATCTGCCAGCACTGATGTTATGACAGACCCCGACACGTCACGCAAACGGATTCCTTTTACAAATTAAACATATAATATACATATATAATCAGGTTCTATAACTAAGATAATAAGATAAAGATAAATAGATATACTACTGTATACATATATCAATACACATTCACACTCTATACATAAAATGACAAAATATTAAAATTGACCAATACACATGAGGTGAAAAATAAAATAACGTGTAAGCGAAGTGTGTGTGCGTGTGTGTGTGTAAAGTGAAGCAGGCACAGGTGTGATATAAAGAGAAGAATCTGTGGTATTCATAAAGTTAGTATAATGAATGTCAGAAGAAAAACACATAGAAGGGCAGTAATGATAATAATGTCAGCGTAAATTTAAAAAGAAACGGAATGTACAGAACATATAATAACCGGCGGTAACTGTTCGCTAAGGTTCGGGTTCACCACAAGCTGCTCTCTGCAATGAGAGCATATGCCCAAAGCACATTTTGCGAAACATACCCTTGGATTTGGCAGTCCACATTGGAGGTGGCAAGTCATTGAAAATTTTGCAGGCCATGTATTTGAATGAACCCGAAAAACCAGCCGTTTTATGAGGAGGCATAACCAACCGCGGACACTTATACCTCGTAATATCGGCACGAAGCGACTGATACCAGGTAAGCTTCTCAAAAAGGTAACTTGGCTGTCTTCCCCTTATTATCCCAAACAACAAATTAGCAAAATGAAACTTATACCTAATCTCCATTTTCAGGATACTCGCAGCGTTAATGAACGGAGTGACATGTGTTCTAGGCGGTATCCTGACGCAGAAGCGGGCACACGCGTTTTGCACTCTCTGCAACAACCGAAAAGAGCTCTTCAAGAGGCAAGAGCCGAATACAGTCAGACAATAGTTTACCTTTGAAAGAACCAACGCTTCACACAAACTCACACGTAGGTTGACACTCAAATTTTCCCTGATACTATATAGTAACTTAATGCGGTAAAGACAGTTGCGAGCCAGAACCGAGACATGCTGAACAAACGTTAGAGATGGATCTATAAGAACCCCAAGGTTCTTAACCAGCATCTCCCTCCTCAAAATCTCCCCTCCTATGGCCACCTTAAGGTTCAATCCCTCAATCCTCTGGATCTGTCTCCTCGTACCTATCATCATGTATGTGGATTTTGTTGGATTTAGGGCCAAGGAATTTACTTCAGCCCACTGCGCAACCCTATGTAGATCCTCATTCAGCTTCTCCACAGCCAACAGTGACGAGGAGTCACTGCAAGCTATGTACACCTGCAGATCATCCGCGTACATATGGAACTGGCTGTGCTTAAGACATTTGATGATGTCAGCAGTGTAGATTAAAAACAGGAGTGGTCCCAGAATGGAACCCTGTGGAACCCCCCTGACCACTGCCCTTGAACCAGAACGCCTACCAGCACCCCCCGAGCCCTGCACAACCGTCACCTGTGTCCTATTCTTCAGATAGCTCCGGAACCACGCCACAGCAGAAGCACTGAAGCCATAGATGGATAGCTTCCGAAGAAGGAGGTCCACACATAAAGAGTCAAATGCATCAATGTCAAATGCATGTATCAATATTTATTATCGTGGATAGTTTAGTTTAACGCACAATATATAAAACGTAAAACACTTTTGGTATAAACTGTATAAACGCTGAGTTGAGGGCACAGGATAGGAGCGGTTGGCGACTTCTCACGAAGGCCCTTTGTACCACTGGGGTACCATAGGATCATGATGATAATGATGGTATAAACTGTAAAGAAATGCGCAAATTAACGTCCATTTTACGTTCTAGACGGTATAATACGTGTTCTTCATTTTCATATCTAATAACTCAAGTAACAAACTAATTATTTCATGGAAAACTATTATTATTCAGAAAATAAATATAATTAACTCTTATTAAAATAAGAGTAAAATTACGAGAATCGGTGCCTTAGCGAAATATTATTTTAAGGTTAAATATTCTTCCTACACAACCGCGGTATCGTGTTCCAAAAATATTATACAAGAATAAATATTACGAGATTAAAAATAAATTATGCAGTGTTTGAAACTAGCACTCACTGTGCCATACGGCTCGAAACATTATAGGTTTCATTTGTAACGATCTTTGGTTGCAGAGCTATAAACTCAAATAAAACAAATTAATATATCAAAGTCAAAATATGTTTATTAAACTATTTCAAACATGATTAATAATTAACGGGACTTATCCTTCTTATTATATATTACATATATTATGTGTTCCTTCACTCTGTCCGCAATAGACCGTTTAGTCTGTTCGACGTAGGATTTCCCACAGCTGCAATCAATCTTATACACACCCTTATATCTTATATCATGAGTATAAATCGCGAATCTCTTAAAACTATTATTTCAAACATGGCACTGAGCATTGTCTTTACATATTTTTTACCGAGGTTAGATCAGCGGAGACCCTAGCTTGGAGAAGAACTAACAAGAAACTCCGGAAATCAATTTATTATAATCACCCTTAACAAACATAAAAATTACAAAGAGTGGGCAAAAAACACAACGCTGGTAATACTATAATATGCTTGATTTAGAGTACCCGCCACATACGGTGGCAGTAGCCAAACTTGGAACTAAATTTGACGTTTCCGCCATTGCGTGTTATTTTGTATGAAAAGTAAATTTAGTATTACCAGCGTTGTGTTTTTTGCCCACTCTTTGTAATTTTTATGTTTGTTAAGGGTGATTATAATAAATTGATTTCCGGAGTTTCTTGTTAGTTCTTCTCCAAGCTAGGGTCTCCGCTGATCTAACCTCGGTAAAAAATATGTAAAGACAATGCTCAGTGCCATGTTTGAAATAATAGTTTTAAGAGATTCGCGATTTATACTCATGATATAAGATATAAGGGTGTGTATAAGATTGATTGCAGCTGTGGGAAATCCTATGTCGAACAGACTAAACGGTCTATTGCGGACAGAGTGAAGGAACACATAATATATGTAATATATAATAAGAAGGATAAGTCCCGTTAATTATTAATCATGTTTGAAATAGTATAATAAACATATTTTGACTTTGATATATTAATTTGTTTTATTTGAGTTTATAGCTCTGCAACCAAAGATCGTTACAAATGAAACCTATAATGTTTCGAGCCGTATGGCACAGTGAGTGCTAGTTTTGGCGTGTTTACTGGTAACACTGAATTACGCGACTGTGGCGACGCCTCCAACTGCCACCGTATGTGGCGCGATCTCTATAGGGAGATTTACATAATATTTGTTTTCAAATTCAACCATAGAATATGCGTGAAATATTAGTAATCTGTGTTTGAATAGACCATGGCTAAATAACAATGTGAAAGGTATAATAAACATTTTATTTACCTAACAAATATTTCCATAAATTATAACCGGCTTCTTTATATAAATTCACGTCCTTAAATCCCTTTCGGGGTGGACAAAACCTTGGAGATATAATACTATCTCCTAGGTCACTTTTTAGCATGAATATTAGGAATGTGATGTCATATGGAACATCGGTGACAGTCTGCTAGCCTATCGCTCAATATATTCAATTTACCCCAAGTCCCTTAGTCACCTCTTAGTCTAGTACACTTACCTTAAAATACCAACCTTTATTCCAGTCTTACTAGATTAACTCCACTGCACATAATAAACTCTTTACATTATCCATTTAATACCACTATAAAACATGTTCTAATCATTGAAACTGCATTAAATTATAAAGTTCAACATAACATAACTCATCAATTTATTTATACACATTTTTTAAATGTCCTGTAGTCTTGGACGTAAAAATAATGCTAACTAGCTGTCGTTCCTCCCGCTATAGGAGGCGACTAAGGGACTAGGGATAAATAGAACATATTGGACTATAGGCTTGCAACCTGTCACCAATATTACATTATGACATCGCAACCCCAATATTCTTTTTATTATGTGACCTAGGATATAATATATGTCAGGTTCTGTCTACCCACACACATTGTGTCACAGTGTCACATACACACATCTTCGTTAGTATTTGGCCACTCGAAGCCCACTAGTCAAATAGGACATTAAATAAAATAAACCTTTGAACATTTTTATTCTATAAAATATAAACCTGTTCAAGACAGACAGGAAATGAAAGGAGATGTAATTAAGAACTTCCGGTAACTTATTTTTCAACGAAGTTATTTCGCAATCTTATTACTTTTCATGCCTTCCTATCCTGAAAGAGAAGTTATAATAGTGCTAAATAAACATACTGAAAGAGGGCTAGTGTACAAGTAGCTATGAACACAAAATGTGTATACAAAGGTGTATGTATATCAATCAAAATCCCAAACAGTTCCACAACCCTTACGGGGTAGTAGAAAATTTCGGGTGTATGTTTCCGCAATTGCGGAGGTAGTAATGATTTAGTTAAAGTAAAATTAGTTTAAAGGTACATACATACATACACATCACGCCTGATTCCCTGTAGAGGGGTAGGTAGAGATCACGGATCCCTATTTGTCCCGATCCTGACAGACACTTTCACTGTCTTTTCTATTCATTGACACTCATACACCTTGTCATACACACTCGGCGGTTATAGGTACTCCTAACGTCACCCTTTTTCAATATTGTATATGGTGTCTATCTGACTTTCATATGTCTTATTGGGCCGACCCCTACGTAACGCAGTTAAAAGGTGATCTGTGATATTTGCCACACAGGTAGAGAAATCAACGTGTATTGTAAACATAATACATCATGTATAAAATAACAATAATTTACTGGGACGTCATACGTAGATCAGAAGTTCCAATCGATTGTCATTATAACTCGGCAGTGGAGTTATAAGTGACTTAGAAAATTATGTTTAATGTTCTTATTCCTAAACTAGTTAAAATAATAAGTGACATTGGTTATTTTTAAACACTCGCGATTAATACTCATTTTATTTACTATGTGAGACCAGGTCATATCACGATTAATTAATAATCTTTATTAATTTATCCTGATATAACCCGGTCTAATAAGGTCAAAATAGGTGGCAATATTCATGCATTATTAAAAAAATAACGTAAACAAATCAATCATTGATCTTAATTTTTTAAATCATGTATGGTTAATTTGTCTTTTGAATACACGACTAAGCGTAACAAAACAGCTTTTAAAATATTTGATCTGAAACCAATCGAACAAGAACCATAGGTGCTGATAAATGACCTAAAATAATATTACTGCATATGTACATAAATACTACGGTGAGGGAAAGCATCGTGAGGAAACCTATATGTTCCCCGAACAGGTAATAGTGAGTGCTTGTAAATGGCGACATGGATTACCACCTGTCATGTTTAATACTAACTATCAGTTCAACACGTGCGTTAGAGGTGGCCATAGAATTAGTACCTTCGCAATTGTGGAGATAGAAACCTAAACTTTTGACTACCCTGCATGGGTTAATGGTCGTAAACGCGTTTCTATTTCTTATTGTGTACATATATATACATATATATATATATTATGAAAGGAAGGTTACAAAAGGAATCAAAAAAGCCAAAGTGGAAGATAGAGTTGAACGGGGTAGTCCGCGTAGATCATAATTATACAGATAAAATCGGAGACATTCTTCTCAAGGTGGGTGTACTTAGTGTAAAGAACAGAAGAACAAGTATGAGAAGGTTAATGGGTGTGAATGAAGCAGAGAGAATTTGTCAGGATCGTTCGCGGTGGCTATCGTCAGTCTCTGCCGATCCCGGTGGGGACGAAGAGGCGTGAATAAATGGTTGTATGTTGTGTATATACATACAATGTTATGTTGAAAGGGGCGACTAAGGGACTAAGAGACAATGATATCTACTGTATGATGCGATAGTTACCTGTCACCAATGTTTCATATGACATCAATACTCCAGCTAAAAATTAACCTAGGATATATTTTCGTGTTCCCGCTGTTATTGTGATTATAAATAAATATGCTTGTGTCTAACATTAACTCATACAACATGTACACTACTAAAACAGATATTAGTTAAATTTACACACATCACGCCTGATTTCCTGTAGAGGGGTTGGCGGAGATCACGGCTCCCAATCTGTCCCGATCCTGATAAACCACTTTCGCTTTATTGACACTCATACACACTCGACGGTTATAGGTACTGCTAACATCATCTTTCAATAAATGTATGTTTTATTTGTGTTCGGACTACATATATGACACGGCTATAAACAATATAAACAAAACGAGAAAGTATTATTTATATGTTAAACATTTTCCCCTCATTGTGATGGGTAAAAACCTTCATCCCTTTAAGGGCTAACTGTGAAACGAAGCGATAATGCCACAAGTCCATAAATAATATCACCCTTTTTGTTATTTGTTATCTTAATACACATAGACATTATGACTGTTCTTGTTCAGGGTATATAGAGTTTCAGACAATATATACTTGCTATAAACATACATATATATTCAAGTTCTTCTATCATTTAGGAAGGACAGGTTGAAGTCATAAAATATTCTCGGTCATGTTTACGATATATGTAAGGAATATAAAACCTTACTTAAATAGGCAGTCTCGTGGTAGTATTAAACTGAAATAGAATATTAACAAACTGGATTTTTCCTGGTACTTCTTAAGAGGCAACTAATAAGCTAAGTTTCATAACATAAAGCATCAATTTAGATTATCATTAACAGCGTTATTCTTAAGTTGAATGAGTACGATGTTAAAGTAATTAGGATTAATAGTATAATACACATTGTATAAATACGATGTTGAAGTAATTAAGATTAATATACTATAATACACATTATACGTGCATTATAAGGTTAATGAGTGTGAGTGAAGCAAGAGAGATTTGTGAGGATAATTCCAGGTGGCGACGTAGAGGCGTTTATGTATATTTATGTATGTAATACCGATTACTATAGCAACACGAGAGTTATTAAACAATTTTTATAACTCTCATGAAACTAAAAACCAATTACTACATCATTACACACTCTTACAAACGCTTCACGACTTGTGTTTACACACTCCCTTTTTTATTGTGGCGGAGTAGTCAGAGGCTTGAGTACCCTCTCCGAAATTTTAAATGCATGTTTGGTGTGTGTCACTATAGTAATACAAACAGATACAAGACAAATTGGAGACACACTTCTCAAGGCAGGTGTATGTAGCGAAGAACAGAAGAGCACGTATGAGAAGGTTAATGGGTGTGAGCGAAGCAAGAGAGATTTGTCAACATAATTCCAGGTGATTCTCGGTAGTCTCTGCCTATCCGCTTAGGGACGTTAATATACATATGTATGTATATTTATAGCTAGAAGTTTGTTCTTATATGGCAGTAATACTAAGGGATACAAGGATTTTAATATATAGATACAATTGCATAACCCGAACGGATGTTAGTTGGCAGAATTGTCATACTGTCAAGTGTCAACGATATTGGATAAGGTTTTTGCATATCCACACTTTGTCTCGGGTTTGTGAGTGATTTATTACGGCCTCGAAATAGCTCTTTTTCAAATCTACTGATCGTGGGTTTTGGCTCCAATGTGAAGAAAATGTTAGCTTTTTCTAACCCTACATAAATCAAGTGATGTGCTACTATGGGATGTAGAATGGTAACTAGCTGCCTCTGTTTTGTTTATTATGTATATAGAATGTTAAGTAACTGCCGTTCTTCGGATTAGTGATACTAAATTTATGTAGAGGATGTAGAGTCGGAATAAACCTACATAGAATGCTATCTGCACGTAGTTGTTTTTACGGTTTGTTACTAAGATAACTAACTGTTGTTGGTCAGTTTAGTGATACGAAAAATTATGGATATGTTAAGTCTATAAGATGTTTTCCTCTTAAAAAAATATTTATGTTACAGTATATTTTAGTGCTTGTATTGAGCTTATCTGGGAATCAAAAATGAAATTAATAACTGCCTTCTACCAAATTTATTTTATGTTTGTCACCGACAAATTGAGACGTAAAAGTATTTCGTGCACCTTTATACTTTTCACGTAAATTGCATTTTTGACTTATGACTGAGCAGAAAGACAGCTAGACACATGATATGAAAATACCATATTTGTTAAAATCAAGTTCTTTGTTAATACCATATTCGTAACCCTAGATTAGCAATGACGGGCATAACATTGCCCTTCTCGTGAAGATAATGTGAATTAAGCCTTCCTTATACGAAATGTCATACGAGTCTTGTTTTTTTTAACTGAACGTTATCTAAACCTGTATAGAGACATTTTATCAATATTGAGATGAACTTTGGAAACTTTTATTTCTTAAGTTTCATATATTACTTAACTATAACTTGTGCATGTATGTTATACGAATTTATGAGTAAGTTTGAGTGGTTGTTGTAGAGGAATCTTTTTGCTTACTCAACTAAGAGCGTAGCGTAAATTTTTATTTTAAATAAGAACAACCTATGTATGTGATTACTCAAAAAGATCGTGGCTATATCGTCCTCCTTAATCTTATAGAGTAAACCTTCGTCTTCTATAAATATGCTTCTCAACCCTTCATTATGAAAGAATAGGCCAAAAATCTCAATCTTCCCATACATCCCTATCCTAGCAAATCACTTCCAACATCCAACCATCATAATGCATACTCAACAGTTTTAGCTACTTTAAGCCACGTTTGCAGCATCCCCATTTAAAATGTTTATAGATGCGCCTTATCTCACCTTCCCAGATAGCGTGTCATTTAGCAGGCTTGAGAAAAGCCTTTTTCATATCGGCTTAACCCGTGAGGCACGATAAAAAACTTCTACGTGACACCCATTCAATCATAGCGAGTTAACGATGTGACGACGCGGGAATGAGGGAATATTGTTCTCTAGAGGTTAAATAAGATGGATTAATTTACTTACATGAGAGTATGTAGATTCAATGTGGGTGGAAAATTGGAGAAAAACTCTTTGGTCTAGAAATAAGTATCAAAACTGCATCAAAATTTAAATTTCTATTAATTTTCTTACACATGCAGCGGCTTCTTTTCTAACATAATTAGTAATATTAGCTACTTTTAACTAACAGACTCCCGACACATAGGTTCTTAATAACGGGGTTCATTTGATGAGGGATCTATAGAATATTTTTGCACAGTTGTATGAATGAGATGTTTGTATGTAGCGAGCTTGATAATCGTCCGAAAATAACTACTAGCCATTCTGTAACTTTCTACACCCTTTCCAAAAACAAATCACAGAGTACAGTATGAATTCAATATTGTAACCAACACATCACGCCTCTAACTTTACGTACCCTCTGACATACATATCATACGTCTATTAGCTACCACATACGAAGCCTCCCATTATCTAGTAGTTGCTTAATTGTGGATGTAAATTCGCTGCAGCTCAAGGGTAATTAGTGTCGGCGACAGGCCACAGAGGGCGTCGGAAAACCCGCTGTTTGCTTTGCTAATTGTGGCAATGAAGTAATTGGTAAGTTCTTACAAAACGCCCTTTTGGACCTTGTATATAGGGCATGGTATTGTTACGTGTTTGTTTCGTGTTTGTATGTATGTTAAGTATTGGGTGATGGACTAGGAACATGTTACGAATTCGTTTCATATTAATATCATCACGATCTTGATAGTATGGCGGTACTGTGAATTGTTTGTTTCCTTTATCTATGTATGTTGTGTATTGGGTGATGGGCTAACAAAGTAGTTCAATACTGTCATTCATTCATTCATCACAACCTCGACAGTATATGCAAAAATTGACTAAAGAGATATTCTCATTATAAATCAGGATGGTCTGTTTACATCAAAATGGATGGGTGTCTTGGCGTCTGGGCGCGATTGGTAATAAAATGAAATGAAATGCTTTTTATTCAACATGAGGATTATTAAAATCACTTATTGAATGTAAAAAAACATCTCCACAGGAAAAGTTGACATTAAAAATAGTTTATGTTAAAAAATTAAAATAAAATATATAATCATCAACATATATAATCATCAAAAATATATATAATATTGGTAATCACCAGGAAATTATGATTTCAGTGCATGAAAACACAATAAAAAACAAACAATAAAAAAATATATCTATCCCTTTAACTTTGTACGAACATAATATATTACTATACCTTCATTTACATTTGAATCTCTTTTATGCATTACTAGCGACCCGCTCCGGCTTCGCACGGGTATAAAATATATAGCCTACTCCACTATTTAATGGATGTTATTATACATTAAACCTTCCTCTTAAATCACTCTCTATTAAAAACAACCGCATCAAAATCTATTGCGTAGTTTCAAAGATATAAGCATACAAAGGTACATAGGGACAGAGAAATCGACTTTGTTTTATACTATGTAGTGATATAATTATCCTAATTTATACTTTATATCATAATGTTTTAAAGGAATACTGCCCCCCCTTTCAGGCGTTGCGACCGTGATGTTTGTACCGTTCAAAGGTTGTATCCAACGTAAGCTTTTCAGCACACAGCGGAACAAAGGGATTGTCCCGCACAAGTTAAAGCAAATATACACTCTCGAATTATCGTACGGGTGCGTTTAAGTCCTACATATACTTGCGTCTTTGTATACTTTCCGGGGTGGATAGGAAGTGAAGATATATCTGCTATGGTTATTGGGGTCTCTATTATAATCATTACGTTTAGTAAGCGTGCAACAAATGCATTAATCCCAAGAATTCCGTAGGATATTATTATGAACATATTGTGTTTCCGTATAAAATACAATATTTTGAATTGAAATTTAATTCTATATTTTTGATTTTAATTGTTTAATACTATTGTTGAAAGTTCTTCTACTAACTGGTCTTTCCAACAATGGCTCATACTCTTAGTTTTCATCTTTGAAATGCTTATACACTTGAACCACAATTTCTCTAGAGCGGCTTTTTGACGCAAAACATTGTTTTTATTTTGTGATATGTTAACAAATATACATATAATTAACATGTACTTTGCAAACCGTATTGAATGACGTCAATCAAAAATGAAGTGCGCGCACTCAGTTAAAGAACGTATAACACATGCTATGAGAACTTAGAACCTTTACATTTTACAAACAATATAATAATTTCGAAGGTCACAGTTTCTTATTTTTTACAACTGTATTCATATGAATATAAACTTACCTGTTACACTACATTATTTATAAATAAATTAATAATGAACTTTTATGAACGTTAAACACAAGATTAACATTTATTCTGCCAAACTAACAATTCCATAGACTACGAATCACAAATACAACCTCCTTTCGAAGCTCGAACGCTATTCTTCGCACGCTCTCACGTGCTGATATTGAAATTGAATTGATATAAAATCTATAATAGAATAGGGGTTTACGTGTTTAGATTCCCTACACAGTCTTATTATTCTCATAAGGGAGGTTTAACAGTATTGCAATATCAGGACCGTTAACCGTTATGAGACAGTCAGAGGTTTGAGTTCAGTGTATTAAGTGTACTGTTATGACTGTTTAAGTGGTGTAACTATTATGGTTAAGCTTGTACAAGTATATGACTAAATTAGTTATAGCCCAAATATTATTACTTTACTGGTTTTCGTTTATAAGTAGAAGATAATACAAGTAATTAATATTTAAAAAAATTGTAAGGTAAGCAATATAAAGTTGACTGATTTTTTTCTATTTCCGAGGTTTTCCCACTCCTATTGATTATTCGATAGAAGGTATTACTTATAAATTTAATACATTTGGCTAATCAACTTCCAATAAGACAGTTGTTTTGCCATGCAAGCACGCCAAACACTAATCATTACCAGTTCGGGGGACAAAAAAAAATGTTCTTTCATAGTATTCGGTGTATTACACAAATGTATTACCATTGATATATACATATACATTCACGTCGTTTTATATGTTATATCTCCTAGGCCAGTTCTAAGCGTGAATATTGGAGTTGCCATGATATATGCCATATGAAACATTACTGACAGATTGCAAGATCATCGCCCAGTAAATTCTTCCTTAGTCGCCTCCTACGACATACTGGAAAGATCGGCAGCTAATTAGCATTCTTTTAAGTCCTATTCTATCACAGGACCATTGATCATAGCCTTACATTAAGGAAGTACACAGCTAGTTGCAGAGCAAACAATTGGGTTTGCAAATGAGTCGCTCGGTAGCGAATGTCGGCGACACTAATTACTCTTGAGCTCCATTGCAAATTTGCATCGACAATTAAACAACTTCTGTTAGGGTTTTTGTTGGACTGTTGCTGATCATTTCGGTATTGTTGCTGGCAGGATGGGCGGAGATTTATTGTGTAGACGTAAAATGAAGTTTAGGAGGTATTTTATAGAAGTGCTATGCTTTAGACGGATGTAGAAGTACACGGTCTGGTATTTAGATGTTTTCTTCTTGACATATTGTGGGAGACTTAGAGATTGGCTGACTTCTTATGAGAAAGGTCCTAGATTCAAATCCCGCCCTAGATTCGAATCAATGAATGAAATCGTAAATATGTGTTTTTCATTAACGTACATAATTTATAGTCGCTAACGATGAGGGAAAACATCATGAGAAAACCTGCCTTACTTTCGGGATAGGGCCTATATACAACGATATGGTTAACTACATATCACGTTGGGTGTTGTGAAACGTGGGTTTCGATTGACGTGATGGTTTGGTTAGTCTAACATGCCTTCGAAATTTCGAAATACCCTGACACAATAAAAAGGTCGTGTGTATTCACAAAGTCATAAAGCGATTGTTATGTTATGAATCATTGATGGCTATTATACTTTAATGTTGATCCCAATAATAGACCAAATCAATCTTTGAACTCTGTCCTCCTTATTGTATTAGTAACCTGTCTAAGTATTTAAGTGTATACTTATTCTTTACTTAACACACATTCCTCCTTTTCGCTTTCGGTCACTGATTCCTTTAATTAAACATCAAGGTGCGTCCTTCAAACAAACCTCTGAACCTCTGGACTTTCGTAGCAATACAAATCCGCATACTACGAATGTCAACCGTCCAAGACAAACAGTGAAGTTCACCTGCGAACACGTAGCTGCCCTGCTACGAACGCAATAGTATTTGAGTTTCCCGAACTTACTACGAAGTGGGGACAACTTATGTGTGTTCCCTTCTCAAATACATACATTCAAATGTGCTGTTTTAGTATATGTATTTATTCAGGTATTTTAATTCATTTTGGGGTGGATAGAATTCTCGAAACTCTATAGATATATGTGATAAGTAAATTTGTCCATTACTCAATACTTGGAACTGGTAGTTTTGAGGTTCGGCGAGTGTCAAAGAAAGCAAAGATAATGGAATAATTTACTTTACTACAACTTTATGGTATTTGTGTCCTACATTAATACTGATTTGCGGTTCATACTGTTGTATGTAATAAATTATTAAATTATTCAGTTGAATTCAACTTACGTGTAATTTAAATTCTTACTTAAGTTTTAGTCAACGATAAAAATGGAATATTGACGACATGTTTAACACGGAATTTCCCTCACAACATTTTCAGAAAGCCATTTACTACAATTCAACTTATGTCCTAGACTGACCCAAGTCACCTAGGCCCATTAAACTCTATCTTACCCACTAAGCGTCCCGAAGCGTATTTATATTTCATGAGGCCACTGGCACTCGTTGGCCCGTCTAAATAAACAATCGAAGGAGTTGCGAGCTGTTTGAGCCGCCGCAAACACGTCACGAGAGGTCGCTAGGAGTCTTCTACGGGAAGGGCGCGGTCATATTGGGTGAGAGTTATCAAAATCAAAATCAAAATCTATTTATTTGTGAAACATGTGTACAAAAGATCTTAATCTAAGTTACAGGGTCTCAACATGCTCTGCCGTCATGCTTCGGCGTACAAATCAATTATAAAAATGTAAAAAAATAAATAGTTAAAATTAAAATTACATTGCAGTTATAAATCAAAAGTATAAATAGTCAATGTCAAAATATATTAAGTGCATCATACAATTATCGATTAATCAGCAATCATAAAAATGTCAAAAAATAAATAGTTAAAATTAAAATTACATTGCAATTATAAATCAAAAGTATAAATAGTCAATGTCCAAATATATTCAGTGCATCATATAATTATCGCTTAAGAGATTTATCATTAAAAAATTCTTTAATAGAATAGTAAGCTCTATCTAGTAGGAGCTTCTTAAGCTGAACTTTGAACTCGGCCAGCAGCTCTATCTGTTTCAGTGACTTAGGCAAGGCATTGAAGACACGAGTCGCCATCCCTGAAACATTGTTTGAAACGCAGGCGGTTCGGTGTCTCGCCGTAATTATATCAAACCTATGCCGCTGCCGCCTATTCTGAACAAATAAATTTCTATTTAATGCCACAAAAACACAAATTTCGAATATATAGAGCGAGGGAAATGTCAAAATTTTTAAATCTTTAAAGTGCTCCCTACAACTGTCCGTTGGCTTTAAGTGCTGTACTGCTCTTATGCATCTCTTTTGCGCCTTGAAAATCATTTCTCTTTGTGAGCAATTTCCCCAAAATATAATACCGTACCTAAGTGCAGATGCAACATACGAATGGTAAGCGACCAACAATGCACCCCTATTAACTTTTTTTGATAGTTGATACAGCATGTAAGAGAATTTACTCAATTTTTCACAAACATGAAGAGAGTGTGTTTTCCATGTCAAATTGTTGTCAATGTGTATTCCTAAATGTTATAAAAGTCATCTAACAAAATGCTATGCGTAATTATCGGGTTTTCATTGGCATTGTTTTTAAATAATGAAGTAATGGATAAAAGTTGTTAAATCAATGCTCTATTAATGTCATTATCTCTTAGCCTCTATTTTGTTTTTTCTGTCATACATAAATTAGAAACTAGTGAACATCGTATAAACTCCTAACTAGCCACGAAATGTATCGAAACTTTTGAACTTTTTCGATGACTTATGACCAATCATAAACTTACGTTAACATTACACCAAATTTATGTAACTAATAGATCAGTCTTCCCTTTCTAAATCTAAATAACCTGAGAATGCTCATCTCTTTTCAATTATGTGAACAAGCCCCTACCGAAACGTTTAGGATAAGGACAGAGCCATGCATTATTGATACCTGCTAGAATAAAACTGTAAATGGTTTCACAACAACCCTGAGGCTTCACTGGAAGTAGTTTCCGAAAAGGAATAGACTTCGAAATAGTGGAAAACGTGACTTAGACTTAAAGGTTAGGGGTGTGTCATTTTGGTGGTTAATCAAGGTGTTGGCAACCCTAATATTGTAAATGAGGAAAGTTTTTATTTGATTATAAACGTTATGTATCTATAGAAACGAATTGTGTGTGTCCCGCCTCTTATAAACGTTCAACTACTTTGATGCATTTTCCACCTATTACTAAAATTTGTATACCTTACGTATTACAATATAAAGTTTGAAACACCTATAACCACCGAGTATAAGGTAAATGGTATTCAATAACGCAACACTGGTTTTCTGGTCCAGAAACATTGAAGGTCTGTAATCTCTGCCAACCCCTTTTGTAAACGTGCTGTGAGTGTATTATTAGGCAAAGTCACAGCTTGTGCAGAAATCCAATGTTACCATGTCTATTTCGTTCGGGAAGGTAATTTATAGATACATCAAAACATTTTTTAACAGATGCACTGCACTCAACGTTACAAACATTTATATATATTTTTTGTATTTATAGATAAATGACCTTGAAACATTGTCCATTGGTCATTTATATTAATATTACGTTCGTCTTTTAAATTTTTATAATTTTAACAATGACAATTATTCTTCGGTTGCAGCGGTTGGCAGTGTTGGCGTAACCATGGCGACGGAATAACAAGAATTCAAACGCTATAGAATCAGTTTTTGTACTTTGGCCAACGTAATCGAATGATCTATCTTGGGCTTTGTTCCGACTGGGAGTGATATGGCTTTTTTATAAAAATAGAATTATTATTAATTTTATTACTAGTAGTATTTTATCAATAAATAGTCTACCAAGGACGATCGTACTTTTTTAATTTTAATTAGCGATATTCTTTTAAATACACTACTTCCTGTTGTAAAAAAAACGTACTTCTATTTTTTTTACAAAACAGTAACAGTAGTTTTTCACTTTTTCACGTACCATGGTTTTAGGGTGAATGCATCGATGTCGGGCTTTATGGGTTGGCTGCATGCCTCTTAATTTACGAGCCACCTGCCACCTGGCACTCGTGGCATTTTCGGCAGTTTATTCTGGAATAGCCACTGCCTATTTGTTTCTATACATAGATGTTTATACAAATACAGTTAATGGCAATAATACTAGCAGGGATGAACAGAAGCTTAGGGTGAAATTAGCCCTTAATATTTCATTAGGAATAGCTTTTGATTATATCATAAAATACAAGATCGTTTGAAATCAACATTTGATTTCAATATTAAGTTGTAAGAACAACTGGTTCAGTTCTGCTCAGAGGTTCTGTCCACCCCGAAATTGATTAAAGGTCGTAAATGTATATGTATTTATTTATGAACAAAGATCTCAGTAACTACAATGGTCACTCAAACTTTCGAATTTAGGTCAAAAATAAAAATTCATGATACTTTAACAGGTATATTTCAACTGGGCTATATCCATCGGTTTATTGGTGGCATTAATATGCATAAATTAATATCGTACGGCAGTTCATGTGACGCCAACAGCCGTAACATGGCTCCATAACCCTTATGGGAGCCGTTTGTATTCACTCCGCCTGCGGAACGTGGAATATCAAAAATTCACTTGAATTTATTCAATATTGGTCACCGCCGATACATACATGTATGTATTACAATACATGCATGCATATTGGAAGTATTTTACATATATTTTAAACAGAAGTATAATGTATAAATAAAGTTTTTTATTCAGTAAAAGTAAAAAGTAAATGTATTCGAAGTAAAATTAAAAATAGTGTGATAAGGGAAGGTTGCGGTTTGAAAGAAGATGTAGTGACTAAGATTGAAAAGAGCATGCTTCGATGGTTTGGACATGTTATGCGGATGAATGATAGGAGATTGACAAAAGGAATATATATGAGTGAAGTGGAAGGGCGGTTACGTAGGGGCCGGCCTAATAAGACATATAACAGTCAGATAGACGCTATATTAAAAAAAGGTGACGTTAGGAGTACCTATAACCGCCGAGAGTGTATGAGAGGATGTATGAATGTCAATGAAGCGAAAGTGGTCTGTCAGGATCGAGACAAATGGGGATCCGTGATTTCTGCCTACCCCTCTACAGGGAATCAGGCGTGATGTGTATGTATGTATGTATTCGAAGTAGCTCAGTTGTTTGGGGGCTTGGCTCTGTATCAGTAGGTACAGGGTTCAAATCCCGTTTGAGTATGTACCAATAGAAATGAAGTTAAATGAATTGTACATTTTAATAATAAAAACACATTTACAAAATGCATCGAATTATACGGTGAGGGAAAACATCGTTAGGAAACCTACCTGTTCGTCAAACAGGTAATACTTAGTGCTTGTAAATGGTGATATGGCTTACCACCTGTCACATTGAGTACTAACTATCTGGTTAACACGTGGGTTCGAGCTATCCATAGAATTACTACCTTCGCAATTGCTGAAATGGAAACCTGATCCGACTTCCCCGCAAGGTTTAATGGTCGTGAATGCGTTTGTCTAAAAGATGCAATATTTCGAACAGTTAACACAGTAACCCTTACACATGCTCAATGATAATTTAGTATAAATAAGCTAACATTTAATAACTCTCTTAAAATTAATTTTCGTTCATGAGAAGTTCAGTGTCAGTATATTTTGCGTTCATGTTACATGCTCCTAGTATTGTATTCTCAGATTATTGTATGAGGTTATCAGAAATGGATTTAAATGGAATATATTAAGTGATTATGCTTCCTTTGTTTGTTAACGTCTCTTTTGCTATATCGAAAGACAATGTAATACATACTCGTACCTAAAAAGTATTAAAAGATGCATGTACTAACAAAGGTGTCAACATAATCTGTTTAATTGTATATGTATAAAAGATTTAAAGACGGTAATTGATGACTACTTAATGAAAAATAGACTCGTTGTCGGTTCACAGAATATTTATTACTGAGAAACATAGTAAGAGATATCAGTATTGATGTCTATGTAGACCATGCCTTTAACTCTTACAAAGACATTTTAGTAAAAATAGACCTTTTCAACTGACGCGTGAGTATGAGCAACATGGCTGAAACATCGGGTAGCAAAAGTAATTCTTTGTTTATAAAATATACGCGTATATAAGTCCCGTTTCTTGTAAAATGAACAAAATCGCGAGCCTCTCAAAAATACATAGAAACAAAGAAAGTAAAACATTTGTTCACTGCTTATATAAATTTTAACATAATACTATTACATACACACATTGACACAACAACAATATTAATGAATACGCACTTGATGCAGTGAAAAGGTTCTGTCTGAGTATTTGATCCTCCGACAGCACCCAAACCGAGCTCTGTCTCTATCTGCGTACTTTATATAATATACACACATAATACATTCATACGATGATAAAACTAACATAAAAAACTGACATACGTGCTTAGATGCGTTGAATATTATGTAATCTAGTATAAAAACTCAACTTATTTAGTTAAAGAAAAGGTCTTAACCTTTTCTTCATTGAAAATAATGGTACCAACCCATCACTATATAAAAACCTACCCCCGTGTATCATAACCATAGTACACGAGTATTAATTCCATCAAATATTCCATACAGAATTCAAAAGCAGGAAAAGGAAAATAGAAAATTGATAACAGAGCTCTGCTCTTTCAACGAGCGCTGTTTAGTTTAATATTTTATTATTGGTATATGCGAAAAAGGTTCCCGTTTTTACCGAATACCTCCTTGGTTGCTGTAATAGATGAATGAACGTAAAAGGAACTAGTGAGCTAGTATAGAATGAATGTAAGTATATTTTTATTACTTTATATAAATGAATAACTTTACGATTGTAGTTTTAATTTTCAAAAAGTTTTTCAATTGGTTCTGTTTAAATAGTTATATTAAAATGACCAACATATGGGCATAAAAAAACAAGAATAATTAAATAAATTGTAAACTTTTTAATGTTACGTTTATTTTTCTTAAATAGGTATTAAAAGAGAGCTTAGAAATCAAGTCAATATTTTTTATTGATAACACTTTTTGATTGAATAACACTTCACTTTATAATTAAGTTTATAATTGAAATCGATATTTTTTATTTCAAATAACACTTTCCTTTTTTACTTATACCTTCCCTACAACTCAAATGCAAAGTATGCATAATAAAATCAAATGTATGTACGTAAATATGTATGTATGTTTGTAATTTAACACCACAATGAAACCGGTGCGGTTGGGAGGCGCTCATAAAACGGTGTTTTATTTGCATCCGTAAATCACAAGTTTACAGTAATACAGGTTTACAGCGTCTGTACTCCTGCCATGCCTTTATAGTTATACGTCGAGAGCGTTTTTCTTTGTAGGGGACGCAGAGATCACGGATCTACGTGTTTTGTTCCTGTTTAGCTGCTTTTGTTTGTGTACCCTACACCACACTACACTACCCCATTATTTCGAATATCGTATGTAGCCGCTTATATTGCATGTTGGTCACTGTAGTACAGAGTTTGCATTAACTGGTGTTTTGACTATTAATATCTTGGTTAATAGAGTTAGAAATAAAGAAAGCTTCTTTTTTACATCTTGTTGGGCACACCAAGATATAAGAAATTATGGAACCTTTAAGAATGATACTGTGATGTGATAATATGTTAGTAATATGCATACAAAATACTTCAATTCCATTCACGGCACAGACCATTTTGGAAGTACATTAAAACACTTCATGCCCGTTTCCATACACAGGTATAGACAGAGCTCACGGATCCCCATTTATCTTGATCCTAACAAACTACTTTCGCATCACTGACATCCATACACCTCATATACACGGAAGTACACTCCAAATAACTGAGCAAAACACCAACTTTCTTCTAAATTTTCCAGCACCAACTCAAAACAGCAAATGATTTAGTCAAACAAATTGAGTCGAGATTGTTCTGGGTCATGCCATTGCCAGCTCTCCACTGATTAGGTGCAGCTCAGCTGGGTTCTGCTGCATACTCCAGCCGTTTTGAGCTTCATTTACTCAGGTTATTTTGCTGTTCTTTGTGAATTGTTCTAGGAGATGATTGAATGCAATTTTATGCGGGTGAAGGCTAAGTGAATAGGGTTAAAAAAGGATTTATATTATTTTATTTCGTTGTTAACTGTTAGGGATTCAATGTCCTTGGTTATTTTTACCATTATTATTCGGTTTACGATGGTATTTGTTATAAATGAATGAATATCACATAATAATACGAATTGAATACTGATTAATTAATATGTTACTAGATTTACCTAATACGCCTGGTATACATTAACTAGTGGAATTTTATTTTATGTCCGTCCAATTATAAGTCGATATTCAGCCTATCAATGCATAACGATATTCAAATCCACCAACCTATATTTTTACACAAAGCATTTAAAATTAATCCTCCTTCCAATCTCCTACTCAAACCTTTCCCAACACTTCAATTTCAATCATTAACGTAATATCCAAATACACAGAGACTGGCATAAATAAGAATACCTTGTCCCAGCGTTTGGCCAATTCATTAGCGATTGGCTGGCATCCAAATTGGCGGCGCCGGCAGTTAGCGCTTTTTGTCAGCGAACCGAGTGTCATAGCATTAACCTATTCTAATAAGTTACGATGATTCTCTTGCCAATCGCCCTGGCTGATTGGGTTTGGGTTCAATGCGATTGGTGGTTGATAGTGTTTTAGCTTAATTATGATATGTCAGATAGACGCCATATTGAAAAAGGGTGACGTTAGATTCCTGTAACCGCTTAGTGTGTGATCTGTATGAGTGTCAATGAAGGGAAAGTGGTTTGTCAGGATCGGGACAGTATGGGATCCGTGATCTCTGCACACACCTATACGGGGAAACTGGTGTGATATGTATGTGTGTCTTGAAATAAGTAAACATATTGAAGCAATTAATATCAAACGTAATTGGAGTTGTAACCTATTGCATCACATTAAGTTAAATTTTGATACTCTTATGAATGTGAAAGAAATATTAATACAAAAAACCAGTCAAAACTTTATAAAAAAGACGTTTAATTTTTTTGCTATAGATTCTTCTATTTTGTCAGCTATTTCGATACTTATTTTATAAACAATTATTTAGTCATTAGTTGGCAAATAAAAGGTCAAAGCCTTTATTTGATTAAACATTTGGAGACAACTTATTTGAGACACACCACTTCTCACCAACCATTTACCATCAAGAGAAGTAAATGATTAAACTATGATATTTTTATGCATGTGTATTTACGGTTATAATTTCGCGACATGATTAAACTATAATATCGCCTATATTTTATGTGTTTACTACTTCATATCCCTACATTATAACATCACATCACCCAAAATTAGGAGGCATCCAATCAACAGATTTGTTTGCTTACGAAATTGCCGTCAATATGGGGAAAAATTGCTCATTCAATTATGCACGATTTAATTTCAGCCCTTTTGATGGGATGGGATTACACATCAGGTTTATTATACCCGAAGGCATGGACAGGGTTGTTAGTGTATAAGTTGGGGTGAGGAAAATAGGGATCCGTGATCTCTGCCTACCCCTCTGAAGTGATGTATGTATGAGAAATGTGTGTGGAATTATTGGTTGCTAAGTAGTTCTTTATGTATTAGATTTGTCCATAGGTGCTTTTAAAATACTAAATTGTCTATATATTTTTTACACATAAATTTTTGGGGAAATTAGAAATTTGTAAAATCAAAAACACTAATAATATTATCCTGCCACAATTTTCTAACTGGATAAGCATTAATATAGACTAAAAACATATAGTTTTAATAAATGAAGATGTAATAATCACTATTTACCATAACTTTAACAGTCAACTGTACACATAGTAGTTTTGAAATATTGTTATTAATAGGGTTAAAAATAGGATCCAAAAATTTATATATTTACTATGCGATATAACAATTGTTTTAAAATATTTTTTCACCCCTTCCAACAAAGTATTCGTAACACGACAGCGAAATTGTTTGACGGTGGAATGACAATGTTTTTTAATTAACAAAGTTCAAACCCACCCTTTGGAATTTTAGAAATTAATCGAGCAGAAAGTTAGATAGGTGCATTCTTTACACATCCCCTTGCTGATTCGAACCCCTAGTGAAAGGGCTGCTTAAGTTTTGAAGCGTCGCTAATCGTGAGGCCCCGGGTTCGATTCCTGGTGGATGCAGAGTCAAGAACTACGCTTTTCTGCTGCTTTCCAGTCTGGTTGTTAATTTTATATGCTATATGTGTATTTATAACATATCATATAACATGTATACATTTCTTAAATATACGTTTACTAGTACCCTTAACACATGTCCTAAATATTGTTATATGTACAAAAACTTCTTAAAAATTTCAATGTCTATCGAATTCATATACAAAGATATTACTCCACCGTAGAAATGACATATTGACCTATGAAAAAGGTAAATATATTTCTTATTTAGTTATTCCTTTCTACCATCTATCAAACGCGGTGTATGCATAAAGTTGCCATATAAACCAATTTTATGCGTATTCAAGCGCGACATAAAAAAGTTATGGCCGGGCCCTCGATAACTCTTACAGCGAATAAAAACACTTTATGTGTGTTAAGGTACTCTATTTTTCTATTTAAAACATTCATATAAGCATATCGACTCCTATATTTTTCAAGGATTGATGTAGCAATGTCCCGTGCTAGTCTTTGGCGTAACAAGAATGCCAACTAGCTGCAGTTCTTCCCAGCATGTCCTAGTAGGCGACTAAGGGTTTATATAATATGGAATTTATTCACCTTTGAGCATGAATATTGGGGGTTGTGATGTCTTATGGAACATTGGTGATAGATAGCTAGCCAATCACCCATTTGATTCCATTGTTCACTAGTCCCTTAATCGCCTCCTATGACAAACCGGGAAGAACGGCAGCTAATTAGCGTTATTTTTACGTTGCAGACTAACACGAGACATTTATAAATGTATGTATGTAAGCAAATAGAAAAAAAGTACTAACAATAATTTGAATGAGACCTTAATATATTTAAAGTGCCTTGAATATTTATTGTCGGAGGCAAATTAAGATAAAAGCAACAACTTAAGACGAGGAGACATTAGAATCCACTTCGTAACTAGACTCACTAATTGACAGTCTAAGAGGAGCTTTATCACTTTTTTATTTATTATTTTACAAGCAATAATTCTAATGGCTTTAGGGGTAGAGGAATCTATTATTATAATTTCACTCTGTTTGAATTTGAATTTGTTTCTAGAACAGAAGAGCATGTATGAGAAGGTTAATGGGTGTGAGTTAAGCAAGATAGATTTGTCAGGATCGGTTCAGGTGGCAATCGATTGTCTTCCTATCCCGTTGTGAATAAATATTCACGCCTCTACGTCCCCAACGGGATAGGCAGAGTATGTATGTATGTCACTCTATTTAACTAAAATGAATAAGGGTGACGTTAGAAGTAAATAGGTTGCTATAAAAAAGACAAACGCATTTACGACCATTAACCCTTGTGGGGTAGTCAGAGGTTCAGGTGTCCATCTCTGAAATTGCGAAGGTAGTAATTCTATAGGCACCTCAAACCCACGTGTTGCCCAGATAGTCAGTGCGCAATGTGACTGGTGGTTAGCCATGTCGCCATTTACAAGCACTAGTTTTCTCTCGCCGTAGTGTCATATATAACTGCCAAGTGTGTATATGGAGGTGTATGAATATAGATTATCAGTAATTTTTACATACCCTTCTAGAGTTATTTCAAACTGTTTTAATCTAATATGTTAGGATCAAATATGAACATTCTCAATCGAGAACATATTGCCAAAATTGATTGAAATATTTGACCGAAACTTCTAAGATACTTAATCGGAATTCTTTGCACAAAGTTATGGGTCGGGTACACTTATTAGATCTTAAATAACATGAGTATGATTACGACTGAAATTCTCTTCTAAGTAGTCAAAGTTTCTCCACTTTGTTGCAAAATTTCTATTCCATTAATTTTTACAGCATCGTGCTTAATACCTTACACACAATATACTAACTCATCACGCCCGTTTCCCAATAGATGAGTAGGCAAAAATCACGAGAATTTGTACGAAGAGGTATTTGATGTCTTTGAGACGAAGGTACTTTGCCAGATCGAGACAAATGGGGATCCGTGATCTCTGCCTAGTCCTCTATCTAAAATATATCTTAGACATAATCATTTCGTAGTTCTTTTAATAGGAAAAAGGAGGTAGCCAACTTATGCAACCTACAAATACTTCACGACCATTACCCCTAGCAGGGTACTAAGACGTTCCAGCGCCACTATTGCGTTCTAAATCTATGGCCGTTTCGAGCCTACGTAAAAAAGATACATACATTCACATCACGCCTGCTTCCCTATGGCGGGGTAAGCGGAGATGCCGGATCTCAATTTGTCTCAATCCAGGAAAAACATTTTCGCTTCATTAAAAATAATACCAACCCGTCGATTATAATTCTAATGTAATGCTTTATCAATATGTCATCTAGCTGACTGGCATGTCTTATTTGGCTGGCCCAACGTAACCATATTATTACCTATATACATATATATTTTTTATATATTATTATATTACTATTTATAGCTTATTTTTACTTTTGAATTTAGTTGAATCTGTTGGGCAATAGGCTAGCTGTTCCATGTAACATCACAACCCCAATATTCATGCTAAAAAATGATCATGGAGATATTATCCAAGATTCTGTTCACCCCGAAAGGGATTGTAGTTTGTAGAAGAATGTATATGTATTTATAGTTTATCTTCAATTTATCTTGGTCCCTTGTCTGATCTGTCAGTCATAAGTCATATCGACGGTGAAGCATCTTGGTGATATTAATTTCCGGAATGCCACAGCCTTGATGGGAGTAATTAGAGCCTGTACTACCTATTCTGCTGGGTAGGTTGTGGGTCTAGTACAATAATGGACTCAACACCTGTTAAATGAGATGTTCTTGGGATGAAATGTAGGTTGTAAGAGGATTTAGGCATGTGTAATTATAGTAATCAGTTAATAATTGATAAAAAACTGTTTCATAAATTATTATATTTTATGATTAATAACTAGCGGGACTTATCGCGTATGTTTTTATATAATAAAGTTACCTTTATTAACCCGACGTTTCGGCTACGTTGCAGCAGCCATGGTCACGGGCAGACTAACTGCAACGTAGCCGAAACGTCGGGTTAATAAAGGTAACTTTATTATATAAAAACATACGCGATAAGTCCCGCTAGTTATTAATCATGAGTATAAATCGCGAATCTCTTAAAACTATTATTATATTTTATCTTTGAAAAGAAAATTATTTGCCAGCATGTTTAATCGCACTATGTAACAGTAAATAGAAATCCCTGATCTCTGCCTATCCCTCAATAGAAATATATGCTTGATGTAAATAAAGGCATTCGAAATTATAGTGACAGACTGTTATTGATAAGAACCTGTTTCATAATTTATATGTTACTTTGGAAAACAAAATTACTCGTATTTACCAGCGTAAAAAAATATCAATAAAACAGCAAACAGGATTTCCATCTCTCTGCTTACCCCGCAGAATCATAAGTTTGACGTATTGATGACATTATTAATACACCCTAAAAGTGACCAAAATCATACGTCACAAATCTACGAATGATAGCTCCGTAGTATAGCTGGAGTGAAATTGATCTCGGCCGATTTGATTAGCGCCGAGCGCTACGAAATTGCACCGACGTTCGTAGCAAGCCGACTTTTTGCTACGGGGCAAAAAGTTTCAAAATCAATTATGGATTTTGATTAGTTACTTTCACAGATGAATGGGATTTTGTGGTTGTATGGTGATAGCTGGGACGTTAACTTAATGCTAACTAGTTGCCAATCTTCTTGGTATGTCGAAAAGATTACTAAGGGACTTGAGGTTAATGGAATTGTATTGAATATCAATGTCTTAGTCTCTTTTTTATTGCACTGCATCAAGTTTTCCAAATATTTTTATTTTTTAAATGTACTTGTAGTAAATAAAGTGTTTCCTATTTCTTTCTATTTGTTTGTTAAAATTAAGTAGACCTAGGTTATGTTAATTCTTCAAGGTACTAGTATAAGTATTATGAATGTTTGATTTGAACCTCTTAAAGTTAGTAGTGATGGTAAATTCGAATTCTGAATGTTGCGTATTTTCTAAACTGATGTTAACGAGTATTACATATACAAATATGATGAAGGATGTCATAGTTAAGTCAAATACCTATCACCACCTATCTGATTAAACATTTCACACAACGCTCCAAAACACAGTAAACCAGTCAACCATTACATTACCAAACAAAACAAACACGAGATATATTCAAGCGAACAAATGAGCTTGATCCATCATAATGGAAGCCATTTGTAAAAAAATACATTCAAACAATCAGTGGGTACTCAAACAGAAAGAGTGATACAAATATAACAGTTTTGTATGAAACCAGTAAGTTTATCACTTCTATGTAATTACATATGCATTCACGTGTTTTAATCCCTTTTGGGGTGTACAAAACCTGGGAGATATTAATACATTCACGTCCTTTAATCCCTTTTGGGGTCTACAGAACCTCGGAGATATAATATCTCATAGGTCACTTATGAGCATGAATATTGGGGTTTCGATGTAATAATGGAACATTGGTGACAGGTTTCTAGCCCATCGCTCAATAGATTTTATTCACACCTAGTCCCTTAGTCACCTCCTACGATATAGGAGGCATGGTAGCTAGTTAGCATTCTTTTTACATCCCACACTAACACAGCATTCCCAGACTAGTACATGTAATTACAGTAACACTTATATGATAACGTGGAGGAAACATGCCTATTATCTGAATAGGCAATAGTCAGCGCCTCTGCAACCAGCCCATAGAACACTACCCATACCTCGACCGAGTTACTACTTACCTATTTACCCTACTTCTACAGGATCACCTAACCGATGGGATTGCAACTCACAACATGCCACACCTATTTCACTTTTTCACACTTTTAGTAATTATACTCGTACTTATGATAAACTTAAGAGTCTCCGAGATTATTAATACTAATTAATAAGAAATTTAATAATATACCGGACACTATAACACCAATTACACAATTTGCTTTTAGGCTACTAGTCAATGTTTATTGAATAAACAGATACTTATTACATAAAGACAAATACATAAATAGTATATACTCGTACAATCAACGACCAGACTGGAACGAAAAAGAAAACTGTATTCCTTAACTCAGCCTCAATAAAGAATCGAACCCGGGATCTCACGCATCAAAGTAGGCATTGATGGACATGCCTACAAATGCATCCTTAATACCATTTGTTTCCAAGGTAGGCTTTGGAGGCTTCTTTGAGCAGCCATTAGGCGACGCACGGGCTGCCAGCTGCACCTACGATGGGCGCATTCGGAATCGAAGACGTGACTCAACCGGGGCTCAAAGCAAAGTGTCACGGGACCCTATTCTGAAGTGATTTTGTGTCAGTTATTTGTATACAAATGTTTATTACGAAAGGTTTTGGTATGTTACAAAACAATACTTCATAAATTTAATAGCTTGGAACAGAAACAATTGTTTATCTTAAATGAATTCTATTTTCTTAGGTACTCACGTAGAGTTTCAACTATGGAATCAAAAGTTTCGGTTATTGACTATGTATCATATTGTACAGAATTTTTGTATTGAGACATAAGCGACTCTATGTTTTAATACAAAAGCATAAACGGCGAGACTTTTAGTATGGACATATAGCAGAGTTGGAAAAGGAACTAGGAATAAAACACATCGATTAAATTACTCATACTGTGTGAGTTTACTCACAATCCATATATCGTATCGTAATGTAACTGAAGTATATTTATGTAAGTACGGTGGGCTACCTACATATATGAGACACCACTAGTTTTAACGTATATCACGTTTCAGATACCTAAATACATATGAATTTCCTAACTAATTCCTCCAACCTCTCCCCAGCCTTGCAGAATACCCTCCCAGGCACTACCTTGGTGCATTGGCGCACAGGTCACGGCAGGCGCAGGATCAAAGGGGCTGAGCCAGACTTGATTCGCTCCGAGTCAGCACACTAACGACCTCTGCAGTTTTATTGCCGATTGCGTATTCACTTGTTGACTGCCTGCGTCTGTGGCATACTGCGGACGTATTAAAGGACAACGGTTGTAAACGGTCTTAGATATAATACGTATATTCACTTCACATTCACTTCCACTTTCCACATTATCACGTGAACAAGAAACACGACAACAAATACATACATACATACACATCACGCCTGATTCCCTTTAGAGGGGTAGGCAGAGATAACGGATCTCCATTTGTCCCGATCCTGACAGACCATTTTCGCTTCATTGACATTCATACATCCTCTCATACACTCTCGGCGGTTATAAGTACTCCTAACGTCACCTTTTTTCAATGTAACGTCTATCTGACTGTTATATATCTTATTAGGCCGACCCCAACGTAGCCGCCCTTCCACTTCACTCATATATATTCCATTTGTCATTCTGCTATCATTCATCCGCATAACATGTCCAAACCATCGAAGCATGCTCTTTTCAATCTTAAACAAATAGTATCTACTAAGTCACTCTTTAGCATGAACGTTGAGGTTGGGGTGATGACAGATTGCCCAAAAGATTCCATTGACCCCTAGTTCCTTAGTCTTCTTCTACGATATGCCACGAAAATACGTCTGCATAATAAAAATCTGGGGCATAAAAAGAATGCTGATTAGCTGCCGTTCTTGGATATAATAACGTCTTTACACCGGTTGTAGGGTGGTCCTAATATAGGAAGATATTTACGGAGTATTTAAAGAGGTTCTAAAATTATAGATTAGGTTATTATTAAGGACACATCAAACCCTCGTACTATCAGTCAGCGCGCTAACGTTGCTAGAATCTTCACTATGTCATGCACTACAGGTAGTGTCTTTTCTTAATGTTCTTATCATTTGTACTTGTAGATTTTACATAAATATAATACATAAATATTTGTACATAGTAGATATTATTTAAAAACATACATATAGTGTATTTATAAATTGTCATTTGAATAAAGTAGCAAAGTAAACGTTTTTCGCAAATATTTCTAAAGGCTCATAAGCACTCAGAGTTAGACATTAATTGAAGCGAAACAAAAGCGTCGCTAAGCCCGTCTTTTGTTCCCAATTAGAGTTGTTGCCTCCCGTTCCCAGGTGTCGCTAGTAGTACGCTAACAACACGAAATTAGCCAGGCAAAGTGCACGGACGAATCTTTGTTCCTTTTTTATTCCATTTAGTATCGTGCTAATTAGTTTCTTTTTAAGCAAAAAGGTTCTACAACACTCCACCATTGTTCAGTGATGAATTGTTAAACTGCAACGGTCGTGAATAAATAGAGTTATAATTATCCTTCTTAAGGTGGGGATACGTCATATACATAGAGTAAAGTGCAGTACCTATTCATAATTGATAACCATGTTTGACGAAATTGCTTATGTAAGCAGTGTGATTATATTATACTCGTATATAAAATAGTTCTAGGTAATATCGAATAATTTTTCATATTTTGGTGGAAACAAAGGCGTTTTTATTATCTGTATTTATTATGTGCTTTTTTAGTTGAATGAGCTGCCAAATTTCAACGAAGTTCTGTATTTTTTTAGTGTCATTCCAAATGAAATGGAATATGTTAAAGAGATTTAATTCACACAATTCACGGACAGGTAGGCCGAAATCACGGATACCCATTTGTCTTATAATGTAAGGATATTCCAAGACATCACATGAGTGCAAAAATTTTATCTTATAACTCTTAGAACCTTAGTCACATCATACCACATTATATTTTTGCACCAGGCAGATTAAAGTTGCAAGATGGTTACATAATATTGAATAGTGGTCGTTGAATCTTAACATTGTCCATTAAACTTCTTAAGCAATAAGTATACATTTAAGACCTTTAATCCCTTACGGGGTGGATACCAAATCGGAGAGGGATTAACTCCTTAGTCACTTTTTAGCATGAATATTGGAGTTGTGATATCATAATGGAACATTATTAACTGGTTTATAGCCCATCACCTAATAGGTTCTATTTACCCCTTGTCCCTTAGTAGCCTCCTACAGGAAGAACGGCAGCTTTTACAACTTTAAGAGATTCGCAATTTATATTTACACATATTTATATTAACATATTTAAGTCCCAGTCCTGTGTAATATCCTTTACTTAGACTTTACCATAGTAGCATAAACCTAAGCCACACTTTTAGACATTCAGCATCTGTATCTACCCCCTAGGAGATACAGTTTGAAGGCAAAGCGCCAATCACGCCACTCATTGGCTCCGCTAACGAGTATTTAATTGAAAAGCTCATCGGAATCCTAATTGCTCAAGTCATTTAACCTTATTCATTTTCATTTCATATGCAGATCGGTCTCACTCATTAGTGTGCGCGCAGACTACTGTTGATTAAATAGATGGGTCACTCTGATTTGGTATTATGTACCTTGCACAATGTAGAGTTACATTTACGTACATAGTGTATAATATACATAGTGTATAATGTAATGTTCTTGTATTTATCTCCGTAATAGCTGAGTAATTTGTTTATTACTGTATCGAATCTACTTTTAACCACATATTAAATCAAATGATATTATGAACCTCACAAGTAATGTTTCTCAATGTCGAACTTTGAGTATTGATTCTTTTATATAGGAACATTAAATGATTCTCATACATATGATTATTCATGCACGTATAAAGTTACTAGAAAAGAGAATTTACGACTAGCATCTCCCTTAAAACTTTCCTACAATATCTCAAGAATCCAATTAATTCACTTAAATGAAAATTTAACTCCATAAATTGTGCCTAGTCTATTCGACCCATATACTAAAATAAAGGTACCTCCACACGTACATAGGTGGCGTAATGGTTGCGGTGCGATGGCGGTAATGCCTCCGCTTCCCTGAACATGCAGGTGCTAATAACAGGCGGAAGATGCAAAATCAAGCAGACTGACATTGCAGCTTGTGAGTCGAAAGTGTATGTGTGCCTTTTTGGTGTACTCATATACTAGTATTAATAAATTCACGAATGTATGTTTTCCTGGTAATAATGTAGCACTGTTGTTAAGCAGGCGAACATTAAATAACTGGTTTATGTGGTATAGAGAAGTTAAGTTTTATTTACCGAAGATTGACAAGGAAACTAGATCTTTACTTAAAAGAGTATTTTTGTGTCTGATAAGCATTATTCACACCTATATTTCCTGATATGTTCTATTCATTCATTTCAAGTGCCTTATTATTATATTCCTATTCAATTTATCTGTTACTATACCTGTATCTACTATTTGGTAGTTAACAATTTTGCTGTAAGAGTAGTTCCAACGGAAGCTTCCTTCTTCTAAACTCCCACATACACACTCCATAGTTTTTCCAGCAGCGCACAATTATTAGAAAAGTTGGCTTAAACACTTGACGAAACTAAGCGAGTAGTTGTTTCGAGTGCCCGGAGGCTCCATCTAGGTTTGTCAATATGAAGCAATGAAACTTCTGCTCGAGTGTTTAAGTGCTTACGCACGTAGCGTAGCTGTGATGCTCACTGCTAATCTGGGACTTGAAACAGAGTAACCAGTTGTGTGTCTTAATGTCATATAATATTATAAGTGAGGTATAATTTGATAGGAGTGTTTTAATATTTCTTTGTTTATTAACTATATGAGTTTCACTGCCTCTAGAATTTGCAGAAACAAAGGTTTCTCTTTTTACCGGAAAAGCTATATATTTTATAATGTATATGCGTCGTGTTATACCCAAACGAGTATACAGTATATTTAAAGTATTGTATATCCTTAACTTTAATCCTCATGCCATATTACTCTGGGACAGCTTAAGTTCAAACGAATAGAAACAAAAATTGGTAAATATCTCAGATTATATTTGCAAATATTGTATTAGGAATAGCATGAGGGGCAGATCTCAATAGAGATTATCATAACTGTTTTCACGCTGTATCAGTTTTGCTTGGGAGGCGCAAAAACAGCTGAACACAATAAGGTTACATCCCTATCGAAACTGACTTACCTAGAATCGTTCCCAAGAAACAATAGTGACGTTGATGGTGAATAAAAATGGATGTTCTTTTCTTTTAATTACTACTATGGCGATACATAATCATTAAATACGCAAGTATATACATATAAACATTCACGACTTTTAATCCCTTTGAGGGTGAACAGAACCTTGAAAATATAATATCTTGTAGGTGATTTTTTTACATTGGTAACAGTTTGCTATCCCATCGCCCAATAGATTCTATTTATTAACGTAAAGAAAACGTTAGGTACTGATGAAAATAAATGTGAAACTTAAAAATAGCTACGTGTTATGACATATATATTTATATAAGTTTAAAAAAAAATTAAGCGTTTAATGTCCCTTTTTTGAAATAATTATGGCCTCATAACAATCATTTTTTATAATATGTCTTCAATTTGGTTGAGACAAAGAATACATTAATTTGGGTGTTTAGCGGGCACGACATAACCTCGACGTTGCGGAATTGATAGCAAAATACGGAGAGATATATCTGAGCTCAATTATATATATATATATATATATATCTACTACACTGTTTTTATTATGAATAATAACATTTAGTCTATTACGTTGTCCCTGGGACCAAATAAATGCATTTAATAATAATGAAAACGTTTATTTCACAACTACAAGACATAGAAGAAAATATAGTAATAACACAGATAATATAATACTACGTAATAAGATATAATAACTTACAAAAAGAACAGATTTTAATACAAACACACAAGTTGTTCTTGTGTGTGCCATTGCGGTTTAAAAAAGGTTCCGTCTCAGCTTGGTGTGTTACAATTTCTTTTTTCTATTAAATAAATATGGCACGTTAAGAAGCACAATCGTTTGAGATAATCGTTATAATAATTTATATTTCACATAAAGTATGAATGGTTGATAAGTCACATTAAATAAAAGTAAAGTATCTTCTCGTTTCTCAATAGATATGTGTTTAAAACAAAATTACTGTAAAGTTTTCTTGACAGTTCCTTTTTAAACACAAAGCCACATCCTTTAATTTCGCACCTCCTGTTCTCAAGTTGAGCCTCCGAAGCCAATCAAGCGCTGCTCGGCGGTCACGACTCATCCGCGAAAACTGCTCCCACTAACAACTACATCTTTGCTCAGGGCTAAGCCTGGCTCTTGAGGGGTTAAGGCTACGAGGGAAACATGTGGTGTGTAATTTACGTGGGGCGATGTGTGGTATATAAAAAATTGATGTAGCAGTTTGTTCTGCTAACTTTAGCGACATGGCTGAGCTATTGGTTAACTTTAGATTTAATTCATTATTTACTTTTCGATATGATTGTTAATATAATTGTTAAAATTTTATTAATATGTAAAATCCATGACTAAGTTAATATATGATCAGTGGGTATACATGGCAACATTATATAATGTAATATAATTATAATGCTCAACCTATGATGGTCTCTCTATCCTTGAATAATCCGATAAGAATTACAATTGTTATGCATATAAGATATACGCTACTTAGGTAAAATACTTGTTAATGCGTGTATTTCAGTAATTTATTATTAATAAATAAAATAAGCTCCACATATATTGAATACATTACCTGCATCGTAATTTTTTTTTTAATAAAGAGACAGTATAATATGCAAACTCATTTTAGGAATAACCATAGATAGAGAGCATATTACTCTTCAACTGTTCTTATTAAACCTGTAAATAACTTTTTAAATCTCGCTTAAAATGTCTGTCATCACAATCTATGAGTACATTATATTCAATAACAAAAAACAGTTAACATACTCCTAATCACAACCACCTAAAATTCCAACCCAATATCCGCATAAGAAGCGAACCTATCGCGACTTCTGTTGTGTTTGGTATAAAAATAAAACGTTTTGCTTTTCCCTCTGGCCTTTGTTTTTATAGAATTAGCTTTTTTACTGCTCAGCCCCAATATTGAGTTGAACCGATTTCGTGGCCCTCTCCGTACAATATTTGATATCGTATTTATGTTATTGGAACTTGGGACTACGTACGACCTTCGCCTTTTTCGAGGGTCTCATATTTTCTTTACGCGAATCCCCAAGACGCTTTCGTATTATTTTGTTTGTCTTTTTGCAATAAAATTTTAATGCTATTGGGATGTAGATGAAATGTTGCTTAATCTAGATGTATGTGTTGTTTGAATAAAATATATAGACAAAGACAAGCGGTCAGAGGTTAAGGTATCCATCTCCGCAATCAATTGCATCTCGCAATTGCGAAGGTAGTAATTCTATGGACACCTCGAACCCACGTGTTTAACAGATAGTCAGTACTCAATGTGACAGGTGGCAAGCCATTTCACCATTTACAAGCACTATTACCTGTTGGTAACTGGAACTGGAACATGTAGGTTTCTTCACGATGTTTACCCTCACCGTAGTGTTCGACGTATTTCGTAAAGGTATTTTTATACGCAAAAATTAATTAAATTTTATTTCTATTGGTCATGCTCTAGCGGAATTTGAACCCTGTACCCACTGATACAGAGTCAAGCTTCAAACAACTGAGCTACGTCGAATATTTAAAATATCTAAGTCACTTATAAACACACCATTTCCAACGTTGTTTAAGTTTAATACAACAGAGGCCCAAGTCCATTAATGCCTTTTGCAAAATCTCTGTTCAATCGTTCTACGGTAATGGTGTGAAGTTGTTAGTGGAGCTGCGAAGTGTCAAATTCGGCCATTCCAATGGCTATTTTGCGGTTTTGATAAAACGCATGTGGA
Source organism: Leucoptera coffeella (assembly GCA_030578115.1). Classification (NCBI taxonomy): domain Eukaryota; kingdom Metazoa; phylum Arthropoda; class Insecta; order Lepidoptera; family Lyonetiidae; genus Leucoptera; species Leucoptera coffeella. Next base: position 75,846 of record JAMBLF010000803.1, read on the forward strand.
CTTTGGACTCAGATATATAAATATAACTATAACAGTAAGTAAGTATATATATATATTTATGATATTTGATAATAGGATTACCAGAAACTCATCAGTTATCTCTTACAACATCTAAAGAAGGCAGAATTTAGCATTTTATTAAGTCTCCTTTCAAGGAAAATTCGCTCATAAAAATAAAACTCTGGTAATATAAATATCTTGAAAGCACCCCGTGTCATATTCCTTGTTAGGGGTCACTTGACTCCAAGACATTACGCCATCTAGCGAGACTCTTGTGGAGGTTAAGAATGCCTTCGTTCCTTTATGGGGGAGAAACGGATGGATATTGGATATATGAACCGGGGCGTCTGCTTACATTGAACTGAAGTTTAAAGTAAGAATATTTTTCGTTGCTTTAAGGTACTTGAACAGTCGTCTATGCTGCGTCAACAAAGTCAGCAGCACAGTGAAAGTTGAAAATACAAATAATTATTTTCGCCTGAATATTTAGTCAGTTGTGATGCCAAATTCGCTAAATATGTTTGCTTTGGGATTATATTTGGATCCTCATTTGGAACGAACCGAAGAAGAAGGAAGAGAAGAATTGGAACTTCGATTTCGTTTTTCTTCGGTTTTAGCGGCTGGCGGCGTTGGTGTAACCATGGTGATGGAATAACAAGAAGTTCAAACGCCGTGGCATTAGTGTTTGCACTTCAGCCGACATAACCTTAGTGGTGAATGGCTTAATAGAGAATAAAAAAATAATAAAAAAGGTACTTGAAGAGATGTGAGGTTTTTTTATTTGTGACCAGGGGCCAAAGTCTTCTAATGTGTTTTAGGACAAACGTAGTTTAATACCACTTCTGTAATGTGTGAAGTTGGTAGTGCATGACCAAAAGTGTCGAATTTCACCATATATATCGGCAACAGTGTCAGTTGGTACGGCAATTTCACTTAAAAAAGGCGAAATTTGCCACTTTGCTAATTCACTACCAATTTTACACTATTCCTGATCTGATATTGAACTAATATTTTACATTACTAGTACTAGACTAAAGCTTCAACTTGGTATTTGCATGTAAGGGGGGCCTAGCGATCTTGTTATATAATTTTATGCGATGGACAATTAAGGTTCTAAAACACTAAACAGTTGTTTTTCACTCTTGTTTTAATGAACGGTTACTAGTTTTTTTATATGTCGAGTCAAGGGTTAACAAATCCCCTTGAAAAGTTTCATGTCGATCACGCAGATATTGTACTAAAGTCTAAGCAATATTAACGATAGAACTTCCTGCCTATTTAGTTTAACTATAGGTGTTATGATGGTATTAATATCAAATAAACTAATAAACAAACGCTTACACGACCATATAATATAATAATAAGGGCTAGCAGAATTAATATCAAAAAGTACTGTTATATAGTAATCACCTAACCTGTCCTTATATAAGCCAGTTAAAAAGATTTTAATCTTGATTAGCTTTATGGCCACTAAATAGTCTGGCAAATGGACGCCATTTTAAGGTCCCAAGGGAGAGTACTGAATGAAATTTAAGTTTATAACTAAAGTTCTGGATGTTGTTAGCATACATTGTCTTCCTCAAAGTTTGGATACCTGATTCTACTATTTCATTTATATTAGTATCTCTAAACTATACTTTCGTAGTGTTCTGTCCTTTAAGTAAAATAATGAAAATTATTTGATAATACATTGGTACAAATCCATACGTACCTACTATTTGTATACAAAGGTAACATATTGCCATTTTTGCCGTAGCAGTCATTTTCACTTCATTACATTTTTACGCCTGTTCATACATACATATATTACATAGATATACTACAATGAACTACAGGTGACCACTATGGTAAAGCATAGTATTTGAGATGTCAAAGATCTTCTTAGAGATGCTGGTTTTAATTCGATCCCCTAACCCTACCAAAACGTTAACAATCTTGAAAATTATATTATACGTTTCTAATTAACAAGTGCAATTAATAAGTATACATATATTTTCGGCAAAGACTATCGATCGCAACCTGGAATGATCCTGGCAAATCTCTCTTGCTTCACACACACACGTTTACCTTTACTACATATTTTTTTGGATTCTAAAATTTTAATATACACCAAAGAAGCTGCATTTATATAGTAGAAGCCTTCAGAGAATCAAGTTACACGCTCCTTCCATTAAAAGTTGGAGCGTAAGTAAGGAAAAGGAAAAAAGTTCCTTAACGATATTTGTGGAGGGCAACTAGGGCCGACAAATGATAAAGACAATGGGCATGTACTTGTTACAAGTGATGGTTATTGTTACTATATACTCGTATACAGCATACCTGTTTAAAACCTATTGAAAGATCCAAACACATTGCTTTGAGTAATACTCGTAGCTCATTGTAGCTTAAAACGATGGATAAAACATCTTGCTTTTCTTTTCAATTAAATGTATAGTCTACTCCCTTAACTTCTTAGGAAGATAGGCAGATAAATAGATTTTTTCTTCTCAATGTGCCTGACCACCACATGACAAAATACTCGTAACATCTGAAAGGTAATTGGTCTATAAACACAACACCCAAAAAAAACAGTCATTTTTAGTAACTAAAACAATCTTAATGTTCAAAGTTAATTTCATATAAAATACACATAAAAATCCAACCAACCGCTCTTCCTAGGGATTAAAACTTCCGCTACAAGTTAAGTGCCAGTCTTTCCCTAACAAGTTGGCTGTAAGTTGGAGACGTGGAATGAAATGACTCAGAGTGTGTTGGACTCAGCTGACAGGCCCGACACTTACGTCTTTGCTAAACACTCCCCGCGGTATGAGGGGGTTTATTCTGTTTACTACGTTGTTTATTTAAAAAATCAATTAGTTAATACATATATAGATTATGGATACCTATATTTAAGTATGAGAATGCGAATAATAATTTAAGAAATCTTTCTCTTGCGTATGCTTTTGAACAGGATAGAAAGTAGCTGACCGCTACCGTTTCAAGATGTGATAAGATTGTAATTTTCGAGATGTTTTTGTTAAATTAACCAGATACCTTTCAGATAATATGCCAGTATAACAGGTGCGATACCCTTATTATGTCTCAACAACAGAAAATAGCCTAAAGTTAAAGTGAACATTTTATTTGTTATTTATTGCATTTACACTTTTAAATTTATTCATATATAATTTAGTTTCATCATAACCATTCTTTGTAATAAATAATTAAGTGTGTTTTAATAAGTTTCCATAACCATCAGAATAGAGTACTTTGAGTCCACGTCAATACTTGTAAATGCTATTGGGAATTATTGTTCAACATTTGTTCACTGAGTTACTTTTGAAGAGTCGCGGTGGGACCTCATAGTTTTTGCCACGGAACAAAGTTGGCTGTACGTGTAATGTGGGGCACTTATTTACTAGAACACGAGAGATATTCTGGGAAAAATGCTTTGCAGCTGCCTTTCATCCTGATAAGTCAATTATGACAGATGGTATGTTTTGAATAATTAGCTAGAACATTCTCGCAAATATTCATATTATCCATCTATATTGACACATTGATTCAAACTTAAAAATATATAAAAACAAGTTACAAATGTCACAGGACCTTGAAAGTTATACTAAAAGCGACCAAGGAATTAGGTCTCTTTGGTTATGTTAACACGTTAAGATATAGTCACCGTAGTTTAGTTAGTATACGTCACGCCTGATTACCTGTAGAGGGATAGGCAGAAATCACAGATCCGCCCCAATCCTGACGTACCACTTTCACTTCATTGACACTCGTACACACACGGCGGTTATAGGTACTTGTAACGTTACCCTTTTTCCATATAGTGTCTATCTGACTGTCTTATTGCGCAGGTCCTACGTAACCGAACTTAAGGGCGTAATTACATATATAAAGATTCCACGTATCAGTATTCGGAGGTTATTTTAAGCACCGCGGGGCCTTCTCAATATGGAAATGAGGTAAACAGGTGCCCCAATATTGTTCGGCTATATTGAATTTCCTGCTTATTTTATTATAAGAAACTGCGGGACGCGCAATATTCTAATGGCAGAGGAGGTATAAAATTGCCTTTTTATAGCGCTTCTGTTTGCTATGTACATACATACATAATCTCGTTCTAAGTTCCTTAAGGTGTGGATAAAATTCATAGAATTGAACGTGAATCTCTGACTACATAGTAAGGTCGTTAGTGCTTGATTGTTTGTTTTAGAACTATGAATAAGATATGATTTCGATAGAGTTTAATGTTTCACCCATATGGAGGTCAAATGTGTCTGTTGCTAACATATTACGTAAATTATATTTACTATGTGAGACCGGGTCGTATCACGATAAATTAATAAAGATAATATCTTCGGAAGTCTTCCCGCGACCACGGCCTATGCAACTGGGTCGAAACGTCGGGTAAAATAAAGGTAATCAGATATCTTTATTAATTTAGCGTGATACGACCCGGTCTCACATTGTAAATATAATGAGTGTAATCGCGAGTGTTTAATAATAATTATATTAGGTAAATACAATGTAAATCGGTCGATTTTTCTTCTTGCGCATCGTATAAGAAATGACTAAGGAGATTGAATTTCTTGGGCATAGGGCTTACAACAAATATAAAACATTTGCTATCAATGCCCTCACTACCCCTTTTATTTCTCTTTTCGATACTGAGGAGATGAAACGTGTCAAAACAATTACAAACGGTCGTATGTGATTTTATTTACATAAACAAAAAGCAGTAACACTTTTGTACTACCATTTAATAATGATACTTGAATAAAAATTCAATTACTGCCCATTACATGTAATAGCATGATTACAAAAGAAGCCAACATCAAAATTCAGGAATTCTTTCCGATAAATTTAAATATATGATTATAGAACTTATGTGTATATTAATTATAAAAATATTTTATATCCTATCACATAGTTTCTAAGTTAATCGAGATGGTGTTCATCCCATAAATAAGAGGTTAAATAATTTCACATTAATATTAGTAATCAAAGCGTAGTCTGTGGTTTTGGATCAAAACGTTCAAAAGATTACATGTTTTACACAATATAGTTTTAATCTAAATATAGATCGTTGTTTTGGTACTATCATTACGAAACTAATATGAAAAAGGTATGTTTCAAAACAAATTATATTTATATATATAAAATACGATGTGTATCGATTGTTAGAATTGCAACATATAAGTTTTAAATCAAATATATTTATAATATTAGTAAGGCAAAATAATATTTGTAATTAAGTAATTATAGTACCAAATGACTTTGTATTATCTAACTTATAACACTAACAAGTTAATATCTGTGTATGTTATAATAACAAGTAAAATTTACGATTAAAATCAATCAAAGATTATACGAATTATAATCAATACTAGCACATATAAATGAAGATAACATTGTATCATTATAACAAGGCTTCTAAGAATTAGTTTATCTTTTGGATATATATAAAACCTTTATAGAAATTGTATATAAATATTAAACTCAACGTAAGTATTTGATGAATTTTGTAAGCAATTGACGCTTTAAGGATAGTTCGTAGCAAACGTAGTATAGACTTTAGCAGTAAGTGAGTAGTTCTTCTTGAGTGCATGACTTTTCACAGCATTCTGCGACAATGTACTGACGTTTCCCCCGCTGTGCCCAGTGCATAGTTTTGGCTTTGTGAGGGGATAGCCATGGAAAGCCTAACTCTTGCTCTTTGTAGTATGGGGAGAGAATGTCTGGAAATAGAAGGGATATAGTATATAACATTAGTTACCTAGAGACCGTTAAACTAGGTTAGTTATTCGTGATTTTACATTCATATACATGCATGTCTTTTACCCCCTTTCGGGTGGACAAAACATCGGAGATATATATCTCCTAGATCACTTTTTGGCTTAAATATTGGGGTAGCGACATCATAATGGTACATTGGTGACAGGTTTCTAGCCCATCGCCTAGTAGATTATATAAACTCCTAGTCCCTTAGTCGCCTCCTAAGTGTTTTTACATCCTATACTAGCACAGGATACTATACCTATTTTATTTAAAAGAATATATTTTGTACAGTACTGTACAATATACCCATAACATTTTCATAGATACATATATCATACATAATTTTTGTTGTTGTTTCATAATTTTATTTAATGTTTACGCATCTTTTAGCGCTGAGTCGTTGACAACATACATGAACATACATTTTGGATATTGATATTGAGATCATAAATTCTTAAAAAGCACAATTATACCTACAGAAAAGTAGACAATTACATTATCACACGTATGCGTACAAAATGTTATATATACACTCTAGTTATTACAAAAATGAAGCTGGGAGTAAAACCGCGTTTACACGACTAGTAATCTACACCGAATTTCATTTTCGGCAGCGAGTTTTAATTTTACATGGCACGTAAGAAAACAAAGGAGGTTAGTTATTCATGACTTGACCCTCCTTTTATAGCGGCCATAAAGATCATTTGCCTCAAGCTGCTGCGAGAGACGGTTAATTTTTAAACAAGCGACGTAAGAACAACGGATCCATTCATATTCAATTGTATTACGAATAAGTTTTTTAAACCAGGGTTACAGTTGCCTGGTCTTTTGGAGATGGGTTCGATATGAAGTTTGTTTAAAGTGAATTGTTTTAAACTACAAGTAAGAGTACACTAGGAAGTTAAAATATGTTGAAACTAACATTCTAAGGATATTGAATGTTTATATTCTATTTAAATATATTTTATTAAATATATGGTACTCTGGTGTTTGTGGACCAGGCTTTTATTAAAAATAGAGACAAATCCAAGAGATATTAAGGGCTTAGTTCAATTGGCATAATACTGTGCTACATATTACTTATATAAATTATTTAATTCGTTGTGTCCATTAATTTTTACCTTTCTTTTGAGCTAAGCTACTTTTTACTTAGATATTAACGAAATGATTTAAAACGAATTGCGATTATCATTAACTGTCACATTCTTACTGAAAGCTGAGCAAAAACCCTTATTTAACTTTTGATTAATAACTAATGGGACTTATCGCGTAAGTTTTTAAACACTAAAGTTACCTTTATTATGAACCCGACGTTTTGGTTACGTTGCAGCAGCCTTGGTCACGGGCAAACTCTTTGACTTTATTAAAATTTTCAATATACTAACTCTTTTGATGTAATATTTTTGATAGACTCGCAATTTACAAGAAAACGGGACTACGGGACCCATGACCATGGCCACTGCAACATGGCCGAAACGTCGGGTAGCAAAAGTAATTCCCTTTGATGTACTCAAAGACTTTAGTCATCATTATCCAAATAAATATATTCTTTCTTTCATTATGTTACACGCTACGCAACGTGTGCATAAATGGCAAATTTCTACTTACGATTATACATAGTGCCTGATCCAGATCGCTTTTCGTTGTCCATCTCATAACACAGTAAGGCTAAGGCTCTCCCAAGGTTTCTGCCACAGTAGGTCCTTGGCTCCAAGTCCGTGCCTGCATGGCTCAATAAAATCGAGCTTAAAAGAGTGAGCAACGCAACAAGAGATTTCAGGCTCATCTGAAAGAAAAATAAGCATATAAAATGGTAAATGAGTCTATGATATAATATATTAGAGGTAACAGTTTAGTTTTTGATATGTCGTTAGAGTTGAATACGAGTTTTGTAAGTGTTTTAAGTAAAGGGTTGGATGGATCTCATCGGATTTCTTTTTTGAACACATTTGTTATTAAAGGATAATACAAAAAAGGCATATGTATCACATCAGTGATATTATTCTATCGATCACTAACCCATCGCACTATAAGAATGTAAATGAATTAAGGGAATATAGCAGAAGTGTACAACTTTCCGTAAAACGATTATTACATAAACGGATACGTTAATACACATCAACATTGGAATGAAAGTTTTCGAAGAACCCATTGGGCCCTTAGTTGAGAAAAAGATAAGAATTAATTTTTAAATTATTGTTAATTAATTAATTAGACAATAAACTAACAATGAGTCACTAATATGTAATGTTTGTATCACTACAACCTTATGCAGCCTACGCTACAATACACTAAAGGTAACCAAGCATTACTTGTCTAAGGTACTATAAATCCAAGGGCTTAACTCACCTTTGTTCGATGTGGTCTTCTCGTCAGGTTATGAGTGAGAATGTAGCTCATCCCTCACACCAGCCCTTAATATACCACTAAGCACACATGCTTCATTGGTTTAATGAATATTAATGGTTTACCTCCTTACGCAATGGGACAAATGAAGATCAAGGTCCCAAGTCACTATGGTAATAAGAATGTGGGATAGAACTTGTATTTACACCTTCGCATATGCTGTCGGCGGATGGAAAATCCTCCGCGTACAGGCTGAGTAGTTATTCATTCCTAAGTTCTATGTAGTCAGAGACTTGAACGTTGACTGTTCTTATTATAAAGGTTTTCGGTAAATAGGTTTCACTAGAAGGTTTCTAAAGATACCGCTTACAAATGAACTACCCATAGGGATAATTAGGTTTCCTCGTAATGTTTTTCATAAGTAACACAGTTATCCAGATGGCAATTTTATATTGGCAACAACCAATATAAATATATTTTAGTGCAATAATGTAATAAATCGAGGCGGATTCGCTACCCCTCCTTAAAGGCACTTTCTATCTAGGTATCTACTAAAACATAGCTTTAGACGTAAAGTGTCGTAGCCGTATAAGTCTTTCGTAGTAACGATGGTACCCAATAAAGCTTCTGATTACTCCGATGTTACTCATGGACATAAAACGTATATTATACATACATATACATATACTCACGCCTATACGTCCCAATGGGAGAGTCAGAGACTAGCGATCTCCACCTGGAACGATCCTAACAAATCTCTGTTGCTTCACTCACACTCATTAACCTTCTCATACATGTTCTTTTGTTCTTCACACGTATAATATAATTCATAATACATAACCTATCATTCTATTTTCATCTCAACTCGTTTACATACCATCATAATAGTATATGTATGTATTAAACTCCTAACGAAATCAATCGCCCACGCCTATTAGAACGAGGGCGCAGGTACCAGGTATCACCTCTCATCAGATGTCCCAAATCTGGAGCCCCTTTTTGGCATGCGGCGCCGTGAAGGCGACACCAATCTGCGGCGCACTTAAGCTGTCAAATGCTGTGAAGCGAAGCGTGTGCGATGAACTGACAGCCCTAGAGAAGCGGGCCCCGTTCCGCGCCGATGAGCGATTTATGTGACAATCTGTTAGCATCAAGATACTGGTGAGAGTCAATCGTCTTGTACTACGAATAATGAGGCTTACGTGTAGGTTATACCCGTGAAAATATACGTTCCTCTGTTCTGTACTTTAAAAGCTAATGTGTGATGGGCTAGCCAGGATGAATCTTTGCTTACTTCTCTTATCTATATTTACTACGAAGTTTAATGTATGATGGACTAGTAACTTGTTGCATTTACATACAAAGGCGTCCTGACTATTAAGTTCGGCTAATCAGAGGCTTGAGAGACCACTGACATCTCTATGAAGGTATTTGGTCAATCAAAGCCTATGTTTTACCACATAGCCTATACCCAACGTAACTACTTTCTCTTAACTAATCCGAAGAGTGGGAAAGTATCTTCACGATATGTTTCTCGCCATAGAATAATTCTGATGATGAATATTTCATTGATGTGTTCTGCAATTATTAATGTTTAAATATATACATTTCTACTTGAAGATGACGAATTGTTATAAGTTCACCAAATATGACAAACAAGCTTCATTGACATTATTCATTCATTCATCATGATATATAATAATACGACAAACGATTATTCAATAAGAACACCATAATTTTACATACAGCTTAGCCCCGTTCGAAGCCCTGTGCTTAAGTATTAGTATCTTTCCTATTTCTATAAAAGATACGTGTGTTTAATTCTAGCAACATACACATAATTGATACATTTAATCATTACATAGACCAACAATACAATGAGTGATCTCGAACATGATGAATCGGAAACAAATTAAAAGTTTTGATAAGCCTCTCAATTTCATCATACATATATTAGTGTTTGAAGCCTGTTAAATAATTTTAGTTCATATTTGTTCAAACTATGTAGTGTATTTAATATTGTGCCTTGTCTTCTACCGGGGATAAATCAGAAACCTTTAAATACAAAGATTCGTAACTTCTAATCGTCATATATTATATACATAGTATTGAAAAGATGTTTTCGCTTCTAATTAGCTGTCTTACTTTGTTCAATTATTGAGGTTTTAGTGTTAGTCGCCCGCTTAGAATTTCAAGGAACAACTCAACTCAACTAGTTCCGATTCAGCATAGGTAAAACGCTATTGGTAAATATACGGGAACTGGAAGTTTTCCTAAATCTTTATTAACTTATTAATCTTTGTTAAGCCTACAATAATTTGATTTATAATGACGATCATTATCACTAATAAATGTATCTCGGCGTACAATGAATCCATTATTACTGTACCTGTATTGGTAATATACTGTGAATAAATTTGTTTTTGTTAAGTCGACTGTTCCAGAATCCTTGAAATCAGATTACACATATATTTACTATAATTATATTTGGCTGCTTGTCCTTGAGTGTAAAAGCTTCCACCATGATGCAGATGGTAAACAAATTATGAATATTCATGGAACCGCCCATGTATGTGACGATGGTGGTATATCTATCCAGGTATAAAAGACATGAGTACATTTTAAGCACTTCTGCCGCTGAAACATTACATGAGATATAAAGGTGAGTTATTATTTAATTGAATGTATCAAAATCAATATAATAGGTCAAATATATTCAGCTAGGTCAAATTTTAGCTTGAATATTGGCGTTGCGAAGTCATAATGAAACATTGGTGGCAGGTCGCTAGCCCACAGCGGAAGAACGGCAGCTAGTTAACATTCTTGTTTTCATTTCACGTTCCAGACTAGCAATGAACTAGTGACCTAGGAGGTATTATCTTCAAGGTATTAAAAGATATGAATGTATATGTATGTATATAGTTACTCTAGGGCCAACGGTCGTGATGTCTATGTATGTATGATATGCGACTATCTGCCTTTCTGTGTGTTTGTTCAGAGACAAAAAAACATTGGGATAAATAGGGTGTAAGGAGCTAGCCAATTGCATAACAAGGGATATTAAGAAATCTATCAGCAATAAACAGTCTCATCATAAGTTAGACTATTTACCTAACTATTAGGTATCACTTTTCCTATGTCTTTAGAAACCTTAAGCTTAACTTTTTTTTCCAGATGAATCTGCATCTGGCAGTGACGTTTCTGACTCTGCTTGGGTCCCTCTATTCCTCACTGGGTCAAGTCTATTCACCCTACGGGTTCCCAGACTTTGACCAGGGGACTAAGCCTCAAAGATACTGTGGAAGGGCCCTGGCTAACACACTGGCTATTATCTGCTCTCTACGTAAGGATAAACGATCGGAACCGGGTAATATGTATAGTAAGTACTAAACGTATTATCACCACATATTCATAATACTTCAAAGCTGCTCATTCTTTGATTTATGCAATAATTAGCGACTATATAATATCGCCTGTCTCGTTAGATGGTGAATATCTCGTGATTCGTGGGTTTTAAGAAACCATAACATCTCTGTACAAATATGGAGAAGCGTATGAAAATATGACCTCCAATTGACAGGAAAAGTAAAGTTTTTATCGTATCATATCAAGAAAATGGAATAAATTGGATTTATTCCAAAAAAGTAATTCGATAAAGCTAGATATTATATTTCTACAGTGATATTATATTGTATTTCAGCCGGCCTACAACCTTCATACTATGAAGACTACGATGACACTCCAATACCATGGCTGGCTCCGTACAAACCGAGAAACGTACTATGGCCACAACGAGGGAAGCGACAGTATGTCGTCAGCGAATGCTGTGAGAAAGCTTGCTCCCAAGACGAATTGCTGTCCTACTGCTAAAATCTAATTGGAATACTGAGTTACTATGAAATATGTTGTGGATTTAGGATTAATTTTATGAATTGGCTACCAACAATTTATTAAAGCTTTTAAATTAATTGTACCCATAGTTTTGTATAATGTAATGTGTTTCGATAAAGGTAAATGTATACCTACCTTAAATTAAATTAAGAGCATGGACACATGAATTTCATTCCATATCTTTATTATATTAAAAAGAGAAATTTTATATAAAAAGAATTTTATTTATTACGACAGTATTTTTATTGCCTAACCCTCGTCCTAGAGTGATGTGTTGGACTTTTTTATATTGACTTACCTTACTTCATAAACTAAATGAAGTCTTAAGTTACTAAGATTAATATTCATTCAAGTAAAACGAGTTTGAATGCAGTGGCTAATTCCACAGTATTTCGTGCGATGTTTTTAGAATACGATACGAATACCGTTATCGAACCGTTATATCCATCCTTACCGTTCCCAAGCACACGTCTAGTTTGTTGTGACAGAAGGAGAAAGTAGTGTTTTGACACAACATAACCAAAACTAGGCCAAAATATTCTTATCTTTAATATATTTTAGTAAAACCTAAGTAATCAAGTAAAATAAAACTACTTTATTGGATAGATTAGACTTTTGCCTACTATTAAAATGCTGAATATAATAGAGTTAACGTTCCTGCTGTTAGCATTTTTAACTGGCTTCGTTGGTGTTATAATAACCAATTTTGAGAAGAATGTACCTGTGTTAATACTAAAGGCATTCAGATATGGTAGTTTTGCCCACAAAAGTTCTCCGTCAGCTCTCTTAATAGAAGTTCCAAAGTCTTATTTCCGTCATTTCTATGTGTTTTCGTCTATATTCAGTGGTGCTGCACTGACCTACATGTATTTAGCATACTTTCTGCAATATGAAGTAAATTACTATGTAAACAAAATCCTAGGATTGCTCCTGGAAAGGGACAGCCCTGGAGGTGAGTCGAATCAAAACTTACAATTCACTAAAACTAATATTACTTCCATAAGCTAGATTTGTTCCAGCAACCCATGAACTTACCTGAACAAATACATTACTGTGTTTATATTAATGCAATAACAACTATGATAGCTAAAAGATCACCATAGAGGAATAGGTGATAGTCAGCACGTAATATCATGGAATGCCACCCTTCATAGTTGTTGCTGATGCTTTGATTAAGTTAGTAGTAATAAATAAGTAAGTTACCTTTAACACAAACACAACCCGTTAACACAAGTCTTAAATGTACTTACCAAGGGGCTAGTTCAATTGGTGTAATGATGTCCAAATATTATTATTATTATTATCACCTTTGGTCATAAACTACTTAACATTTGACAATCACCAACATTTCCATGTAAACCCTCAAACTCCTCACAAGGATTAATGTGCATCTTGTCTTTTCCTCATTTTAATCAATGTTAATTACATCTTTTCCAGTATCAGCATCATCAGCCTTTGTAGCCATGTGTCTTCTCACTAACCAGTGTTTTAAGAGGCTGTATGAAACGCAGAGGCTTCAAGTATTTGCTAGTAGCAGCAAAATAAACCTAAGCCATTATATGGCTGGTCTGATCCATTATTTTGGGTGTGTTGTTGCTGTTATTGGACAGGCGCCATTGTTTTGTGGTAAGTTTAGAGTGTTTATTTTAATTTGTACTTATATTAGTCTAGCTGGGTACAAAGTGAGCACTTGTTTTGGTGAAACAGTTGACTTTTTTGTGTTAAGTGTGTTTGATGAGCCATAAATCACTTCATAAGCAAATGTAAAGTCTAAAACTTGAATTTGCATGTGATAGGCTGAACTTCATATTTTTAATACCATGGAATTTTGGAGACACTCTATCCTGATTTACCTAGAAAAAAAAATATTCATAGTCAAAATGCAAAATGTGAGGAGAAATACATCAGTAGAGATCCCGTTCAGAGACTTTAACAGCCACGGAACATATAATTATGTATCATAAACAAACTTGTAATTATGTAAAAATTTTTTTGTGTATTACAGGTCCAAAACAGAATATAGAGTTAAAATTCTCATCCTTATACATTCCTTGCATACTAATATTCCTATGGGCCACATATGAACAGTTGCAGACGAACATAATCTTTGCCAGTTTACGTAAAGACAAGAAATCTGGTAAATTGGTTACGGAAGATCATTTAGTGCCATACGGAAGGCTGTTTGACAGGGTATCCAGTCCCCATAGACTGTGCGAAGTTATAATGTATACAATACTTTTGTTACTAGTTCGTACCAGTACATTCTTTTGCATCTTCTTATGGGTGCTTAGTAATCAGGTAAGTGTTTCTTTAGATAACCTCTGTTGATAACCAATGCTTAACTACTTGAAAATTTTAGTGATAACAATTGACAGGTTGAGTTAAAAAGTTTTTTTAGGTTTTTAGTCTGGTTATTGATTACCTTACCTTGTTAATAATCATTTACTACTTTATTTGGTAAAAAATGATCAAAATCTTAATTAACTCTATTGCATTGAATTCTAACCAGACCTTTGGAGGCATAGTAACATTATCACAGCATAGTCATAGCATTGATGTGCAATACAAGATAGGTTACTAGCTCATCATATAATAAGTAATATCTACCCCTAGTCTTAATCGCATCTTACAGCCTATTTAAAGCTTATATTTTCTCTGTTTTCAGACTATTACTGCAGTAGAGGCTCACAATTGGTACAAGAATACTTTCAAGAACTATCCCAAGCGAAGAGCTGCTATATTCCCAGGAATTCTGTGATCACATACACATGCCTCACCTTATTGAGGACCTCAGTGGCGCGGTTGGTTAACCACCTGAAGGCTATCGTGTGGTCCCGGGTTTGATTCCCGGTGGAGGCAGAGTTAAGGACTACGCTTTTCTTCTGCTTTCCAGTGTGGTTGTTGATTATATGTGCTATATATGTATTTATCTATATATCGTCGTTGCGCCTGCCAAAACCGATAAAGACAAAATCGTAACTTTTGAGGAGAGACAAAAAACTGTTTCTTTTGTAACTAAGACCCTTAAGTCAAAAATTGAGTATGCACAAAATTAAAATAAGGTAATATGGATCTGTTGTAACATAATTTGTTTGTTATATGACTTTATTTTAGGACTCAGAATTTTATTTCTTTAATTTTGACACATTACTGTTTATTTTTGAGTCGTAAAAATCCGCTATGTGATTTTTCATTACAAAGCGGTTTTTCCAGTGACTTTATAATGCTGAATTAGGAAATATAATAATCCTACTCTGACACATAGCGGCTTTTCCCCCATAACGGTAGCTCCAAAATTCTCTTTTACATTAGAAGAAATGATGTAAAGTGTTAAGTTAGCTAGTAATTTAACGTACGTATAAGTAAAATTAAGCGCAGTAATGTCCGTTTTACAGATATCCGTAGTTTAAACTAAGCGGTAATGAAAAAAAAACCTAAGATCAAAGGATAGCATATTTATATATAAAAAAACTTTAGACGGACGGTAAATCTTTTTCCTGGCACCATTTTTAATAATCTTTATGCATTTTAGAATAGGACAGTAGGGCATCATCTACGTAATTACGTGAACTACTTGAACGACTATAATGACTTGGGACCTTCGAAAGTTCGTTTAGCCATTTATTTACTGAAGCGGATTACCTACAATGGTTTCTTAGCATTGTTTGCTCTGAAACTATAGTTTGCTTTAACATTTTGTTGATATCATTTTTTCTTAGTTTGGATTAGGCCGAAGACTTGAGTCTGTATCAGAGGGTACAGGGTTCAAAACCCGCTTTTACACCGTTACAATGGAAATGAAGTTTCGTAATAAAAACACTTTTATTAAATGCATCGAATACTACGGTGAGGCAAAACATCGCAAGGAAACCTGAACAGGTAAAAGTTAGTGCCTATAATCTGGAGACTTTATGGGTTACTACCTGTCACATTGAGTACTAACTGTCTGGTCAGCATCTGGATCCGAGGTAGCCATAGAATTACTACCTCCGCGATTGCGGGTATGAATACCTGAACTTCTAACTACCCCGCAAGGGTCGTGAAAGGTCGGGAACGCGTTTGTCGTTTCTCTTTTGTTGCTCTCGGAAAACTTAGTAATGGGAAGGCCCCGGCGAAGACGGAATCACCCCTGAGCTTCTCAGGGCGGGAGGATCTCCACTCCTAGAGATGCTTGAGGATTTGTTTAATTCCGTCATAGCCAATGGGACTACCTCGAGGGCGTGAAGTGGGAGTGTGGTGGCCTTGTTTTTCAAAAAGGGAGACAAGGCCCCATTGAAGAGTTAAAGACCAATCGCGCTCCTAAGCCACGTTTACAAGTTGTTTTCGAGGGTGCTTACAAATCCTCTCGCCTTAAGATTTGACGCCACCAGCCACCGGAGCAGGCCGGATTTCAGAAAGGCTATAGTACCGAAGACCACATTCACACGGTGCGGGAGGTTATACAGAAGTCCAATGAGTATAAACGGCCGCTGAGTCTTGCCTTCGTAGACTACGAAAAGGCCTTCGACTCGGTTGAGATCTGGGCTGTTCTGGAGTCACTGCAGCGATGCAAGATCGATTGGCGATATGTGATGATGCCTATATAGTATGGCAACGATATCTGTTCAAGTTCAAAATCAAAAGACGAGTCCTATACAGTGGCTCAGAGGAGTGAGACAGGGGGATGTTATCTCCCCAAAACTGTTCTCAAACGCACTGGAGGACGTCTTCAAAACTCTGGATTGGACTGAGATGGGTATCAATAACAATGGCAGATGCCTCACGCACCTTCGCTTCGCTGATGACATAGTCTTAATGGCGGAGTCGCTGCGGGATTTGCAGATAATGCTGCACAGTTTGAAAGCTGCCTCACGGTCGGTCGGTCTCCGGATGAACTTGGACAAGACTAAGATTATGTTCAATGAACTTGTGGTCCCGGAGCCGATTACGATCAGATGATAGACGCTCGTAGCTGTCCAGGAACATGTCTACCTGGGCCAAGTATTGCAGTTGGGTAAAGACAGTTTCTAACGGGAGATATCCAGAAGAGTGCAGCTTGGCTGGGCAGTATTCGGTAAGTTGCGTCACATCTTCTCGTATCCACTACCGCAGTGCCTGAAAACCAGTGTGTCCTACCCGTAATGACATACGGGGCCGAGACGTGGAACATGACAATCAGGCTAGTCCATCGACTACATGTTGCTCAGCGAGCTATGGAGCGTTCAATGCTGGGTATCTTGTTAAGGGACATAGTCCTTAACGAGACTATCCGGCAAAGAACCAAAGTGAGTGACATAGTCTATCGCTGTTGTAAGCTGAAGTGGCAGTGGCGGTCTATCCCATTCTGCTGTCTCTAAAGTGTAGTTTGTCCAGAAGATTCTAATACTTTGCGCCGTTTGTGGATGTTTCTCACTGTCACTCATAAGAGTTTTTAGCTTCCCCTGAAGAAAGAGACCAAAAGTAATCAAAGACATCTTTGTGGGTTTGTTCTATTCGCTACAGCTCGATGTTGACATGGAACACTTTGCATAACTCTTTCAGGGACAATGTTTTTAGTACTTCTTTTGTAGAATTTCCCAAATAATTGGAGAGTTTGGTTTATCTTTCTTTCTTCGGCCCACTGCCACTTCAGCTTACAACAGCGATAGACTATATCAATCACTTTGGTTCTTTGCCGGATAGTCTCGTTCCGGACTCTGTCCCTTAACGAGATACCCAGCATTGAACGCTCCATTGCTCGCTGAGCGATATATAGTCGGTGGGCTAGCCCGACTGTCATGTTCTACGTCTCGGCCGCGTATGTTACTACGGGTAGGACCCACTGGTTATAAACCCTGGTCTTTAGGCACTGCGGTAGTGGCGACGAGAAGATATGACGCAACTTCCCAAATGCTCCCCAGCCAAGCTCCACTCTTCTGGAAATCTCCCGCTTGAAACTGTCCCTACCCAATTGCAATACTTGACCCAGGTAGACATATTCCTGGACAGCTTCAAGCGCCTCTCCACTGATCGTAATCGGCTCTGGAATCACAAGTTCATTGAACATGACCTTAGGCTTGTCCACGTTCATCCGGAGCCCGACTGACCGTGAGGCAGCGTTTAAACTGTGCAGCATTCTCTGCAAATCCTGTAGTGACTCCACCATTGAGACTATGTCATCAGCGAAGCGAAGATGCGTGAGGCATCTGCCATTGTTATTGATACCCATCTCAGTCCAATCCAGAGTTTTGAAGACGTCCTCCAGTGCGTTTGAGAACAGTTTGGGGGAGATGACATCCCCCTGTCTCACTCTTCTGAGCAACTGTATAGGACTCGTCTTTTGGTTTTGGACTTGAACAGATATCGTTGCCATACTATATATGCTCATCAGCACCTGCACATATCGCCAATCGATCTGGCATCGCTGCAGTGATTCCAGAGAAGCACAGATCTCGACCGAGTCGAAGGCCTTCTCGTAGTCCACGAAGGCAAGACACAGTTGACGGTTAATCTCATGGGACCTAAGATGACCTCAGTGGCACCTAATTCGTTAATTGATCATTACTTTATGTTTCATTACGGACCTATATTGTTTTATGGTAAAGGGATAGAGTATAGAGTAATAGAGTTATTCGTAAGTACGAACATGTGTAGCTCATGTGTAGCTACGTATCAATCTACCTAGACCCCTTTTTATCTATTAAAATCACATTAAGTGAGTACAACAGAACCAACTGATGAAATT
This sequence comes from Leucoptera coffeella, assembly GCA_030578115.1. NCBI lineage: Eukaryota > Metazoa > Arthropoda > Insecta > Lepidoptera > Lyonetiidae > Leucoptera > Leucoptera coffeella. Next base: position 94,555 of record JAMBLF010000803.1, read on the forward strand.
CCCATGTGGTTTTAAGTTATGTTTAATTATTTAAACTTAAATGCCTATTATAATCAACATACTTACTTCTGCTTTGTGTAATACAGGTGCAACATGTTTTATCACTTATTACGTAAGATTGCTATTCTAAATATTAATTATTTAATAACAAAAACAAACCAAATCATACCCGGCGCAAAATTGATATTCCGCTATGTGCAACCGCGCGCGCAACGCAGCGTGTAAGTACTTCGCAGAGGTCGAAATGGAAAAACCGCTTTGTGTTACTAAAACACAAAGCGGTTTAATACGCGGATTTTTGTTTGAACGATACATAGCGGAAAAGGCTATTTTCTTATTCTTTTGAGATATCAAAAAACGGGTTTCACAAACATGACGGGCGTATCGAGTTTACTTTAAAAGTGTAAAAAGGTCAATTTTGTTAAAAAAACGTTTATCGGTTTTTCCAGGCGCAACGACGATATAATAAGCATATATTTCTTAAATTTATGTTGACTAGTACCCTACACAAGTCTTAAATGTACTTACCAAGGGGCTAGTTCAATTGGTGTAGTAATGACCAAAATATTATTATCATTATGCCTTTCTCCTTACAGAGGGGTAGGCAGAGATCGTGGATCCCCATTTTTACTATATGTGGTTATATTGATGAATAATTGGGACTTATTTATAACTACTCTAAAACGAAACTGTAAATACCTCATCTGCCATAATGTTTACTGTTTGTTGAAATGTGTCTGTGAGGAAAAACGCTTCAAATTGAGATTATAATAATTTCTTATTAGTAAGTAATAAAATACATTATTATCTTATCTTCAGTACCAAAATGAAATATTATAATTGTTATTTAGTAATGTGAAGGACAGAACAGAGATTTAGTAACGAGAGGAGCGTGTATGTTTTTATATTATTTAAGATACAATAGACTTATCGCGTTTATTGTACACGACATATTTAAAACAATTTACATACATTGTGCATAATATAATTAATAATAAGTGACAAAAACATATGGAACAAATAGTTCTTAAAAAGTTAAATGTTAGAATTTTTGCTATATTATGTACTTATTAGACACTGACAGTGTTATAACAGTGTCATACAATACATTCCATTAGATAGACTGATTTTGACTGAGAAACATATTAGACGTTATGATATATGTACTTATATTTTTTGTATACATATTATGATTGTATAAAGTATATAAATTATAGTGTCGTTTTTCATAAGATAATAGTCCACAATTATTTCGGTTTAATATGATAGGCAATAGGTGCTAATAGTTATAGAAACTAAATACTCTTTGTTAAGTTTTAATTTTATATTCTTCTATTACAATGATATATTTATTAAGACTTGTTTTATTTATCACCAGTAAGGGCAAGGGATTTTCTTTAATATGCCAACATAGATGATTGTTGCTGAAGGTGATCTCCCATGTAGTGACATATAAACATACATATATCACACCCGTTTCCCTACACATGGATAGGCAGAGATCACGGTTCCCCATTTGTCTCGTTCGCTGGTAACAAACATTTTTTCTTATTGACATCCATACACCTCATACACACTTGGCAGTTATAGGTACATATAATAGCACTATCTTTCAATATGGCGTAATCATGTATGACTGTTATAAGCTTTACCGGGTTGAACCCGATAACTGATGTTACTAATCAATTAGAAACTTCGTTTGTAATGGTCTTATTTTATTTGCGCTGTGATTTCAGAGTAAGATACTCGAACCTCTGGTAGCCTGGTAAGGGATGATGGTCGTGTATCCTTGGCTACTAAACAACTGTTATATTGGCATTGTAAGGAATATTATTGACCGGTTGTTAGCCAATCGCTAGTAATGGAAAGAATTACCCATAGTACCTACCTTCGTCGTCTTCTAAGACATACAAGGAAATAAGACAGTCGACATTCTACTTATACCCCAGGCAATCAAAAGCTTGAAAGGAATTACAGTCGTACTAACTTACATACATACACATAAACTGTCTTTAATCCATTTCGGGTTGGACAGAACCTTGGAGACATGAATAAATTTCCTCTTAGTCATATATTAGCATGATTGGGGTTGTGATGTCATATAACATTGCTGACTAGATGCTAGCCCATCGCCCAATCTACTCTATTTACATTAATTCCCTTAGTCGCCTCCTTCGACATGCCGGGAAGAACGGCAACTAGATAATATTCTTTTTACGTCAAAGACTATCACAGGACAACCACTTGTATTTTGACATATATATTTAATTGTTTGAAATAGGTATTATAAATTTTTATCAGCAATTGCTATGGTGTGAAAACTCATTAAAATAATTGAATGATAAGCCTTACTGCATCAAGAAATTATGTTATTACAAATTGAATTCTTTGTGCGATAACTAAATATGTATTTTTACGTTATTACAATATACAATACTATATAATACTGTATATAATATATATTGTATATAATACTACGGTGAGGGAAAACATCGTAAGGAAATCTACCAGTTCCCCGATCAGGTAATAGTAAGTGCTTGTAAATGGCGACATGGGTTACCACCTGTCACATTGAGTACTGACTATCTGTTCAACACGTAGGTTTTAGGTTGCCATAGAATTATTACCTCCGCGATTGCGGAGATGGAAACCTGAACCTCGGACTACCCTGCAATAATGGTCGTGAACCCGTGAAAATAACTAATAGGTTACTGAAATTTGAGAGAAGCAAGAATTTGTCACGGTCGTTACAAGTGGCGATCGATAGCCTCTGCCTATCTCGTTAGGGACTTAGAGGCGTGAATATATGTATTAGACTTAGTACGAATGACCACAAAGCTATGTACTTCAATCAAAAAACATGGTTCGATAATCAGTATTAAACGTTACAGGCTTCCATTATCTTGCAGAACCTTTTTGCTGCGACAATACCATGCACAAGCTATTATATATACCCCATTTTTTAAGTTTTAATTGTAAACTTTCAGTCGTCTAAGATGGTTCGTCAACAAAGTCAGCAGCTCAGTGAAAGTTGATAATACAAATAATTATGTTCGGCTGAATATTTAGTCAATTGTGATGGCGAACTGGCTAAATATGTTCGCTTTAGGATTATATTTGGATCCTCAACTGGAACGAACCGAAGAACAAGGAAGATTAGAATTAGAGCTTCGACTTCGTTTTTCTTCGGTTGTAGCGGCTGGCGGCGTTGATGTAACCATGGCGACGGAATAACAAGAAGTGCAAACACCGTGGCATCAGTGTTTGTACTTTAACCGACATAACCTTAGTGGTGAATGGCTTACTAAAGAATATAAAAAAAATGTAAACTTTTGTTACGTTGTGTACGTTTTTGTAGCTGTAAATAAACGCTTTTAATATTATTATTTCTATAGAATAGTAAATACTCAGTTCGATTTTAGGTCTAATTGAAAAGCTCATTAAAATCTAAAGAAAATAATATATTTTTGTGAAGAAACGAGAAACAACAAAATTTAAAACTCTCTTAGCTTATCTTGAACACCTTACTTGTATCTTCGTTTACTTGAAGAGAAAACTGAAAAATATATGTAAAATTAGTTCATTTATACCAATTTTATTTAATACTATATATATACATACATTGAATTTATATCAAATACGATAAAGTCCTATATGTACGTTAAGGTAAAGATATTTCCTTAGGAGTTGCTGTCATAACAGCTTAAGCATTAAGGCACACAATTATAAGATGTAAGTACAAATAATAAAAGAATTATTAGAAATGCTTTTAACAGACGAATAAGTATGCGGAGGTTGTTTCCTCTACGACATATCGGGAAGAGTGTGATATGTAGCTAGTTCATTCTAATTACATGTAAAATTAACAAAGAACATTAAGAACTATACACACATACACATCACGCCCATCTCGATACAGAGAAGTAGATAGACAACAGGAATCCTCATTATGCACATCATAAGTCTACATGTTTATTCACGTCTGTCAATACCTTTCAGGGTGATCAGAACCACGGAGATTTAGTTTCTCATGCGTCTTTTAGTAGCATGAATATTGGGCTTGTCATGTCATATAAAACATTGGTGACGGGTTGCTAGCCCCTTCGCCCAATTGATCCCAGTTACCCCTAGTCCCTTAGCCGCCTCCTACGACATGCCGTGAAGAAAGGCAGCTAGTTAGCATTCTTTTTCGTCCCAGTTAGTACGGGACACGTACATATATTCACTTAGTATAGTACATACAGATTCAAGGTATAAAAAGTAGAGAACACATCCCCATTTTGCATATCACAAGCCTACAAATATAAATACATACATACACATCACGCCTGATTCCCTGTAAAGGGGTAGGCAGAGATCACGGATCCCATTTGTCCCGCTGACAGACCACTTTCGCTTCATTGACACTCATACATCTCATACACGCTCGGCGGTTATAGGTACTCCTAACGTCATCTTTTTCTAAATAGCATCTATCTGACTGTTATATGTCTTATTAGGCCGGCCTTTACGTAACCGCCCAATGAAATAAAACAACTCACCTGTAAGGATACCCTTGGGTCTTGGCCCGGAACACAGACAAGAGCATAGAGAAGAACACACAGATGCAAGCGAGACCGGCCAGACAGCGTTTGGTCTGCTGTCCCTTGTACTCTGTGGGCCGACCCAGGCGCACGCCACCCGCCGCCTCTATCATGATTATCATGCCCACTACCACTGCTGCGTCTGGCTTGTGTTCAGGAAATTATATGGACATATACATATAGAAAACATTCATTTTCATTTTGTTGCCTATAGCCCAGGATTACCTTTTATAGGCAACAGTGCACATCATAGAGATTTTAATAGGTTATCATGTTTTGTATTTTTCGTATGCTTAGTTATAATTACTGTAAACCCATTAGATACTTGTTTTTTGGTTAATAAAGATTATTATTATTATTACATTCCATTAATTAAAATTCATTACATAGAATTTCTCATTCATCATCGTGAGGAAACCTACCTGTTTGTCGAACAGGTACTAGTTAGAGATTGTAAATGCCGACATGGCTGACCACCTGTCACATTGAGTACTGACTATCTGGTCAACACGTGGTTTCGAGGTGTCCCTAGAATTACTACCTTCGTAATACCGGAGATGGAAACATGAACCTCTGACTACCCTGCAAGGGTTAAATGGTCGGGAATGCGTTTGGTTTTGTCTATTCAAACTTTTTAACTGCTTATTCATCAATGCAATATGCATTACAATTAATGCCAATGCTTTGCCACATTGTCACACAGTGCACAAAGTTTTTTTAAATAGTTGTAATCCATAGACAACAAGGATATTTCTATACTTTGAGTAGCCACTGAAGTACCACAACTACACACTGAAGTACAACTGTAACAGCTCAAAATTTTAGCAGAGTGCCACTTTTACAGCCGAGACGCAGAAGTAACGCAGTAGCGTTGCAATTGTGTGGCTGTCAAAGTTAATTAGTGGAGTAAGGGCCCAGGTAGGTTTCCTCGCAATGTTTTCCCTCACCATATAATTCATTCTTAAAACATTACATTTATATTTAAAAAGGATACTCAATATCGCAACCAGGTAGCTCTCTGCCACAAACTGGCCATGTGACCCCGAATTGATATACATGGGCCCATTCTTCGTTCTGTGGTAGAACGGAGGGCTCCTAATCTGGTTCCACATCTGTCCTGACACCATTACGAAGCAGAAGAACAGCGCTGCCGTTGCCCACATCTGCCTATTGTACAAGAACTCCAGATTGTTGCGTCTGACGTACAAGAGACCACCGACCAAGGTTCCTAACAGTGCTATGGCTAACATGTTTGAGTAGTTTGGTGGACGGAATACACGAATCTGAAATAATAAAGAAGAATAGTAAAATAAGCGACTTCTTATTAGAGATGCTAGGTTCGAACCACATCTCCTCTGGCATTTCAATGAATGAAATAAAAATATAGTATTTTTGATTAATAACTAACGGGACTTATCGACGTCCGCCCGTCTGCCCGTTACGATGGCTGCTGCAACGTAGCCGAAACCTCAGGTTAATAAAGGTAACTTTATTATATAAAAACTTAGGCGATAAGTCCCGTTGGTTATTAATCATGAGTGGAAATCGCGAATTTCTTTAAACTATGGTGTTTTTCATTTCCGTATATAATTTACAGTTTGCTAACAATGAGGGAAATCATAGTGAGGAAACTTACCTATTCTGTAGGATAATAGTCAATGCCTATATACGACGACACGGTTCACTACCTATCACGTTGGGCGCTGTCTATTAAGTGAACTACAAACTTTTTAAATACATAATACACACCTAAATTTTTACACTACTGCAATAAAATGGCAGTCAAGCGTATATTTATGGTTTAATAATAATAAAGATTATGCAAATGAAAGACCAAAAGGTGTATGTGGCAGTTATAAAGGTAGACCAAATCATAATTGCAATAAGTTGATTTGAAACACTTTGGAGTAAAATGCGCTTAAACGTATTTGAAATGCTTGATTGATTTAGCACACTTAATTTTTCTAAACAAATCAACTTTCTGTTCCGTTCCGTTTGGGTGTAATAAAGGAATTTATATCTTTATTAATTAATCGTGATACGACCTGGTCTCACATAGTATATAAAATGAGTATAAATCACGAGTGTATAAAAATAAAATTTTTCTGTTAGTCGTTCTTTGACTCTCATACATTCATCTCATTTTGATGGTACAGGATATGTAAGTAACTCAATTCAGTATAAAAGTCGACTAATTGCACTTATGATTTGGACGGCAGAGTTCAAAGCTATCTATTTACCTGTACATCAGTTCTGTCTTGGATCCACTTGGCAATGGCCTCCGCAGCGCCCCCAGATCTCTCAATATCCATGGAATCTGATGGTTTAGGCTTGCCCTTAGCAGGGAAATGCATTATCACTGGTGCAGTATTGATTCTCATCTGAAATCAGGGAAACTTCAAATAAACTGTTAGATTATATGGAAAATAATCATTATAGCCAACATATTTTATATGTAGGTTCAATGTTTATGTTATCATCAATCAGCCCATGACAGTCCACTGCTGGACGTAGGCCTCCCCAAGGTAACGCCTCAAAACACGATCACTCGTGGCCCTCAGCCAACCACTACCAGCCACCTTTTTCAGGTAATCAGTCCACCTGGCAGGGGGCGTCCTACACTATGTTTACCAAATAGCGGTTGCCATTCGAGAACCGCTTTGCTCCAACGGTCGTCGGTTCTGCAACAGACGTGACCGCCACACTGCCACTTCAGCTTCACATCGATAGACAATGTCTACGACATTGGTTGTCTACCGGATAATCTCGTTCCGGACTCTGTCCCTTAACGAGATACCCAGAATCGAACGTTCCATTGCTCGCTGAGCAACATGTAATCGGTGAGCCAGCCCGACTGTCATGTTCCAAGTCTCGGCACCGTATGTCATTACAGGTAGGACGCACTGATTAAAAACCCTGGTCTTAAGACACTGCGGTAGTGGCGACGAGAAGATATGACACAACTTCCCGAATGCTGCCCAGCCCAGCTGCACTTATGTAACTATGCTTATGCTGCAATTTATGTTATGTTATACCTGTTATTAATTTCCTATTTTCAATGCACATTATTGAGAGATTGATAAATAGCATTTATTTATCATCAATCATCATTTTTGTTTAATTCCCCATTTACAAATAATGAGATTGCCGATGTGTAACTTTTTATTTATACTGAGTTTCAGACCTGTTGTTTTTATTTTACCTCACCATAAACAATTAATATTCTCAATACAAACTAAAAATCACAATATCAATTATAACTAAAACTTACCATTTGAAAAACATCTGAACCTTCATCAAAGTCAACTATTCCAAAGAATAGCTTATCACTATTGGCTTGGGAGAATTTGAAGGAGTTTGCTACTATCATAAACTCATCATATACATGCTGGCACACCACACACTGCCTTGCAGGTGCCAGTGCAGTGAACATCACAACAAATGAGTAATCTCTTGGTGCTTGTCTAACATATTCCTTAAATTTAGACAAATTTAAATTCACGATGGATTTCTTAGTGGTTAATTCGGTTAGTTGTTGAATCTTCTCTTCAAGCTGCAATAAAAATAAATGCAATCAATGTTTATTAAGCCATAAACTTTGTATGAAGTTGAAATCGGGTTAAACGATAAAAGCAGTAGTTTACTCACACTTTTAGAACGCGTTTGAGCGTCAATTTGCTGGTAAGTCAGCAGTAATAATAACCCAAATATGAGTTTCAAATGCATGTTTGGTAAATAAGGCGTAAGTATTCAATTAAATTGATTAGAATATCAAACAATCGGTATTTCTGAAAAAAATAATTATCACTACGGTATCATTACACCACTCGTTAAAATTATATAGCCGGTTAATTTTAGTTAACTATACAGTTACAATTATATCGTATAGATTATCTTCTTTAATAGTAGGAGATAAATTAAAGCTTAGGTTGCTTTGCTTTGATTCCAGCCGGTCGATGTCGATGGATGGATTGATGATCATTGAAATGTCAGTCATAGTGTCACGTCACAACAGTTTATGACAGCAATTGAACAAATGTTTGACAGCCACGTAAAGTCTTACATCATGATAAATAAAGTAAATTTATACATAGATATATATTACGATTAAGAACTAACTGGGGCATTTATTAATCGAAACCTTAATGTTATACAGTAATAATGGTTAAACGATTTAAGACTATAAACTTAAAAGTAGACTTATACCTACTAACATTACGCCCGCTTTCCTACAAAGGGTTAGATAAAAACCATTAATTCCCATCCGTCTCTATCCTGGTAAATCAATTTCGTTTCCTAGGCACTTATACACACTCAGCAGTCATAAGTATTTCTAACGGCACGCTTTTATGGAAATTTGACAAATATTGACTTAGTGTCTAAGATAAATTTATAAAATAAAATTAATACTGTACATGAATTGACCACAAGGAGCCTTATATATATCATCCCGCTCCCGTTAAATAGATAACAAAATAAGTCTCACATGAATAATCATAAATTTTACAATTTCAGAGGTAATTTAAACCTTACATTTGAACGTTACATAAATTTGCGAGCATAGCGACAGTTAATTGTCAATGTATGTAAATTATAGTAAACTTTTATTCATAAATTCAAATTTAGTTATATACAATAAAACAAGGAATTAAAACTAACAAAATATTTACAAACTTAAAACTAATTAAAATAAATTACCTATAAATTAAATATGTCTAAAAAATTGTCGCTGTCGTTGGAGCGCAGAGTGCCCAATATGCTGGCAGCATTCCCCCTCTGAATAGCCAGACTAATTCTCTGGCGGAGGAAGCTACCAGCCCTGCGATCCCCACTGGATTCTTGCAGGCGATGGGGAAGATACCTTATGACCCCATGAGCCGCGCCTCCCCAAGAGCCGAGTTTCAACGGCGAAAGGAACAAATAATAGTATAATAAGCCTGTGTTCAATACATAATGTGTTCAATATTATAAGTGAACTAGCGACCCGCTCCGGCTTCGCACGGGTATAAAATATATAGCCTACTCCACTACTTAATGTTATTATGCATACAAACCTTCTTCTTAAATCACTGTATCTTTAAAAAAAAACCGCAAATCAAATCATATCATCAAATCAAATCAAAATCCGTTGCGTAGTTTCAAAGATTTAAGCATGCAAAGGGACATAGGGACAAAGAAAGCGACTTTGTTTTATACTATGTAGTGATTTATACACTCAAAGAAACCTTAAAATAAACATAGTAACTGGACCAAAGAGAAAGAGAATAAAATACCACCTATTCTCACTAGAGTACCCGCCACATAAGGTGGCAGTAGCCAAACTTGGAACTAAATTTGACGTTTCCGCTATTGCGTGTTATTTTGTATGAAAGGTAAATTTAGTATTACCAGCGTTGTGTTTTTTGCCCACTCTTTGTAATTTTTATGTTTGTTAAGGGTGATTATAATAAATTGATTTCTGGAGTTTCTTGTTAGTTCTTCTCCAAGGGTCTCCGCTGAACTTCTTCTTCTCAATCGTTACGCTCTTATCAGAGCGGTCGTGGTCTTCATGACGTGGCATCTTGAGCAGCCGAAATGGTTGGTGAACTAACCTCGGTAAAAATATGTAAAGACAATGCTCAGTGCCATGTTTGAAATAGTTTTTTTACATACATACATACACATCACGCCTGATTCCCTGTAGAGGGGTAGGCAGAGATCACGGATCCCCATTTGTCCCGATCCTGACAGACCACTTTCGCTTCATTGACATTCATACATTCTCTAATACACTCTCGGCGGTTATAGGTACTCCTAACGTCACCTTTTTTCAATATAGCGTCTATCTGACTGTTACATATATGTCTTATTAGGCCGGCCCCTACGTAACCGCCCTTCCACTTCACTCATATATATTCCTTTTGTCAATATATAGTTTTTTTTAATTTGTACTTAGATCATAAAATAACTTTCAAAGAGAGCTTATGATAGGGCCTATTTTAAATAAAAATATTCTGACTTTTGACTTTGGTATATTAATTTGTTTTATTTGAGTTTATAGCTCTGCAACCAAAGATCGTTACAAATGAAACCTCAATATAATGTATCGAGCCGTATGGCACAGTGAGTGCTAGTTTTGGCGTGTTTACTGGCAACACTGGATTACGCGACTGTGGCGACGCCTCCAACTGCCACCTTATGTGGCGGGTACTCTAGTAGAGATCCCGCCACATAAATTGGCAGTAGCCAAACTTGGAACTAAATTTGACGTTTCCGCCATTGCGTGTTATTTTGTATGAAAGGTAAATTTAGTATTACCAGCGTTGTGTTTTTTGCCCAGTCTTTGTAATTTTTATGTTTGTTAAGGGTGATTATAATAAATTGATTTCCGGAGTTTCTTGTTAGTTCTTCTCCAAGCTAGGGTCTCCGCTGATCTAACCTCGGTAAAAAATATGTAAAGACAATGCTCAGTGCCATGTTTGAAATGGTTTTTTTAATTTATACTTAGATCATAAGATAACTTTCAAAGAGAGCTTGTGATATTTATAATTATGAATATATTATGGCAGATGGAGGCGTCGCCGCAGTTGCATAATTCACTGTTGCCAGTAAACACGCCAAAACTAGCAATCATTATGCCATACGGCTCGATACATTATAGGTTTCATTTGTAACGGTCTTTGGTTGCAGAGCTATAAACTCAAATAAAACAAATTAATATATCAAAGTCAAAAGTCAAAATATTTTTATTCAAAATAGGCCCTATCACAAGCTCTTATTGAATGTTATCATATGATCTGAGGATAACAACAATAAAGATTATTATTTATAACAATATCGTCACGAAAATCTGAGATGCAAGAGTGGCTAAGAAGCAAAAATCTTTATTTTGAGGATAGCTGGACAAAGCCACTTTTTACCGTTTACCACGTTAGGCGATAGGGATCATAATTATTGCTAAGGAAAAACTGGCACACTGCTCACTTTCTTTGTAATCTTTATGTTTGTTAATTATAAAAATAATAATCTTTATTGTTGTTATACTTAGATCATAAGATAACATTCAAAGAGAGCTTGTGATAGGGCCTATTTTAAATAAACATATTTTGACTTTGATATATTAATTTGTTTTATTTGAGTTTATAGCTCTGCAACCAAAGACCGTTACAAATGAAACCTATAATGTATCGAGCCGTGTGGCACAGTGAGTGCTAGTTTTGGCGTGTTTACTGGTAACACTGAATTACGCGACTGTGGCGACGCCCCCAACTGCCAATTTATATGGCGGGATCTCTAAATCTAGTTTTTTTTTTTCTAACAATGTAATTTTAATTGTTTTACGTCAGATCGGTCATCCGTCAGTCAGATAGCGCGTAGAAGCAGCGACAGCGGTGGCGCGCAGGCGCGAGACGATTGCGCATGGCGGCGCGAGTAGTCGGCGCCTAGTCTCGCGCCGAGGCAATCGTCGCCTTCGTTATTGCCCGCGTAACCATGGAGGTCTTCCAGCCGACGGAACACGTCCGCGCCAAGTCGCACATCAAGGACTTGGAGGAGTACCGGCGGATGCACAAGAAATCCCTGGAGGATCCCTCTGCCTTCTGGGGCAAAGTTGCCGACGAATTCGGCTGGAAAGAGCGATGGGATCCTGACAACTTCCTCTCGTACAACTTCGACTGCTGCAAGGGCGAGGTGTTCACGCGGTGGATGGCCGGCTCCAAGACCAACCTCTGCTACAACATGCTGGACCGGCACGTGAAGGCCGGCCGTGGGGACCAGATCGCCTACTACTGGTAAGTGAGCCTCTCTCTACCGCGCCACCGCACCAGCATATTGATCAATCGTGACCACTTACGCAAGGTACATTGCAGTGCTAATTTAATGCTCCTATTTTTATAATTATCGCTGAATACACGAACACTTATCATTTCTTAAGTTTTAATTCAAAATAGCAACAATTTATGTTCCGACAATGTATAAAAAATGTGCATTATTTTTGTATAGTTTTTCAATACAATTTATTTGTTGTTTACAACATTAAGTGTCATTATTATTCCTAACATATTTCTAAATAAATTGTATTGATCTTGTATTAGCCAAAGTGGAAAGAATTGATAGCCTTATTCCTCTGCAAATGTATTAGTAGTCCATTTAGAGTACATACTTCGTTGTAGGATGTACATTGAGTGGTGTGGTGTAAAGGAGTAGGAGTGGATCAGCTGGGGCGCTTTGTCGAGGCTATCGATCGACCGTGGCTACGCAACGCAACTTGCCTCATTCTGTACACAAACTTGCTTCATTCAAATCATTTAATCCTTTTCGGGGTGGACAGAACCTTGGACACATAATATCTCCTAGATCGCTTAGCGTAAATATTGGTCCTTGCATGTCACATCGAACATTGATGACAGGCTGTTAGCGTATCGCTCTATAGATTCCATTTACCTCTCTTAAGAAGAAATCTTTCTTTTTCTCCGAAATTACATAATCTCGTAAAATAATAATATACATATAATTTAGGATGTTTAACTAATAAAATGTAGCCTAAATTGCCTTCAATCATCAAATCAAAACAATCTAAGTAAACATGAAATTTATTTTGATTCCTAAATTTAGTATAAATACGATTTTGTTTAATTGTTTTCACATCATCACCATCACTGTCACGCTACTTGCGGACTATTTGCTTAACCAAGTGCTCGATGTGGTAAATTAACTTCGTAATTTCGGTGTCTGACACGAGATTTTTTTACTACTTCACAGGGAATAATGGTCGTGAAGTGTTTGCTATGAACTATGTTAAACCATGTAGTGATTGATCCACAAACTAAATACAAAGTGTCTGTAATTGCTCCATAAATTTATCAATACAGGAAGTGCATAGAAATATGCACTAAATGTTACGAGGAATCACTTTTAGTTATCACTATCATCATTATCATTAGAATGAATCACTGTAAAACGTCACGAAGAAATCCTTTTGGGCTTAGTCAGAGGATTAAGACACTATGTGTTCAAACGAACGTCACCTTAGCCATTAATAAATCGTCAAACGTAAACATTGAATAATATCTCAGAGATTAAGATTCTTTACGTATTTTCGCTCATCTATGTGGCTATTGTGGTATCTGTATATGTGAACTTTTGGTTAAAACAATACTCATAGATTAGGTACAAAGCTATCTATATAATAAAGAAAAGGCTAGAGATTGGTCCCGGTACGTTTGGTTTTCAAAATATTACGTTATTTTTCAATGTTTTTACTTTTATCCAAATAAGAAAAGTTTTTTAATCTGTTTAGATAATATGTATTTATCTTATTAACATTCCAATTTTCCATTATGATTGATGATTATTAATATGTATTTGCACATATTTACATAAGAGTACATAAACATCACGTCAGTCACAGAGGGATAGTCACAAATTTCGTTTCTCCATTTTTGAGGAACTTAGCAAACCGCTTTCGCTTCATTGTATTCTTCCATCTTCATCCATACACCTCATACATACTCAGCAGTAAAAACTACTTACGTCATCCCTTTTCACTATAACGTCTACTTAAACGTCATAAGATTTATTACACTGGCCCCGACGTACTGCCCTTCCACCTCACCCACATATGTTTGTAGGTGCTTTCGTCAATCTACTACAACTTATGAAACCGCATAACATGTGAAATATTTGTATTGTGTTGTATTTGACGTAAAAACATCCAAGTATTGTATAGTATTTGATATACTACATATGAAGAGTTTTTTTATTTGCCCAACGTCGGTCAAGGGCATCACTCACTCTTTGAACTTGACTCGTGCTCGGACCAAAGTTAAATGGTGGCAAAAACATATAATTGGAGGAAAATCAATTATAAAATTTCCATTATAGGTTCGGCATTGGAGTAAACAATATTTGTTTAAGAGTAATCAAAATATTTATATAGTATAACCACGCTTCTACTTCTCTAATAAAATAGGTTGAGACTAACGATTGGCACCTTGAAAGATGCTGGGAAATCTTTTTTGCATCACTTACATCCATTTGCCTTATGTATGTAGTGATCTTGCTAAACCATTTTAATTCTAACATGTTGCGTCATCGTATTGTGACAAAAAATAACTCTCACACTTTAAATCAAGACATTAATTGGAATTTGTAATCCCTTTATAGTTATTTGATTCGCATCGGAATACAAATCAAGCGTTAATCCCCGATAAGCAGCCTTATCGCCATCCTTTGATCACTTCCGACTACACAATCAGTGCGTGCTCACTACGACGTCACGGCTACGCAATGACTAAATAACGGCCGTAATTTTAACTATAGTATAACAAGGATAGTGTCTTATATCCTGTATTGAAATGTTCTTTAATTTATTTCCTACTTTGGATACCAGATCTGTCGTACTGTACATGAAAGGCACATTGCGTTCTGGTGGCTATATTTTTTTCATCACGCACAAGATAGAAGTTTCGATTTATCTGTAATAAATAATTGTAACATTTCCGCATAAAGCCTTGCTTACCAAACAATTAAGCAAGAAATCTTATTCTATATTATCTATGTGTTATATTATGTAGACAACGCTAAAGTAGAGGAAATTGAAGAATCTCTGGCTAGCCTAGCCTAGTCACAATTTAGAGTTGGTATCTGTCTAACCGTGCTTTGTTGTATGATTACCATATTACGTTATGCTCCGGACGTGGTAGTGTAATGGTGGCGAGTGTCGTTGTCGTGGCGGTTTTCTTAACATTGCGTGGTGCGTGCCACCGCCGTGGAAAGGTTATCTCGGTTCGCAGGGCATGCCCCAATCACTGCTCTCTCCGCGAATACCAGATGTTCATGATAAGGATACTGGCTTCTTATAAAATATTCCGTGTTCAGGTCGACCTATGTGAAGGTCACTGAAAGATATATCCGCCGCCGTAATGCATGGATATATACGAATTTTTGTTGCGCTCGTTTGTCTGTAGACAATGATTATGTATCACATTTTTAACATAAACGTATTGTAAAGTATTTATTGAATAGATAAGTGATGTAAAGTGCTAGGAATATCTATCTATTGATGCATATCGATACCGGCCTTTGTCTCAGTCTGTAAAATGTAACTATATGACTGACCTTCTATTTGAACAAAACAAGGGCGCATATCCACATAGCATTCTCCTTTTTGATAGTCATAATTGATAGAAGTCAAAGCCTTTGCACGGCGACATGGAACAACCCCTGCAAAGCAAACCTTACTTAAAAAAAGATTGTTCAATTTGATGAAAACCCAACTCAAACATTGTATGACGAAATCGTCTCAATAAATCAATAAGACTAGATTTTATATGTACTATTGTTGGTACAAGGTCCCCGGCGTGCCTGCTCTCTATTCAATTGGTAGTTCAAGTACTATTGTCGCCGAAATCGCAATTCAAACTAGTATTTAACAAAACCGGCAATGTAGCAACAATATTTCATAATTATACTGTTAGCAATATTACACCATTCCAACTAACTCCTTGATCCGTTAACTTAGACTTGTGTTAACGTATCGCTGCTTTAAAACTAAACTGAAGAAACTCAAAAAACACTATTTTGCAAAAAACATTGTTTTATAATATAGTTGATATATTTTTGACATTAAATTGCATATAATTTAAAAAAATGATTAAATATAAATACATTTTTTATCTTTTTATTAACTTAATATGTTTTATGTACTTATTATTTAATCTTTTTGAGATAAAATGTTTTTCGAGTTTCTTCAGTTTAGTTTTAAAGCAGCGGTATAGGCAACTATGTATACTTGTAAATTATAAGTTACACATTAATGACCAGACTGGAAAGTAGAAGGAAATCCTGAACCGCAACTATGCTTCCATAGGGACCTTACAATTAACGTTCAAAGGGGTCCCTAGTCAATTGTATAGCCATCAAATTCATGGTATTGGCCATATTGACATACCCATTCGCTAAGTCACGCAATCTTTCTAAACCAAATCCCATACAATTTGATTTCTATCCTCCAAGAGTTTAGCTACTTCTCTAGGAGCCCAGGTACAGTAACACTAGGTAATAGAATGGTTATTCAATTCAATTATTGTAACTATAATTCGGTGGAGGCGCGTGGCTGCTTGCCCTTGGCCCCTCGAGTTCACCTCGTTACGGACACGTCTTGAGCTAATTTATGGCGATTGTGTTCGTGTTTATTTCATTCAGTACTATTTACACGAGCGTGAATTTTATAGCAATTAAAAGTTGTCTCTTTAATTATAAATGACCCCAATAAGTTAAGAATAAGAATGAAATATATTACTGGTTCGTCAATTCGATTGAATGGTACATGATGAAGAGTAAAAGTGATATTGTATTTGTAGATGTAAAACATAAGCTAATTTAGCTAGCTCCTCGCAGTAATAGTGTCGTTGTAAATGGTAACACGATTTATCACATCTTACAGTAGGTACTGACTATGTGGTTAATATTTGAGTTCACGTTAGCCACAAAATCACCAACGCCTTAGTTTCGAAGATAGCCACTTTAATAACCCCGCAAGGGTGAATGGTAGTGAGTGTTTATATCTTTATTAATGTTACTTACACAATGTCATTGCATCACATCGTTTATCGCAGATTTGAGTCTTTATTTAGAAGGCGACCGAAATAGCCGATCGGGGACTGAACTGCTTCAATGCGGAAACGCTATGTGACAATACTCTTACATCAAGCAAAAGGTGAATGTATGTGGTGCTGCCATACTTTATAATAATAATATTTGGAACACTTACACCATCGAACTAACCCCTTGCTAAGTTCAATTAAAACTTGAGTTAAGGGTACTAGTCAACGTATATTTATGAAATGTATACCTGTTATAGATAGATAAATATATATACTGTATATATAATTAGCTAACAGACTGGAAAGCGAAGAAAAGCGTAGTTCTTAACTCTGCCTTCACCGGGAATCGAACCCGGGACCTCTCGTTTAGCGTTCAGGTGGTTAACCGTTCGAGCTGCGGAAGTCGATAATTTTAATAAATTTGTAACTGTCTTTCAAACCCTATTAAGCAATAAAACAATGACTATTCACATACCATAACATAAAAAAGTTCACTTCACACCTACAAACATAGAAATGCAGTATTTATTTCTATTGGTACGTACTCGTGCGATTGAACCGTAAACGAATCAACATCTCAATCATCTGACCTACCGCTGTTTAATACAAATACTACTGAGTACATGTACAAAATCAAAACAGTCGACTTACGGAGTAGATATCCCAACTGACAATGTGATTATAATTATTTATGAAATACTAAACAAAAGTACAGTTATTCCGGCAGCTTGCTAAGATACTAATCAAGTACCGTTGACCATACGATCAGTCGCTGAAATCCATGATTAGGTTTAGCGAAGAGAATTAATGTGATGTGTCTTGTGAATAGTCAGTGCTTGTAAATGGAGACATGGCTTACCACCTCTCACATTGAGTACTGACTATCTGGTCAACATGCGGGTTCGAGGTAGCCATAGAATTACTACCTTCGCAATTGCGGAGATAGACACCTGAACCTCTGACTACCCCGCAAGGATTAATGGTCGTGAACACGTTTGTCTTTTGTGTCCTGTGAATTAGCTTCCCTGTCGTCCTGTGAATCAGCATTACAAACTCAATGCCATGATCTCAGTAGAGGGCGGTCTTATCAACGTTGCCAAGTGCCTGTCTCTTGATGCTGCGAAAGAGTGTCACCTTATCAACCTCCGATAAGTGACACGCGAACGTGGCTCTTCTCGGAATAGTGATAAGGTGCGTATCACCTCGGCACGTTCCCTTCAATCATCCGCTCATTCTTTTCGCTGATCTAATCGTAATAAATTTATCTGTTTCTTTCTAGGAAAAAGTGATAACGGAAACACCTACAATAATATTATGCAATGTTTTCAAGGCTTATTTTAAGCTGTGTTGTTACCCA
Organism: Leucoptera coffeella; assembly: GCA_030578115.1. Lineage (NCBI taxonomy): Eukaryota > Metazoa > Arthropoda > Insecta > Lepidoptera > Lyonetiidae > Leucoptera > Leucoptera coffeella. Next base: position 113,079 of record JAMBLF010000803.1, read on the forward strand.
AATTGAGATCTCACTTACCTAAGTGGATGAGTAATCTTAAATAGTTGCTTAGAGCTCTTAAGTCGAAGTATATGAATATGTAAACGTAACGATATACGACCTAACATCATTTGGTCACGTAGAGTTCTAAATATTAGGTTAAATTGGTTCCGAACAGGCAAAGATTGTTTACACTTGACCGTTTGCACTTGATGATGGACTATCAACCTGAACTGCGCAGGGGATTGCAGTTGTGTTGTACAGCTTTAGTGCATCTAAACTCATTACGGTCGTCATAGAGATCGTTAATCACTTTCACCTCCCAGATTCCGCCAAATGTACGCTCGTATTCAGTGATGGAATGTGATATGAGCCATATCATCGTCTGTAGATAGGCTAAGCACCTTAAGATAAGTTGGTTTCTAATGTCATTTTCCTTTTCAAAGTGAAAATTACAAAAACATTCAGGCCGATCGTTATAGGAGAATTTAAATCATAGAAGCCTCGTAATTAAAAAAGTGTTCGCATTACTTTTAGCTTATATGGTCTGGTATGCCTTGCTAGAGATTAATCAACTAAGTTCAGCTTAGGTTGGAGGTCAGTGTAGACTCGACATCGTAATGTTGTAGTGTGTGCTAAAAGTGAAGGTCGGATTAGATGGAAATGAAATGGATAATAATACAATCGTATTTATCCCTGAAGGGATTCAACTACATCTGTAAATTTGACTTCTAAAATTAATGTTTTTCACGATACTGTAGTTTGATGTTTAAAGAATGCCTCGCGGTATATTTCTACAACTACAACTTGTAACTTTTCTACGACTTCTCCAAGCTAAATTAAAGAAAGCGACTATAATAGTAAATCTTCACAGCATCTAAGTCTGTTAGGTTATGTTGTTATGGGTCTAGTGCCCGCATACACTAACTACCAAAGCGCTATTTTCTATAAATATGTTAAGGCTGCATAAGTTTTTAAGTTACCTAATCCATCTATCACGATTACTTTTACCTACATAAATCTAATAAAGCGAACGCCGATACGGTTCACTACCTATCACGTTGGGTGCTGTCTATCTAGTGATACGCGGGCTTCGAATGACCCATACCTAACATCCCTTCGAAATTTCGGAGATGCGCATTCAAGCCTCTGACTAACCCGCCATAATAAAAAATGGAGTGTGTATACACAAGTCGTGAAGCGTGTTTATGTTTAAAACTAATAAAGCGACAATAAGTTTCGCGAAAGTCCACTGAAGCGAAGCAAGGTCGTCGGGCGTAGGGGGCGCGTAGTAGACCCTGCCCTTGAGAACACCGGTTGCCTAATCAGCTGAGGTCGAATCTCACTTCCTGCTGAGATAAAACCTTCACGCATTGAATTCTACTTTCACTGTAACAAAGCGGTTGTTCAGGAAATAGTTTTTAATAAATGTATGTGTGTTATAGGTAATCTGGTACTTAAACATGCGCTCTATGTATATTGTTCAACGCTATAGGTTGAACGACAAATCCTGACAAATCTCTTTAGCGTCACTCACCGTTAACCTTCTCGTGTGAACTTTTCTGATCATCACTAAGTAATCTTAATTTCCGTAGAAATATTTATTAACCATTTTTAACAACTTTCTTTACAGGGTTAACGAATGCAATGTTGCAGGCCATATAAATCTACTCGATTATATATGATAACACACACATATATCTATGTATATTCTATTATTGAATTCAACGCATTCGATACATATTATAGTTACATAGACAAGTAGTCAGAGGTTCTGTAGTTGCATTATACTACCTCGAACCCACGTGCAACCATTTCTATTACTGTAATCACATACGATTTCATTGCATAAGTTGATAGAAAAAAAAGTATTAAATTTTCTATTAAATATTGATAAGTCCTAGTGTTATTTATTTTGTTATTTTGTGAGACAGAGATTTACTGATAGCATTAATAAGACATTAAGTCCTGGCTTAGATAAGTCACAATAGATAAGCATTCGTAAAATCACGTCTGTGTTCCTTCAAAGGTTGAGCAGAGCCTCCTAGCCCGAATTTTCTAAGGCAACGGTCCAATTATCCATTGTCCATTAATTATCCGTGTTATCGCAAAATGCCTAGGTTTTTTGCAAAAACTAGAAATATCAAATCATCCTGCAAGAGACATACATACATTTCATATCCGTCGCCTTATACTGGAGGACGGTAGATATCACAGATTCCCCATTCCAATCTTTCGCTTCATTGATACCCATACACCTTTTTAGAGAAACAGCCGTGATATGTGAGTAAGCTGTAAGTGAACTATTAATGTGCTGTGTGTATAAGGGCAGAGTCGATAGCAGGTTCATTTATTAGGAAACCTAATAAATTCAGCCTTTCATTATATTTATCGTATTGGATTCAATAATTAATAGGTTCCTCTGTGAACATACAATAATAAAGTTTAAATGTTAAAAATACCTAATCGTCGTCGTGCACAAACTATTTATTTACTAATTTTATGTAACTATTGTAAATTTTATCGCCTACGTATATTATCTCTAAGTATATTATGCATTGTATAATAAATGGTTACTCGGTTATTTTCCTACTGAATAACTAACAATTAAAGCTGAGAACAATATACTAATAAGTTCTTGTTACTACAGGGAAGGTAACCACCCTGAGGACTGCAGCCGTGTATCCTACAAAGCTCTTCTTGAGCTGGTCTGCCAGTGTGCCAATGGTCTGGCGCAGCACGGAGTTCGAAGGGGAGACCGCGTCGCCATTTACATGCCCATGGTACTCGAAGCTCTCGTGGCTATGCTTGCTTGCAGCCGTCTTGGGGTCGTGCATACTGTTGTGGTGAGTTCCTATGTTCTACGTGAAGTTACATTTATTATGATTAATCAGTTTCTAGTAATGCTATAAAACTATTCTTTGAGTAGTGTTAACTTATTCCATAACACCAAGAGTTTTTCAAACTTATCTACATTCATTTTATATAAGAACGTAGAATACAAACATACAAAAGCCTACGGAATAGTAATATTTGTTCAGTCTTTTTTATCAAACTATCGGCTTCTATTAGTGACGTTATACATTATTATCGTGGTTCTTAGCATTAGTTTTAAATGCGTGATGCATAACCTAACTCAATTCCATCTAATGTGTTACTTTCTATGCAATTATCTTAAAGATAGAATAAAACTGTATCCACTGCACACATGCACGACAAAATGTATACACACAACTACCATTTTATGTAATATATCATCAATAATTAATTAACTATATTATTATAGGTCTAGTAATATGTGTATAATTTTGTAGTTCGCAGGTTTCTCATCAGACTCGTTAGCCGAACGCATGGCGGCCTGCGGAGCTAAAGCCCTGGTGACAGCCGACGCAGCTTGGCGCGGTGAAAAGCTACTACGTCTGAAGAGTGTGTGTGACGAGGCCCTTAACAAGGCACTGGAGAAGCACTCCCATAGAGTCGCCCTCTGCCTGGTGGTCCGACACTACGAGAGGGTGACGCCAGGAGATGGCGGACCTCATCCTTCTTCGCTGGTAAGACTGGCTATCAGATACACTATATAAGATAACACACAGTGGGCTAAATGATGCTGTAACACAATCCCACCTCAATCAGTAAACTATACTACTACCCTACAAAATACTCCCAACAGAGCGTTAGAAACTAATTACTAAATATGCTTGTAACTTTATTATATTATCAATAAATAGAACGACCCTAAAACTCAGCACGTCTACCTAAACACGACAGGATAAACTGTTACGCTTCTTAAATTATTGAGGTAAGCGCACATTCAGAACTTGTTCCTTGCTTGGAGACTTTAAATCATCATTTATTAGGCAGCTTTTTCAAATAACTGGCAATTTCGGTTCCATAGTACAATTGCAATCTTGACTTTGTGTTAATATATTTTCACGAACATGCTATGCTGACTGACATTTAAAAACATAACTGACATAACGTTGGTTTTATTAATTATCTGAGACCGGGTCTAAACACGATAAATTTATAAAGATATGTGATTACCTTTATTTTTGCCCGATTAATAAAATGAGTATAAAACGCGAGTGTTTAAAAATAACTATAACGTTGGTTTTCACAGCACTCCTGGCAAGAAGGTCGCGACGTATGGTGGCACGAGCTCGTCCACAAACAGCCAACGTACGCGGAGCCCGAATGGATGGATGCGGATGATCCGTTATTCATCCTGTACACTAGTGGGTCTACAGGCAAGCCCAAAGGTGTACTTCACTGTACAGCTGGGTATCTGGTGTACGCGGCGGCTACCTTCAAGTGGGACTTTGATTATCAGCGTGGAGACGTCTTTTGGTGTACGGCTGACGTGGGCTGGATCACGGGGCATACGTACGTGTTGTACGGGCCCCTGCTTAATGGCGCTACGTCTGTGTTGGTGAGTATCTTTGCTTCTGTGTAAGTTTGTATATTGGTGACGTATGGAGCCTAATCCTTTTCGGGGTAGATGAAACTTAGATCTATATGAATCTAGATATCATTATGTAGATCATATATACATTATACTGTTACGTTAAGCAAAATCATCGGGATCGTAATGGCATTGATATAGAACACTCCAAACAATATATTCCAATAACTCCTAGTCACTTAGTGGGCCAGCAGTACAGGAACTCGAAAAAGATCATGCACGGCTAAAGACCATTCTTCGACCCTATTGCCCTGCTAAATCAAGTCCTAGTCCCTTTGTCATCACCCTATAATTAACAGCGTTAGCATTGAGCATCTCGGTAATTCAGGACTACTAGTTACTAATATATATGTTATCTGTATACTGACGTATGTATGTATGTTTGACAGTTCGAAGGCACGCCGTTCTTCCCGGAGAACGACCGCTATTGGGCGGTGGCGGCCAAGTACCGCGTGACGCAGTTCTACACGGCGCCCACCGCTGTGCGCGCGCTCATGAAGTTCGGCGAGGACAACGTGAAGAAGTGAGTTCTAAACACGGAGATGGAGAGGATATATTATAATTTTATTCAGTGCTAGTAAATCACGATTCGGTTTACCACCTGTCACATTGGGGACTGTCTTGATCAACACTTGGGTTGGTCATAGAAATACTCTCTCCACAATTGCGGAGATAGGCATCCGAACCTCTGACCACCCCGCGAGGGTTAATAATCGTGACAGCATTGACTTTTGACTATTTTATCTATACGTAGCATTGGTTTGTTGTCCCGAGCTAGTTTGAGATGTTGAAATAATATAAACTAGCTACCATTCTTCCTAACATATCTTAGGAGGCGACTAAGGGACTAGGCACCAATGGAAGCTTTATTCGACATAACAACCTGTCACCAATTATCATATTCATTGAGTAATTAATAAGAGGAGTTGGCTTTACGCAATATTTGTATGGAAACTAGCGTGGCATTACGCGGGGTGAATCAAAACACGGCATCGGTCAATCAAATTAGGTTTCTTCTTTCTACTTTACATTTTTAGACTCCGCACCAATTTAAAAACACAACATTTGGCCTCCGCACCGCGTAACGGGAACCGCTCCTTACGCTGGGTCCTCTTTATATTTGGTTCGTGGTTCTAAGGGTGTATTACTAACATAATTACGTAGTTGTTAACAGAAGTAAGGGTACTATTAAACGTATATGTTCAAGTTCTTTAATATTTTTCGGGGTGGACAATACTTCAGAATAGAGAAACGAATATATAGCCTAGGTCACTTTTATTGTATATATTGGGGTTATGATTTCATGTAAATCATTAAGTAGCAGGTTGGTAGCCCGTAGGTATTCCTATCATTCGTCTGATAATATGTCCAAAGCTATGCCCTTTTTAACCCTTTTATTTTAACTATTTGACAAATATACATTGTTGTTAAGTGCTATATGTGTACTAACAAAAACAAATTTGTAACTTTAGGTTATTTGGGCTCAACATTGATAGGAGTCTTTACGAAATGAGTTTGCTATTGAAAGGTTTCGCGATCAGAGATGCCACACAAGTGCTGATTATTTTCAACGAAAGCTAGACATGTGATAGATAGCATTAATAATATACATACATAACTATATACCTTTTACTCTCCGTTCTTCTTAGATTAAGTACGATATGTCACTGATTTAAAACTAAACTTTGACTTTATAGAACATTATTAAGAAAAATGACGGATTTTTCGTGTCTTCTGTTTAGTTTTAAAGCGGGGACGTGAGGATGAATGAATCCTTTATGTAACGCTAACTAGTTGCCGTTCTTCCCGACATATCGTAGGAGACAACTAAGGGAATAGGGGTATATGGAATCTATTATTGGCGATAGGTTTCACCAATATTCCACATGACATCAAAACTCCAATGCTAATAAGTGACAAAGGATATTTTCATGTTTTCAAGATTCTGTCCACCTAAATAAGGATTCAAATACGTGAACGTGAGTGTATCAATGACTATTTTACGAGGCTTACCACCGGTCACATTGAGTACTGACTATCTGGTCAACACGTAGGTTTGAAGTGGCCATAGAATTACTACCTTCGCAATTGCGTAGATAAAAAACCTTAACCCCTGATTATCAAGCACTAAAAGTCGTGAACGCGTTTGTTTTTATGTTTTTGTTTAATGAATTGCTCGTATGCAGGTTTAGTCCACTTTTTCAGATAATCACAATCACTTGAACTCTGGACTCAATGGTTACACTTTTGTGGTGAAATAAATTGATAATATTGTGAATGTTATACATTAGTCTTAAATAGTCGTTGACTATTTCAGGCACGATTTGAGCAGCCTCCGCGTGCTGGGCAGCGTGGGAGAGCCCATCAACCCTGAAGCGTGGCACTGGTTGCACCGTCTGGTGGGTGGCGGCCGCTGCTCCGTCGTGGACACCTTCTGGCAGACAGAGACTGGTGGCCACGTGCTCACGTCACTGCCAGGAGCCACGCCCATGAAGCCTGGTGCAGCGGTAAGTAAGAAATCGGCACTTATCGCGAATAGTTTATAAACAAAGGATTACCTTTGTTACCCTATGTTTCGGTCATGGTCACGGGTCAACTGTTGTGTTGAGTCCCGGTTCTTGTAAAATAACTAAAAATCGCGTATCTTAAAAATAAGTCACAAATAAAGACTATTGACCCTTATTCAAGGATGAAGGGTTTTGTGAAGTTCTCTGGACACCTCAAACTCGGCTGTTCAGCTGATAAAGTGAGTTCTTAATGTAACAATTGGTGAACCCCATTGACACATACATACAATTATATTAATGCATTACATTGTCTATTGCGAAAAATAGAAAGGTGTCCTGACGGCATTTCCCGTTACCGTAGAACAGCTGAATTTCACAATAATTATTGTGGTAATCTTCTTTTATTCTCTCAAGTTAAATTATTCTCTATTATATCTATATTCCATATAGAGTACAAAGTAGTACCAGCCCACTATGTAGCAATTAGTACACCCAGCATAAGTCACTATTGCATATTTCCAGGGCTTCCCGTTCTTCGGAGTCCAGCCTGCCCTGTTGAGTGAATCAGGCGAGTTGATAGAAGGCCCCGGTGAGGGTTATCTGGTCTTCTCCCGACCTTGGCCAGGTATCATGAATACCCTGTACGGAGACCACCAGCGGTTCCAGGATGTGTACTTCTCCAAGTTCAAGGGGTATTACTGTACTGGAGATGGTGAGTGTTGGTTGTCTAAATTGTTAAAGTATTAATGTATTCTTTCAACGTAGTTCAGGGGCCTTACTCCACTAATGCATTTTAGGCACAATATTACTTCAGGAGCGATAAAGTAATACTTCAGTGGCCGTAATTAGACACTGTTGGCACTCCACTTTGTGTGCCTAAAATGCATTAGTGCAGTAAGGCCCTAGTTGTTTGGGGCTTGACTCTGTATCAGGTACAGGGTTCAAATTCCGCTTGAGCGTGTACCGATGGAAATGTAGTTTAATGAATTTCTACGTACATTTAGTAACAAAAATACGTTTACGAAATGCATCGAAAATTACGGTGAGAGAAAACATGGTGACGAAACCTACCTGTTTCCCGAATAGGAGCATTTAAATGGCGACACGGCTTACCACCGGTCACAATGAGTACTGACTATCTGGTCAACGTGTGGGTTCGAGGTGACCATAAAATTACTACCTTCGCAATTGCGGAGATGGAAACCCGAACCTCTGACTACCCCGCAAGGGTTAATGGTCGTGAACGCGTTTGTTTTTTTAATGAATTGTTCGTCTGCAGTTTTAGTCACAGTTTACTTGATCAGATAATCACACAATCATAATCGCTTGAACTCTGGACTTTGTGGTTACACTTTTGTGATGAAATCAATTGATAATACTGTGAATATTATCCATTAGTCTAAAACAATTCTTGAAATTTGTCGACTTTATGATGCTCTTGGTACTTACATCTTACATCATCATTGATAGTAGTAGAATCGACTACTGAGACAAAGGATCAGCCACTAGTTGCGCTGTTGAGCCTAAAAGTGCTATAAAGAACATAATAGGAGCCTAGCCACAATCAACATAGTGTCTACAAACAATTTTTTTTTGTTGCATTTCAGGAGCCCGACGCGATGAAGACGGCTTCCTCTGGGTGACGGGCCGTATGGATGACATGCTAAACGTATCAGGGCACCTCATGTCCACCGCAGAGGTCGAGGGCGTTCTCACCGAACATCCCCTAGTATCTGAAGCAGCGGTAGTCTCCCGACCGCACCCCGTCAAAGGAGAGTCGCTCTACTGCTTCATCTCACTCACAGAGGGCGCAGAGTTCAATCCAAAACTCGTAGGCGAACTCAAAATGCTAGTACGTAACCGTATTGGAGCGTTCGCGATGCCAGACGTGGTGCAATACGCGCCCGGTCTCCCCAAGACCCGGTCTGGGAAGATTCTTCGCCGGGTTCTCAGGCAAGTGGCGATAGGAGACCGTAACTTGGGGGATATATCTACCCTGGCGGATCCCACGGTAGTCGACGAGCTGTTTAACAACCGCCCTGAGTAGTAAACTAAAGTGGCATTTATAGTACCTCCGTTGTAAGAATTTGTTGGTTGATAGGTCTAGGTTACCATTTTGTGTCATTCCCCGAAGCACAAAGCTTTTCGTAGTCAACGATATGATACATAGGTGTAAAAAAATGTATGTTTCTGATAAGTTGTAGATTTCTGTTAATTACGGTGGTTATTTCTGTTATATGTTGCTAGATAACGTTGTTTGTTGACCAGAAAGTGTTACAGAAGAGCGTTTCACTGACGTACCTGCGTAAAATAATTTATTTTGACATTGCCTAGTTACTTGTGCTTATGTTATGAATATTTTAATAGTTAAGGGTGTTCTTTTTTACTCGAATGTGGATTTTTAATTTGTAAGTAGGGAGTTATTTTTAATTGTATAAGTTATTAATTGGACATAATGTTTGTTGACTAGGTAGCGTAAATGTTTAATCGAAGTTATTGTATGTATATAGAGTCAATGATTTATAGCTGTTGTGATAATTGTTACATTGTTTTCAAATGATAAATTATCTTATTTATAAAATACAAAGGCAGTTGACGTAGTGAGTTTGATTTACTGCCGACTTCGTTGATGTTATTCTACATAAAAAGTAGATTATTCTGATGGCACATTTTCTAGTTTACGTCGAACATGAGTGAAGTATAATAGCACAAAGCATCGAAGCAGGGCTGAGACGACAAAACAAGAATACAATTTAGTGTGTTAATTGTTCCAATTATATATGAATATTGTTGTTAACTGTACCATAGCTATAGCATTTCAATATTATTGCGTATAAGGCGCGTGTCAGTAGATTTCTGCCTTAACCTTAAGCGAATACAAAGGATGAGCTAACGTGAGCTTCGCGTGGCCATACTGCTCACTCGAAGTCTACCGCTTCCGCCCAAAACCTTATCTATAAGGAACACAATTAGAAATAAGTGCAATCGTGAAGCGAAGCGCAACACTTATTTATATTATTTAAGCTTAAAGCCCATATGTTTAAAAGTTATTCTGTATATCGTTTAATAATTTCTGTTATTATTTGTATTGGTTGATTTATTGGTTCTAACATTATATTTTGGAATTGAACAAAGCCTGTTATGTATAATTTAACACGTAATGTTGGTAATTTATATTATTCTGTTGTTATTGGGCATCACAGTGTTCCAATGTAACCACTGTGTATTATCTATATAATTTTGAGTAAGTGTTGGCGCCAAGCTTCACGGAACGAACATATCATTGAAGTGATACTTAGTTGTCGTAGATGAAATAAATGTATTATATCGATACTGAGCTTTGCTGCATTTTTATTTCGCTCGCCTTTTTCTTCTATGGTTTGCGTTTAATCCCAACACTATACACTATATACCTACGCTTCTCACTGACATAATTGTCCATGCCTATATAACTTATCTGCTTCAAATTTTTGCTGGTGTCTTATCTAATACGTTCCTATAATTATGCATTTCAAGTGGTTTACCAGGATCGCGAACCCTTCGCCGACCTTTCTGTACAGAGATTGTTGTGATCTGTATGTAGGTATCTAAAACTTAGTTCACTTGTACTATATACATCGCTGCTTTAAAACTAAAGTGAAGAAACTCAAAAAACACTATTTTGCAAAAAACGTTGTTTTATAATATAGTTGATATATTTTTGACATTAAATTGCATATAATTTAAAAAAATGATTAAATATAAATACATTTTTTATCTTTTTATTAACTGAATATGGTTTATGTACTTATTATTTAATCTTTTTGAGATAAAATGTTTTTCGAGTTTCTTCAGTTTAGTTTTAAAGCAGCGACATATTACACTCGTTCCCGTTAAAGATCGGATGGTACCTCTCCATTGTTAAGCTTCCTCAAGGAAGTGTGTTGAATGTTACGAATATGAAGGTTTCAAATCTTTACATAAAATGTTATTTATATACAAGTTACGAAAGTATCTATCGCATTAGATTTATAAAGATAGAGGTATATTTCATGAATATTTAATTATTTATTTATTCAACTCAGCACATTAAGTAATATAACACAGCCAGTACAGCATTAAAAGCTCCGTAACAGATGAGAAAGGTAGGAATTAAATATTAACTTCTGTCAAACCCTACGGACGTGATAATTATATAAAGACACATTAAAATACAAAGTTTTTCCTTTTATTAAAATTATTAATTAATATTAAGCAACAAAGAACACAATAAATCAAAAAAATAAATAGCTTAATCTTTTGAATCCCGAACAGCGCCTATTCACAATAAATAAGTACAATATTAAAATAAAACAACATTTAAGAAGTTTAACGTAAGAAGCTCTTAAATAAAATTTCATTAGACATTTAAAACTATCTAATATTATAAAAAAAATCTTAAAAAAATAATCTATTACATCAATAAATATGCTAATTCTTGTGGGAACACAGCGTTATTCGATAAATGAAACCAATGCAAAAAACAATTACACCACATTACGTTGTAGGTATATCCAATACATATCTAGAAATGGAACACTTTTGAATAACGGGATTTAAAATACCCAATAGTCACATCTTTAGTTAATTAATGACTATCTGTATGTTGTACATATGTACGAAATAGGCACTTGTTGGTGAGAGCATAGTCTCAATTAGTCTTCTGCTTCTTCTTGGGAGCCGCAGCGGGAAGAGTCTTGAAGTAGAGAGAGTAGAAGACAGCCGAAGCTATCACTAGGATGGTTGACAGAACCACGATGTATTCAGTGCGGTTCCTGTAAGAAAAGAGCGGGTTAGTTTCATATGGTATGTATGGAATACTTCTTGTATGTGGAAGTTATTTGAGTATTTTTAAAAAGATGTGTAGGCACCTTAATATATCCTAACAGTATAATGTACAGAACGTAAACACATTGGTTTTAAGCCGAAAGGGATTAAAGGTCGTGAATTTATCACGTTACATTTCTAACTCGTTCTTACAAGCTTTAAATCCCAGTGAAAATTCTCGGCAATAGTCCACTAGTTAAATTACAAGGCATTTTTTCAGGTGACATCTCAGGAAGATGCTGTGGTTTAAAATATTGGTACTAATATTATTAGTAGCCTTGGACAAGAGAATGCGAGACGCAAGTTTTATTAGACCTATTAAGTTAAAATATCCAAAATCCTTGTCCAAAACAACGGGATCTACGTTACCATTACGTTTTTTTCTTTGTAACCCTTACTGTTATACACTTGCGGCTGGAGGCGAGTGTGTATGTACGTTTAGTAATACTCACTGGAAGGGCGTTCCACAAATGGTGTACCACGTAGCACCGTGGGGAGGCAGGCGGTTACCAACGCAGTGGAAATCAAAGTAGCCTTCGTCGTAGTTCTGCGCGCAGAAGTACTTCCTTTTCTTCAGAGTCTGTGATTTATGAAAGACGAAATTTTTTGTATAATAGATAAAAACATTGAAGACCAACTGTGTGTACTATTTGTATACCATTTTATAAGAGGGTGACGTTAGAAGTAGTTATAACTACCAAGTTTGTATGAGGAATGTATGAATGTCAATGATGTGAAAGTGGTTTTTCAATATCGAGGCAGATAGGTATCCGTGATCCCTGTTTACGTCTCTACATGGAAACGGGCGTCATGTATAGGTAAAAGAAAACTTTTGACTTTTTAAAATTGTATATACCTGTCCTATTCAAATAAAAAAGGGAGTGTGTGTCGTGACAAGTCGTGAAGTGTATGTTATATTTATGTTATTCTATACGTAACCCACCTGTCCAAAAGGCGTAGTAAGAGTAGCAACTTGGTCGCAAGGGCCCACAGGTTCATGCAGCCCCAAGGACCACTCGTTCTCCGGAGAGCCCCACATCACGAAGGCCCAGTACAACAGATAGTGGACCATCAGCTGGAATAGCAGCAGGAAGTCTACTGTGGTCAGGCTGGAAAATAAGGATAAGTACAGTACATTTGATATCACTACATAGTATAAAACAAAGTCGCTTTCTTTGTCCCTATGTTCCTTTGTATGCTTAAATTTTTGAAACTACGCAACGGATTTTGATGCGGTTTTATTAATAGATAGAGTGATTCAAGAGGAAGGTTTATAAGTATAATAACATCGATTAATTAGTGGAGTAGGCTATTTTATACCCGTGCGAAGCCAGAGCCGGTCGCTAGTTTAGTATATAAGTGAAACTAGAAAATAAAGAAACGGTCAATTTTTTCCTATTGATTCTATCCACTGGTATAGAATATCTAATCACACTACGCTTCCCGCTTTGAGAAGTGTTTCTTCAATTGGTTCAATTTCGGGTTTGTATTATCTTCTTAGTTGTTACACTCTTGAAAGAGCGAGTAATGTTCATATACGTATTTTAATCAACTCACCCTTAATATAAGCTTAATACGATCTAACCAAGGTGCTAAGTGGTAGAAGTACAAAGGATTTTTTTTAATTAAATACACCCTTGACCCAATGGGCTAATTGATGGAATAGTGCCTCAAATAGCACTATTTTCTAATAATAATTCTATTTTCGACGTAGCTCAGTTGTTTGGGGCTTGGCTCTGTATCAGTGGGTACAGGGTTCAAATCCCGCTTGAGCATGTACCAATGGAAATGAATTTTAATGAATTTCTATGTACATTTTCGGAATAAAAACACATTTACGAAATGCATCGAATTATACGATGAGGAAAAACATCGCGAGGAAACCTGCCTGTTCCCCAAACAGGTAATAGTTAATGCTTGTAAATGGCGACATAGCTTACCACCTGTCACATTGAGTACTGACTATCTGGTGAACACGTGGGTTCGAGGTGTCCATAGAATTACTACCTTCGCAATTGTGGAGATGTAAACCTGAACCTTTGACTACACTGCAAGGGTTAATGGTCGTGAATGCGTTTGTTTTTTCTTTTCTAATAATTACCTTTCTTTAGGTTTCTCCCGGTCGCCGAGAAGTCCCACCAGCACTATAGCTCCAAAGATAGCGAAGAGCGCGAAGAAAGTAACTTCAGAATGAACGTGGAACATGTCGTGAAGAGGATGGTAGAGTGGCACGAAGAGAAGAACGCCGCCTGGCATGCCCAGAAGTACGGATACCAATAATGCTATGAGTTCGCTTTTTATTCTGTAACGGAAGATACAGTCAGGATTATTCGGGATCTGGATATCTACATATTAATGTCCCTTATTCATGTACAGTCTTGACTAAGTCATGAATGTGTACATAGATACAATATCCCTTTAGATTGGACAGAACCTCGGAGACATAATAATCACCGTGGCCAATTTTAGCACTTAAACAGGTTTATATTAGGGCATCATTATGAAATACAAATTGCTCGTGGCAATAAATTGCATTAACCTTTAGTCTCTAAACCACCTTATACGAGACGGCTAAAATATTGGCAGCTATCTAGTTAATGGTGATGGCAGTAGCACTCTGAACGTTAGCAGATAGCACGAAACAAGACTATTCTCAGCCTCAGCGAAGAAAATTAGCATTTACCTAAATATTCCTAGCATTTCCATACAAATTATACTAAATTTTTATTATTCTGGCACCTAATCACTACATAATATAAAACAAAATCGCTTTCTCTGTCCCTATGTCCCTTTGTATGCTTAAATCTTTGAAACTACGCAACGGATTTTGATGCGGTTTCAATATTTCAATAGATAGAGTGATTCAAGAGGAAGGTTTATATGTATAATAACGTTCATTAAATAGTGGAGTAGGCTATATATTTTATACCCGTGCAAAGCCGGAGCGGGTCACTAGTTCTCTACAAACTATCCTTACACCTATATATTCCTTCTTTACCAAATAAACAAGACTATCTCACCCAGCAGACGCCCACTTCTCCGCTCTGGGAGCCAGCCACTTCCTCACCACATGGAAGAAGAAAACCAGACTGGCAGCGAAGGTCGCGTGGAAGTAGTAGGAGTTCCATGGCACCCAATAATGGCGGTCGAAGATATTAGGGTCAGTGTCATGCCACGTCCAGTGCACGAACTTCACGGCTACGATGTCGTAGGGTATGTCTATGAGAACGGTGACCAAACCTACGGCGCAGGCTTCTGATATCGCTGGTAGATGAAGCTTAGATACCGCGTATGCTGCGTGGTAGATGAAGGCAGGGTCTGTAATGAGAAATATATGTGATGGTCGATAAAAGGCTTTAGAGAATAAAAAGATACTAAATTCACATATAAGAATGATGCTAAAGCGCACATATAAGAATAATATACTGAAGTAGACATATGCTTATCTGTCAGAGTCGATATAACATAGTTGATTCCTAATTTTAATTGAGATTAGAGATCTCCTTGGAAACTTTTAGCATTGCTATTAATATTGTGATAGCATTGATGCAGACCAATAGTCACAGATTGGAAGTACGTCACAAAATAACATCCATTGACCGTAATCCCTTACTTGCTTGTCATCCATTAACGAATAGAACGGTAGATAGTTAACATTCCATTGCGTTCCAGATTAAACGTGACTTGGGGCACGGGATAGTAAATTCATAACATTTATGTTATGAATTTTAAGGAGAAATAAAAAAATACTGTTATGTATTTTTTATTCATCTATAATTCATTTCAAAACATACATACATATATTCACGCCTCTAAATCCCTAAGAGGATATATCGATAGCCACCTGAAACTATCCTGACAAATCTCTCTTCCTTCACTCACACTGATTGACCTTCTCATACATGCTCTTCTGTTTTGCCTTGAGAACAAAGTCAAAGTCAAATGTTTTTATTCAACATAAGTACAAGTATAGTACATTCATTGAAAGTCAAAACATTTGCCTGACACTGGTTGTCTCTTAGCGTTTAAATTCTACCGTTGGTTCGGAAGCCCTGGCTTGGAGAAGAACCAACAAGAAACTCCGGCTTTCAGGATTTTTTGCCCAGTGCCAGTTACAAAAACAAATTATAAAGAAACAATGTCACCAATTTCATATTTTATTGTTAACCATATGTGTCTACTCACAAAGAAGGATGATATGCAGCGGCAGTCGAGCTCCCAGGAACATGATGGCAGTCTGCGAGTGCCAGAAATTGTCGAACTCTGGCAGAGCGAAGTGCCAGAAGTTATCGGCGTAGAGGCCGTGAAGAACTGTGGCCAGCCATAGCCATGGCCAACGACCACCTTTCCTGAAGGCTGTAGAAACACATATAATTTAATAAGTGTCTTACTCGATTGCATTAGGTTAAGCCTGTAATAATCGATGTTTGAGGAAGAAAGAATAAATAAATAAATATTATACATACATACACATATTATAGTAGTAGTATAAATCATACATACTTTGATATGATTACATATTATCATGGGGATCCGTGATCTCTACCTATTCATGTCCCTTAAAGGATTTTTGCTATTTATTGTTTTCTTTCATTCCCTTCCATGATAGACATTTTGGGACATTATTGTGTATTTTATTGAAAATATTCTTATTTTCTTTCTTTGCCTTTGCCCGGTGATATATATAGTAGATCCTCATTTTTATTAGAATTGATGGGATCGTGATGGCATTAATATAAAATATTGATAACATGTTGCTAACCCATCGCTTAATATATCTCTAATCTTTTAGTCCTACGACATGCAAGAAGAGATGATTCTTTAGTATTTAATTTACATTCCAGTGTAGCATTAGACCCTTAACCATTGAATTACACGTACATAATATACATATACTTGTACATTCACTTCCTTTTATCCCTTTTAGATTGTACAGGAGCTTAGTGACATAAAAATGACATAAAGAGGTTAGAATTCGTCTGATACACCATTATAACATTAGGTTCTACAAAATAGGTATATAACATAAAAACCTTCAATCCCTTACCATGCAAAAGGGTGACCAGACCAGCGAAGATGTAAACCGCTTGAGAGAGCACAAAGGTGGGTTGCGCTGTCCATAGCCACTTGATATCATTGGTCCATATCAGCCAATCTGACCACTGGAACAAGACAGCGGCAGACTGATTACACATACTAAATACATGTACATTTATGGCATTTAGTCCCTTATGGAATGGATAGAACCTTGGAGATACTAATATCTCCTAGGTCACTTTTTAGCATGAATAATAATAATAATATTTGGACATTATTACACCAATTTAACTAGCCCCTTGGTAAGTACATTTAAGACTTGTGTTAAGGGTACTAGTCGACGTATATTTAAGAAATATATACATATTATATATAGATAAATACATATATAGCATATATAATCATCGACCGGACTGAGAAGCAGAAGAAAAGCGTAGCTCCTAATTCTGAGACCTCATGATTAGCGTTTAGGCGTCTAACCGATCGCGCCACGGAGGTCGAAATTGATATTGATGTCGATATTGGGGTTGTGATGTAATATGATAATTGGTGACAGGTTGCTAGCCAATTCAAGATAGTTTTCATTGGTGCCTAGTCCCTTAGTCGATTCAGATATGTCGACAAGAATGACAGCTAGTTTATATTTTGTTACAAATCAAACTAGCTCGGGACAACTAACCTAAGCTAAGTATCTGCTACGAATAGACACATTAGCCAAATGTTAAACGCTGTCACAACAATAAACCCTTGCGGGATAGTCAGAGGTTCCTTATCTCCGCAATTATGGAGGTTGTAATTCTATGGTCACCTCGTACCCACGTGTTGACTAAGTCAGTCCCCAATGTAACAGGTGGTAAACCGAATCGTGATACACTACCACTGAATAAAATTATAATTTAAATTCAATATAACATAATTTATCTTCACGACCATTATTCTTTGAGTAGAGATAGTGACTAGAAAACTAGATTATCTGGTAAAAAATGGGTTTAGATTGGCCCAAGACCATTCTACTTAATCCTCATCTGATAGTGGACACTGAACCTCTGACTACCCTGTAAGGGTTAATTGCCGTGATATTTTATTTTGAGTCCGACCGGAGTCTCAATGTTTGGATATTAATATTATTCTCAACGAAATCGATAATTAAAACACATGAATAAAACTAGACATATGTATATAGAGATAGATAACACATCGTTCAGATAGTGGAAATCGTTGCTTTTTATCAGGATTATTGCGAGGGTAATTACCTCAACATTGTTTTTATATATCGATCTATTATCACTATGTGGAAAAAGTTATATTGGAAAACATTATATTTTATTATTATTTATTGGTTCATTATTATCAGACCTTACATCTTTCTTTACAGGATGAACCTAATGCTACTCAGTAAACACTTACTAAACTTAACACTTATACTAATAACCTATACAATATATAACTTATAAGCTATACACAATGCTACTAATTAATTAAAATAAAGACACTATTTATGTCGCTGAAATCTAACATAAATGATTAATCATCAATCAATAATAAGAAATTGACGGTCTCTGCATTTACGCAATTTGGAATTTAAATATTATATTTCTTTCTTTAGTGCTGTGTATATATTAAATAAGTAATTATAAATTAAGCGTATAAAAAATCAACTATTTTAATACTTTAAATTACAACACAGCTGGTATGGCTATTCTTGTATCATCAAGAATGTTTATTTATCTAATCAGTCACAACAACTCGTAACACCGAATTTGTAAGATTAATATTCAAATCTGTAATATTCAGTATTTTTTATATTATAATTTAATATTTTTAAAACATAGGTACATATTCACGACCATTAACCCTTGAGAGAGTAGGCGTTTCTAATGTCTCTCTCGGAAACTGCGAAGTAATTTAAATAACATCTCATATCCACATCTAAATAAAACGCCAACAAAAAGTCTCTATGTTCAAAAATCCATCTAATAAATAAGTCTTCAATCTATTCACTCCCGAAATTAAAAAGAAAACATGCCAAATAATCCCTGCCATGAAAACTTTTCTCAATACACTACATTGTAAACATACCTTATCTCCGGTGAACCGCGGAATGGTGGAATCCGCCATGTCGTCGCCGCCGCTTAACTGTTACTGGCGGCATAGCGTTGAAACCAGCGGACGGCTGTCGCATTTCCATCCGCCAACGCGGCACCACGCGCCGCCAAGTGGCATGACCGCCACACGGCGATGCACCAAAGTGACACTACATCTAGGTAACAGTGGTTAAACATCACTATCTTTTACCTTTGCATGGTCCTAGGGTCGAATGTACCTAAATTTTCCGAACGGGTGGGATTCAGGGTGGTAATTTTATGGCCACCTTGAACCCACGTGTTGACCAGATAGTCAGTACTCAATGTGAAAGCTACGTCGCTTTTTACAAGCAATAATTATTATATTGTTTCTACAGCCAATACAGTTATTACTTTATGCTACACATAATATGTTTCTTTAATCCCGTTTGAGGTAAAAAAAATTTCGGAGACGCGGTCTTCTCTCTAAATCCTTTTTGGCATTGCTTACGTTGAATTGAATAGTATGTATAATAACCATACAGTACCGCCAGTATATCAGAAATGAACGACCATCGGATGCAACATCTATTCGGATCGAATATATAATCGAATACTTACTCCTCAAGAGATAACAACCGTGATGTTATGTTTTGTGTGTGTTAATAGAAATTTGTTTACTGTAATATCAATCTTAGTTTTGTGATTACTAAGGATTAACATTTTTGAACACGATTATCACATATTTAGCTGTAAAGTTACCGGTTTTTACCTCATATCTATTAGGTATTATGTTATAATACTATACTACTACTACTTCTAAACACAGTAGATCAAGACATGAACATTCAAGACCATTAACCCTTATGGGGTAGTAAAAGGTTCAAGTGACCACATCAGTAACTGTCCAGTTAGTTATTTTATGTCACCATCTCCTTTAACCCGTAATCAGAATATAATGTGGCAGGTAATGAACCGTATTGACATTTACAAGCATATAACCCGTTTCGAGGAATAGGTATGTTTCCTGAAGATGTTTTTCCTCACCTATGCTTGTTTTTAATTTTGCATTGTTTGTTCTGTTGGAGTTTGCGATACAATGCTAACTAGCTGCCTTTCTTACCGCCTTTTCGATCTAGCAACCTGTTATCAGCATTTTACATATCATTACCAAAGGAAAACCGACATTTTATTTACTATGTGAGACAGGGTCGTATCACGATAAATTAATAAAGATATAGATACCTTGATATCACCCGACGTTTGGATAGGCTGTGGTCGCGGGGGCCTTACTTATTATTATTTATTTATTTATTTATCGGGATACCCGGGTCGTCTCACATAGTAAATAATTGAGTATGGGCGAGTGTTTAAAAATATCTATAGAAAACCGACCGCACTGCTAGCCCATCTGAAAGGGGTTTATTGTCTTTATTATATTGCTTCTAAATGGGACGAAGGGAGTGAATATGAATGTATTGATGAATACAGATCATTGTTTTAAAGCCAAAAGTACAATTTAAGCAATAGTCATACAGAGAGAACGAGAATATAATTAGAGTGGTGCCCTCTTGTGGACACAGGTGTGAGTCCCAATCAGCGGCTTTTGTTTCCGCCGTAGTGACATCTATCGGCGGTCACCTTTAATCTGACCTCTGAAGTGAAGAGGTGGAGGATGGAGTTGTTTTTTTTGTAAGAGGAGTCGAAAACAGCTTATTGTTCGACATAGGAATAGTCGGTATCTATATTCGGCCTTATAGTGATTAATGCTGACTGGGGGATGCTATTCATATCTAATTATAATCACTTCCTTTTAGCCCTTTCGGTGTGGACTGAACCTAATAGACTCTTTTTACCCCTAGTCCCTTCCTACGACATACTGGGAAAATCGACAGCTATTTAGCATTCTTTTAATTTTTTCATACAAAGCTTATATTGCTCTAGTTAGATATATTGCATTTTACCTGCTTTTCGTAACCTTTTCCGAGTTTTAGGTATGAATATGCATGAGTATAACAGCGGTCATTTGACATGACTGATAACCAATGTTTATCTTTGCTATGTCACGTCATACATTTTAGGATTACGTCATATTACACGCTGCTAATAATGATTAAGAAAACAATTGGGAATAATAAATATATGAGATATCCCATTGTGAGATTATTAAAAAAATTACACTAAGTATACGATATATTTGTATGAAGCTACATAATTACTAATTAGTCATGGTCGCTACTAAAAATATCTCAAATCATAAGGGCTGCATTTGTTTCATGTTTGTCACACGAAAATCGTGAAAATTAAAAGTAAATACAATATTTTAATCATTAATGAGGTTTAGGTTGCCATCTCCGCAATTGCGAAAATCGTTATTCTATTGCCTCAAGGTGGCAATAACTCACGTGTTGACCAAATAGTCAGTACTCAATGTGACAGGTGGTAAGCCATGTCGCCATTTACAAGCACTGACTATTATCTGTTCGGGGAACCGGTAGGTTTCCACATGATGTTTTCCCTCACCGTAATATTCATTTTTATCGTCATATTCATTATATTATTAGATGAATTTCAGCTAACCGCTAGGTTATTGAATATTTGGTAAAAATCAGATGCAATATCACTGTATATAGAGTACCCGCCACATAAGGTGGCAGTTGGAGGCGTCGCCACAGTCGCGTAATCCAGTGTTGCCAGTAAACACGCCAAAACTAGCACTCACTGTGCCATACGGCTCGATACATTATATTGAGGTTTCATTTGTAACGATCTTTGGTTGCAGAGCTATAAACTCAAATAAAACAAATTAATATACCAAAGTCAAAAGTCAAAATATTTTTATTCAAAATAGGCCCTATCATAAGCTCTCTTTGAAAGTTATTTTATGATCTAAGTACAAATTAAAGAAACTATATATTGACAAAAGGAATATATATGAGTGAAGTGGAAGGGCGGTTACGTAGGGGCCGGCCTAATAAGACATATATGTAACAGTCAGATAGACGCTATATTGAAAAAAGGTGACGTTAGGAGTACCTATAACCGCCGAGAGTGTATTAGAGAATGTATCAATGTCAATGAAGCGAAAGTGGTCTGTCAGGATCGGGACAAATGGGGATCCGTGATCTCTGCCTACCCCTCTACAGGGAATCAGGCGTGATGTGTATGTATGTATTTAAAAAAACTATTTCAAACATGGCACTGAGCATTGTCTTTACATATTTTTACCGAGGTTAGTTCACCAACCATTTCGGCTGCTCAAGATGCCACGTCATGAAGACCACGACCGCTCTGATAAGAGCGTAACGATTGAGAAGAAGAAGTTCAGCGGAGACCCTTGGAGAAGAACTAACAAGAAACTCCAGAAATCAATTTATTATAATCACCCTTAACAAACATAAAAATTACAAAGAGTAGGCAAAAAACACAACGCTGGTAATACTAAATTTACCTTTCATACAAAATAACACGCAATGGCGGTAACGTCAAATTTAGTTCCAAGTTTGGCTACTGCCACCTTATGTGGCGGGATCTCTATGTGGCGGGATCTCTATTTTTATGTATTTAGAGATCCCGCCACATAAGGTGGCAGTTGGAGGCGTCGCCACAGTCGCGTAATTCAGTGTTACCAGTAAACACGCCAATACTAGCACTCACTGTGCCATACGGCTCGATACATTATAGGTTTCATTTGTAACGGTCTTTGGTTGCAGAGCTATAAACTCAAATAAAACAAATTAATATATCAAAGTCAAAATATGTTTATTAAACTATTTCAAACATGATTAATAATTAACGGGACTTATCCTTCTTATTATATATTACATATATTATGTGTTCCTTCACTCTGTCCGCAATAGACCGTTTAGTGTGTTCGACGTAGGATTTCCCACAGCTGCAATCAATCTTATACACACCCTTATATCTTATATCATGAGTATAAATCGCGAATCTCTTAAAACTATTATTTCAAACATGGCACTGAGCATTGTCTTTACATATTTTTTACCGAGGTTAGATCAGCGGAGACCCTAGCTTGGAGAAGAACTAACAAGAAACTCCGGAAATCAATTTATTATAATCACCCTTAACAAACATAAAAATTACAAAGAGTGGGCAAAAAACACAACGCTGGTAATACTAAATTTACCTTTCATACAAAATAACACGCAATGGCGGTAACGTCAAATTTAGTTCCAAGTTTGGCTACTGCCACCGTATGTGGCGGGTACTCTAAATTTGACGTTTCCGCCATTGCGTGTTATTTTGTATGAAAGGTAAATTTAGTATTACCAGCGTTGTGTTTTTTGCCCACTCTTTGTAATTTTTATGTTTGTTAAGGGTGATTATAATAAATTGATTTCCGGAGTTTCTTGTTAGTTCTTCTCCAAGCTAGGGTCTCCGCTGATCTAACCTCGGTAAAAAATATGTAAAGACAATGCTCAGTGCCATGTTTGAAATAATAGTTTTAAGAGATTCGCGATTTATACTCATGATATAAGATATAAGGGTGTGTATAAGATTGATTGCAGCTGTGGGAAATCCTACGTCGAACACACTAAACGGTCTATTGCGGACAGAGTGAAGGAACACATAATATATGTAATATATAATAAGAAGGATAAGTCCCGTTAATTATTAATCATGTTTGAAATAGTTTAATAAACATATTTTGACTTTGATATATTAATTTGTTTTATTTGAGTTTATAGCTCTGCAACCAAAGACCATTACAAATGAAACCTATAATGTATCGAGCCGTATGGCACAGTGAGTGCTAGTTTTGGCGTGTTTACTGGTAACACTGAATTACGCGACTGTGGCGACGCCTCCAACTGCCACCTTATGTGGCGGGATCTCTAACTTACTCCGATATTTTTATTTTAAAGCTTTTAGATCTGCAGATTATTTTATACAGATACAAGTATTATTTCATAAGTTTGCTAAATGATATGACTAGAGTATTTACTCAAAGTTAAAAATTTTTTATTATCCTTTACTATTTTACTATATTATAGTCTGGCTAACGAAAGTAGATACTGGATTATTTTGCAAACTTTTTATATGACAACACTAAAGTGTTCCTACCATCGGATATTTACCCTAAAATTTGGGGTGTTTTAAGCAGAAAGTACTTAGGAACAATTAATTCCAAAAAGGCATTTTTAAAACAAACTTATTTTAAACATTTTATAAAATGAGTTTTAAAAATTCGTACGTGTGCTAAAATTGTGTTAATAGAAAACAAGTATTATATGTACGTGTTGGATCATTTCAAGAGCTACACTAAGCCTTACGCTGGTCTAATAAATAGTTTAAGTAATTAGGTACACTATAGCTTAACTAATTAGGTAGAGAAAAACTTGGCAATTTTATTTTAAAGAAAATATTTTTTGTCTGTTTTCCGAAAAATTTGGTAAAATCAGAATCAGTGTATGGAATCCCTATTTCTGACGCAACAAGAGGGCGTGTTGTTGATGTTTCGTTATGGTTGAGTTATGTGTAATAGAGTACCCGCCACATAAGGTGGCAGTAGCCAAACTTGGAACTAAATTTGACGTTTCCGCCATTGCGTGTTATTTTGTATGAAAGGTAAATTTAGTATTACCAGCGTTGTGTTTTTTGCCCACTCTTTGTAATTTTTATGTTTGTTAAGGGTGATTATAATAAATTGATTTCTGGAGTTTCTTGTTAGTTCTTCTCCAAGGGTCTCCGCTGAACTTCTTCTTCTCAATCGTTACGCTCTTATCAGAGCGGTCGTGGTCTTCATGACGTGGCATCTTGAGCAGCCGAAATGGTTGGTGAACTAACCTCGGTAAAAATATGTAAAGACAATGCTCAGTGCCATATTTGAAATAGTTTTTTTACATACATACATACACATCACGCCTGATTCCCTGTAGAGGGGTAGGCAGAGATCACGGATCCCCATTTGTCCCGATCCTGACAGACCACTTTCGCTTCATTGACATTCATACATTCTCTAATACACTCTCGGCGGTTATAGGTACTCCTAACGTCACCTTTTTTCAATATAGCGTCTATCTGACTGTTACATATATGTCTTATTAGGCCGGCCCCTACGTAACCGCCCTTCCACTTCACTCATATATATTCCTTTTGTCAATATATAGTTTTTTTTAATTTGTACTTAGATCATAAAATAACTTTCAAAGAGAGCTTATGATAGGGCCTATTTTGAATAAAAATATTTTGACTTTTGACTTTGGTATATTAATTTGTTTTATTTGAGTTTATAGCTCTGCAACCAAAGATCGTTACAAATGAAATCTCAATATAATGTATCGAGCCGTATGGCACAGTGAGTGCTAGTTTTGGCGTGTTTACTGGCAACACTGGATTACGCGACTGTGGCGACGCCTCCAACTGCCACCTTATGTGGCGGGTACTCTAGTTATTTTTTGATTGTTCTTTTTGTTCCTTTAATACGCTACAATAGAGTGACGTATCCGTGTGACGTTTGGTATGGAGTTAATAAAGAGATAACAAGTTATATAAGCTACGTTTAATCACGTCATAACGCAGACAAAATTGTAAACATCCACTTGTAAAATAAAAATAAATGTCAAAGTATCAAAGTGATTTGTTCCGACTTTCCTTTTTATTTTAGGGTTGCAAAGCTAATATATTTTAAATTTGCCGCGCTTTTTCAGTATCTACTTTCGTTAGCCAGACTATATGACTGTTACTGAAATATTAACTTGTCATTGGCAAAAGAATTGTGGCCCTTTGAAATCAATATAAAAAAATTAAATGGTATTGTTTGTGTATATCTGAGAGAGAAACGCTTTTAGTTCTCGCTAAATGGATAAAACCTCAATTTACTAATTATTACTAACTAGTAATATAGCTTTAATTACCTTAATTTTCCGAGACCGGTTTATTTAAGTAAACGTACCAAATTGAAACAGTTTGAGGTATACCCTTTAAAACAGACTATGTGCTTCTAAAAAGAAGTAGAACTTGGTTTTAGACCTTAATTTGTGAAGTAACAATCCACGATACAGTTAATTTCTAACCAACAAGCTTACTAAAGACCATAAAAATGGCTCAATACAAGGGAGCCGCCTCGGAAGCGGGGCGCGCTATGCACTTGATGAAGAAACGAGAGAAAGCCCAACAAGAAGTAGAACTACGAAAGAAACGCATAGAAGAAGAGCTAAGACTTGATAAGATCGAGAAGAAGTTCGCCACCCATTACGATGCAGTGGAAGCGCAGCTCAAGAGTTCTACCATCGGTCTGGTCACCCTGGACGAGATGCGAGCGCGGCAGGAGCACATCGTCAAGCAACGAGAGCAGAGGCTGGCTCAGAAGCAGGCGCACGCTGACCAGGAGCGCCAAAGAGAGGCCAGTGCTAAGCAGGAGAAGAAGAACCAGCAAAAGAGGCAGATCCAAGCGCTCTCCTTTGATCCGGACGAGGAGGAGGATGAAGAAGATGAAAGTGGCCCCTCGAGCACCAGTTGGCAGGAGCAGGAGCCAAAGACTGTAAGTATACATACTGTAAGTATACATACTGTACATCATTTCTTTTATAATATTAGTAAATTTATAATATTTTTATCGAATTAAATGGGCACATTCATATATTGATGTAGACAATGGATGTAAATACTGATTTATTAAATATATTAATGTATGATGATGGACACCTGAACCTCTGACTACCCCGCAAGGGTTAATGGTCGTGAAAATTTGTCTTTATTAATGTAGACATTTTATGATTATACTGTGTATGAAAACCCAGCGACAACTACAATATAACAGGTACTCATACTATTCTTTGTATGAGTACCTGTTACATTGTATATATTTATATCCTGCTATATTGCTACCACAGTATTTATACAGGTATTTATAGTTTTATTAACACCAGTCCTATTTCAACTTGCATATAGACCCATATAATTCTTTTATGTAATATTAAATACAACCAACAAACACCTAATAAACCAACCAATTTTACATTAAAAGGTAGCGAAACGCATCAAGAAGAACCCAGACGTAGACACCTCCTTCCTACCCGACAGAGAGCGAGAAGAAGCCGAGTTGCGACTAAGAGAACGGCTCAGAGAAGAATGGGCACAAGCCCAGGCTGCCCTTAAAGAGGAGCCTATAGACGTTACATTCAGTTACTGGGACGGTGGTGGTCACCGGAGACAGCTGACCCTTAAGAAAGGCAACTCGATATATCAGCTGCTACAAAGGGCCTTAGAACTCCTAAGGACTGACTTCACGGAGTTAAAGGGAGCTACGGCAGACCAGCTAATGTATGTGAAGGAGGATTTGATACTGCCCCACCATTATACGTTCTATGACTTCATTGTTACTAAGGTGAGTGGTTTGTTTGTAATTAGGTATGGTAAAATAATTATAATAATATTTGGACATTATTACACCATTTGAATTAGCCCCTTGGTAAGTACATTTAAGACTTGTGTTAAGGGTACTATTCAACGTATATTTAAGAAATATATACTTATTATGCATAGATAAATACATATATAGCATATTTAATCAATAACCAGACTGAAAAATAGTAGAAAAGCATAGTTCTTAACTCTGCCTCCACCGGGAATCGAACCCTGGACCACACGATTAGCGTTCAGGTGTCTAACCGCTCGCACCACGGAGGTCGACAAATCAAAATGTCAAAATGAGTATTCTATATTCATGAGTATTGTAAACAATTATAAATTTGCCTTGGATAATAATGCTGGTTGTGTTTTTAGTATGAGTATGAATATTTGCTCTATCTTTTCTGTATTTTTTGTATAACACAATTGTTTGTTATCCAAAATGAAATAAACTAAAATAACAGCTGGTAGGATGATGTGACATTTTTTGCAGTGCTTAATATTAGGTGTAAGTGTGTTTGTGATGGGTTGATAAATCTGTTGCCATAGGTTCTGAGTTGACCTGATCTGACACACCATAGAAGCATATACTAGTAAAAATTAAACGTATTTTCTAATAATGTCTATGTATCTATAAATTTAAATGAGCTAATCAACACCCAATGTAGCAGCTGATATGCAGCTCAATAACATGAGCAATAACCATTGGTACCCATTCAAGGCATACCTCAACTTACTTTGGAACTAAAGTACTGATTTAACAATGTATCTAAAAGTTCACCTTTATTTACATAGAGGCTTTGAAGCCACTATGGTTCAAAGTATTTTGGTTGCATACCCTAACCATTTGTACACACATACACATCACGCCTAATTTCCTGTACAGGGGTTAGCAGAGATCACGGATCCCCATTTGTCCCGATCCTGACAGACCACTTTCGCTTCAATTGACTTTCATACATCTTCTCATACACTCTCGGCGGTTATAGGTACATCTAACGTCACCTTTTTACAATATATGTATATATTTTTAACGATTTGTTCCATCTTCAATCCCTAATAACTGCGTACGGTATACAGGCGCGTGGCAAGAGCGGGCCCCTGTTCCAGTTCGACGTGGCGGACGACGTAAGGCTGAAGAGCGACGCCTCCCTTGAAAAGAGCGACTCACACGCCGGGAAAGTACTGCTCAGGTCAGTATATACTGTGGACAGGTTGTTGCTTAACTTCTGTCTGTCCTACAAGGGTTGGAGGGCGGAAATCACTACATAGTATAAAACAAAGTCGCTTTCTCTGTCCCTATGTCCCTTTGTATGCTTAAATCTTTGAAACTACGTAACGGATTTTGATGCGGTTTTTTTTAATAGATAGAGTGATTCAAGAGGAAGGTTTATATGCATAATAACATCCATTAAATAGTGGACTATATATTTCATACCCGTGCGAAGCCGGAGCGGGTCGCTAGTATATGAATATAGTAGTAGTAGATATGTATGAATTCCAAGATATGTGTGTCAAAGTAGACCATTGAATCATGTGGAATAGACAGAGACTCAGGTAATTATATATCCGCAATTATGAAGGTATGTTCTATGGCCACCTCAAATCATGTTAAACAGAAAGTCAGTAAACAATACTTAATTTTTTTTAAAAGGAGGCTGCGCCTACCTAGGTTCGAATCCCGGATCTAGCATGTACCAATGAATGAAAATTAAATATATGCATTTACGTACATAATTTACAGTCGATAACGGTGAAGGAAAACATCGTGAGGTAACCTGCCTATCCTTTGGGATAGGGTAATAGCCAGCGCCGATATACGGCGATACACTACCTATCACGTTGGGTGCTGTCTATCTAGTAAAACGTGGGCTTCGAGTGACCCATACCTAAAATGTCTTCGAAATTTCGGAGATGGGCACTCAAGCCTCTGACCACCCCGCCACAATAAAAAGGGAGTGTGTATACACAAGTCATGAAGCATATGTTATGTTTTACGTTATGTTAAACAATGTGACAGGTGGTAACCCGTGTCGTCATTTATAAACAATGACCATTACTTGTTGGGGGAACAGGTCGGTTTTCCTCACCTTATAAATACGTGAATTTAAAAATATAGTAGTAAGATATGTACGTCAAAGTAGAAAAAATCGATCAGCCTGTAACTGTCCACTGCTGGACATAGGCCTCCTGAAGGTTACGTCACAATATACGATCACTCATGACCCTCAGATAACCATAACTGGCGACCATCATTAAGTCATCGGTATATATTGTCCTACATGACGTTTTGATAGCTCTTTATGTATGTGTTTAATTAACAATGGTACAGCGTATTTGATGCCTCTAACGCATTGAAAATCTCTCTTTCTGTAGGTAATACAAAAGCAAAAAAACAAACGCATTCACGACCAATAACCCTTGCGGGGTAGTCAGAGGTTCAGGTTTCCATCTCCACAATTGCGAAGGTAGTAATTCTGTAGACACATCGAACCCACGTGTTTACCAGATAGTCAGTACTCAATGTGACAGGTGGTAAGCCATGTCGCCATTTACAATCACTATTACCTATTCGACGAACAGGTAGGTTTCCTCACGATGTTTTCCCTCACCGTATTATTCCTGTAGGTAATATAACTCTAATTCGTTCGCAGGTCGTGGTACGAACGGAACAAGCACATTTTCCCGGCCTCACGCTGGGAGCCCTACGACCCTACCAAGAGCTACGACAAGTATTCCGTCAAGGGGTCATAGCACCTTAACGCCCAAACAAGCAATACAACAACTGCATACAACTGGTAGTTTCATTTATAGGCTATTCGCATTAAGTAAATAGTGACGTCATGTTATTCAGAGGTTAAACCGGCCAATGAGACGTGAGGACGTGAGTAAATGAGAAAACAAGTCATACTGACCAATTGCAGAAAACCGTTGTCACGTCTCATTGGTCAAATCGTGGGGACATGATGACGTCACTATTTTCTTAATGCGAATACACTATAGTCAACATATTATTACATACATATACACTTTTGGTGTGGACAGAACCTTGGAGACGATTATATCTCAAAGATACACTAAAAATAGCTTGAATATTGGCGTTGTAATGTTAAACGGAACATTGGTGACAGGTTGTTAACCCAGCGGCCATGACTAGTCCCTTAGTTGCCTACGACATGTTGGGAAGAATGGTAGCTAGTTTGTATTATTTTGTGTGGCAGACTAGCATAGGACAATCTATGTTACAATAACATATTTGATATTACTAATAGTACATATATTTCACACAGTATGTTTCGTAATAATCTGAATATTTAATTACTAGAATATGACCTATCTGCTATTCTTTCCGGCATGCCGTAGTAGCCTAAGGGACTAGGGTTTGGAATCTATTGGGCGATGGGTTAGTAACTGTTACTACTACTTTCTTGTTAATGCTATTACGGTTCCGAAATTTAAAAAAATGACGAATGAGAAGTATCCAAGATTCTAGCTACCCCGAAAAAGTAATTTACAACAGCACATTGAATTTAAAATGACAACGATACCTTTTTTCATTTAATAATTATCTAAGTAGAGTTACATTTCTGTTTATTGAAATAAATATTAGGATATGTCACGAAATACTTGTATTCAATCGAAATACCTTGTTTCTCCATTAAACAAGTAAAAAACGTTTCTTTACTCTTGTCCATCTAGCTAAATTAAGTAGGCATATTTCTCGGGAATCGAAGCAACTCACGGCAGTCAGTGATTCGCATCTCCGCAGATAAGATTCTTTATAGCGCGGTTCTATTTGCGCTCCTCAAATATACAGACGATATCTATACAAATTGACATTAGTTAAAATCATATGTGGCGGCATACTGAGCGCGAATCCAGTCTCCAGCTGCGATCATGAAGAAGTATTACTGTGTCTTTGGCGAGGGCAGCAAGATAAATCAGCTGATATGTGCTATACTCAGTAAGTATAAACTTAAGACATACACATACTTATAACTCAGTAACTACGGTGAGGGAAAACATCGTGAGGAAACCTACCTGTTCGCCAAATAGTTAATAGTTCTTGTAAATGATGACATGGCTTATAACCTGTCATATTGAGTACTGACTATCTGGTCAACACGTGGGTTCAAGGTATAGAATTATTACCTTCGCAATTCCGGAGATGGACACCTGAACCTCTGACTACCCCGCAAGGGTTGATGGTCGTGACCGCGTTTGTTTGTGTTTGACGTACATATTTATTCACGTCCTTTCTTTACAAAATCTCATAGGTCAGTTTTGCGCTAGAATATTGTATTGTATATCGTGGTTGCGATGTCATGTGTTTCGAGGCAAGCGAACGTATAGTGGCAATGCAAAGTGCATAGGTAGGCCAATGCATAGTGGCGCCACTTTTAAAATGTATAATATCGTCTTTTGTTCATATTAACTTAAACCTTATAAAAAGTTACTGGAACTTTTAGCGTTGACTGTACATCCTATAAAAACAATTTCGTTTACCAGTACTATTTATTTAGGTATGGATTTCTCGAAGCCCGCGTTTCACTAGGCATGCCTTTGAAATTTCGGAGACGGGAACTCAAGCCTATGACTACCCCGCCCCAATAAAAATGGGAGTGTGTTTACACAAGTCGTGAAGCTTATAAAGCGGGCAAAAATCGTTGTGTTGTGTGTATCTGGACAATTGATTTTGATTAATAGAGACTCGCACCGATGACAATTCATTAATATCTGTTCATAGTAATGCGTAGATGTAGGACATATACAATTACGATGTTTAACCCTTACGGGGTAGTCATAGGTTCAAGGCTTCATATCCGAAACTGTAGTTATCATCTCTATGGTCACCTCGAGCTCCGCGTTATACAGATTCAACATTTATTTTCAACCATGTGCCTTTTACGAGTTTCATCGCTATATTTTCCATTACCGTAGTAGTTATCTGTGATTTTGCAAATGAATCTTATACGAGTATATCTCCTGATGTGATGTGTGAGTGTGTATGAGAAGATGTATGAGTGTCAATGAAGCGAAAGTGGTCTGTCAGGTTCGGGACAAATGGGAATCCGTGATCTCCGCTTACCCCTACAGGGAATCAGGCGTGATTTGTATGTATATCGAATTTATAGGTTCAGCGAAATTCGGTAACATTTACCAAACCACTGAGTTACACCGCTACATATGAGTTTATAACTTGAAAGGATTTGTAATATTAGTTTTTGTATCGATTTGTAATATTAGTTTTTTGTAGATCGATGACCTGAAAAACGTCGCTGGCAGTGGTTGGCTGAGGGCCACGAGTGATCGTGTTTTGTGGCGTTACCTTGGGGAGGCCTACGTCCAGCAGTGGACTGACATAGCCTGATTGATTGATTGAATTTCCTCTGTTTACATTAGCTAAAGAGTTTAATAATACATATTTCCATTACAAAAGCTCTATCACTTCGGCTAACAGCCTGTTATAGCGTAATCAATACGGGGAACAAATAAAATATACGAATCCTATATTTAGCGAATGTGTGTGTTGCAGTAAACTTACCAGTGATGGCGTACGGGTGTGCGGTGGGCTGGATGTCACCCATGACGCTGCTGCTGCAGTCACCAGAATCCCCTGCACCTCAGCCCCTTACTGACCTTCAGGTGACACTCATCAAACCACTTTACTACTTACATATATACATTCAAGTCCTTTAATCCCTTTCGGGTTTGATTGAACCTTGGAGGCATACTTTCTCCTAGGTCACTTTTTAGCATGAATATTGGGATTTTAATGTCATATGACGACCTCCGTGGTGTAAATGGTTGAGCATCTGAACGCTAATCGTGAGGGTTCGATTCCCGGTGGAGGAGTTAAGAACTACGCCTTTATTCTGCTTTCCAGTTTGGTTGTTGATTATGTATGCTATATATGTATTTATCTATTTATAATATGTATATTTTTCTCAAATACTAAACTAGTACCCTTAACACAAGTCTTAAATGAACTTGCCAAGGGGCTAGTTCGATTGGTGTAATAGTGTTCCTAATATTATTATTATATTAAACTATAGTATATTCGCTTTAAGAAAATAGTGACGTCATGATAATCAGAGATCAAACTGACCAATGAGACGTGAGTAAATGAGA
Source organism: Leucoptera coffeella (assembly GCA_030578115.1). NCBI lineage: Eukaryota > Metazoa > Arthropoda > Insecta > Lepidoptera > Lyonetiidae > Leucoptera > Leucoptera coffeella. Next base: position 146,480 of record JAMBLF010000803.1, read on the forward strand.
AAAGAAGTCACATTGACCAATAACAGACAACCCCTATAAATTCTCATTGGTTAAATCATGGAGACCTTGATGAGGTCACTATTTTCTTAAAGCGAATATACTATAGTACGGGCTAATTATCCCAAGTGGCCGTGTGCTGCAGGTTTCGTGGATGGCGTGTGTGAGCTACTTAACGTGCGTGCCTGCGACGGGGCTCTTCGCCTGGCTGCAGACGCGCTTCGGCCGCAAGAGGGCGCTGCTTACCATGTCCGCCACCCTGGTCGTGAGTATATATCACTACATAGTATAAAACAAAGTCGCTTTCTTTGTCCCTATGTCCCTTTGTATGCTTAAATCTTTAAAACTACGCAACGGATTTTGATGCGGTTTTTTTTAACAGATAGAGTGATTCAAGAGGAAGGTTTGTATGTATAATAACATCCATTTTATAGTGGAATAGGCTATATATTTTATACCCGTGCGAAATCGGAGCGGGTCGCTAGTATCTTAATATATACTCGTTTATAGCCCTTTTGGGTAGACAGAACTTTGGTCACAGAGTATTACTCACCGTTGGTTGGTTGGCTCTTTCCGGCATGTCGTAGAAGGCGACTAAGGGACTAAAGGTAAATTAAATCTATTGGGAGATGGACTAGCAACTGGTCACTATGTGTCATCATGACATCGCAGCCCCAATATGTATGCTAGAATACTCCTTGGTCACCACCTAGGACATATTATATCTCTGAGGTTCTCTCCACCCCGAAGGGGATTAAAGTATTTGGGCACGTGCATTTTATTTTAGTTACTAATGATAAAGGAAAAAAGATCATTATTAGTTATAATTGTCTAAATATCATGTCGCCAGTAACAAGCACTAACTATTATATTTCCGCACGATGTTTTCCCTTACCCTAGTCGAAGCTCACGTAGATTCAAGATGACCATAGAAGTACTACTTTCACGATTTCGCGGAAACCTGAACCTTTGACTACCCCTCATATGTTAATGGTTTCTTACGCGTTTGTCTTGCATATGTATGTATGTATCCCATGTCTTTTCACCATTTCGCGGAAACCTGAACCTTTGACTACCCCGCACAACTTACTGGTTTCTAACGTTTGTCTTGCATATGTATGTATGTATCCCATGTCTTTTCACCATTTCGCGGAAACCTGAACCTTTGACTACCCCGCATATGTTAATGGTTTCTAACGCGTTTGTCTTGTATGTATGTATCGTGGTTAACCCCATATGTTTTCCAGTTGTACTGGGTGATAAAGCTATGTTCGGCGTCTCCGCTGGCGTTGATTTTGGCGCGGGCGCTGTTTGGCCTGCCCATGGGGGCGGCGTTTGTGGTCACCGCAGTATATACTAAGGAGATCAGTGAGGACTCGCTTCGAGGATTCTTTGGGTCGTTTGTGAGTATATTTTGACAAGGCTTAGAGGCGGTTGGGTACTTATATACCTTTAAATTTGGTTTCAAAGATTATTTTAAGTTAGAGAGTAAGAAATGAACGATTAACGAAAAGTAATTTTCCAACAAATCCTTACAGCAATAAATTTATTCTTAAAAGGTTTTTCAGTTTACAAAGTACATTTTCTCAATATAATAAGGTATTTGAGAGGGATAACATTGTCAGGATACCTACGTATTGCTCGGAACAGGTTAAAGTCAGTGATTGTAAATGACGATGACACGGCATTACATGCTTACCATCTATAACAATAATCTCTATCTTGGAATAACGAACTCTATTTTTTTTTTACGGTATATTACTTTCAAACACAGACCATAGAGGTCTGTGCTTTCAAATAAGCTAAATATGCCCGTGTATGCTTTAAGCGCTAAGTTTCATTTATTCCTGTTGCAGATAGTGCTAGCTCAGACTATGGGCAACCTTCTAATGTTCATTCTGGGCGACTGGCTGCGCTACACGCCGGCGCTATGGTTCGGCCTCTCGCTGCCTCTAGCGCATCTGGCGCTGTTTACACTCATGCCTGAGTCGCCATCTTTCCTCGTCAACGCACAGCGGCCGGATGTAAGAATAGATACAGATTTAGCACAAATTAAATTCATGGTTTATTGAAATCTATAAATGAAATATGTATACATAATCTTACATAACTTCTACTCTACATGGTAGAAACGAAGAGATTTAATATGGTTTTGGTGACATTGAACTTTAAAACAGCTATCACTACACTTTTTATATAAGCATAAAATAACTGTAGAATTTTGATATCTTCTTGGTAGTTGTCATTCGATTCAGTAGCCTCATTAATTTCAGTTTACTTTCTATTTACTATTTTAGCCATATTTGATTCTCTATAAACTTTTCTGTGATGCTAACTGAACCCTTTTGCAGGAGGCGAGGCGCGCCCTCTCTTGGCTGCTATGCAGAGACGAGCACCATCCGACCGTGGAGCAAGCTTTAGAGCAGATCCGGAAAGAACGGGACCAGGAGAGCTCCACTAAAGTTGGACTCAAGGCACTATGTAAGAGACTATGTTTATATTCAAATTATCAGTCATTTTAAGAGCAAGGATCGTATATTAAATAAAAATCTAAAGTAATCAGACAATAGTGGTTCCTTAGTTAGAAACTAATAAAAAAGGTATAATACAAATAGTTTTACTCAATTTTGTAGGACACTTGGACAAATTGAACTAGCTCTTTAAATTGATTCATTCCATTGTGTGCGTTTGTACGGATGTACTTAAATGCTTTTATTATCTACGTAGTATTAATGAACATACATTTGCGAAATGCATCTAATTCTACGGTGAAGGAAACCTATTAGTTCCCCGAACAGGAAATAGTTCTTGTAAATGACGACATGGCTTACCACCTGACACATTGAGTACTGACAGGTCAACATGTCGGTTCTAGATGGCCATAGATTTACTACCTTCGCCATTGCGAAATAGAAACCTAAATCTCTGACTACCCAGCAAGGGCGTTTGTCTTTCTGTACATGTATATGACTGTACGTAAATCCTTTTATTACTGATTACCTACTGTTAATGAACCCTACCATGCAATTTCTCTATAGTGCAAGACCCTCTTTTGGCGCGGGCGTTTCGAATCGCAATGGTGGTGACGCTAGCGCGGGAGCTGTGCGGCGCCAATCCCGTACTCAGCTTTGCGGGGTACATCTTTGACGTCGCTTCTAACGGAACCGGTAACGTACATATTATTATTACGAAGTCAAAAGAACTTATAAGGCCTTGTACTTTAAGTATTATTGTGTTTTTAAAGTATTTAAAGATCAATTCAGTGAATTAAATTAATTGAAGGTATATGAGAATCAAATAGACGAATGAGTACGTGTGTAGATATCAAAGAAGAAAGCGATCGCCAATAATGGGAAACCGTACTAAATACTCATCTGTAAAGAGACTGGCATTAAGTTATGTATGTGATATGTCAATTGCATACGCACACATGTAAATTAATTGAAAGTATATGACGATCAAATAGACGAATGAGTACGCATGTAGATATCAAAGAAGCGAAAGCGATCGCCAATAATGGGAAACCGTACTGCATACTCATCTGTAAGGAGACTGGCATTAAGTTATGTATGTGATATGTCAATTGCATACGCACACATGTAAATTAATTGAAGGTATATGAAGATCAAATAAACGAATGAGTACGTGTGTAGATATCATAGAAACGAAAGAGATCGCCAATAATGGGACACCTGCATACCCATCTGTAAGTTGACGGGCATTATGTTGTGTATGTGATATGCCAATAGCATACACCTATGTAATGAGCTGATGTTTTCTAGTGCTTCGGCCCAACGAGCAGGCGATGGTGCTGGGTGCAGTGCAAGTGGGCGGAGCTCTACTCGCCACCAGTCTCGTCGAGAAGGCAGGACGAAAGGTATGTAAGGCTCATGATTAATAATTAACGGGACTTATCGCGTAAGTTTATATATAATAAAATTAATATATATATTAGTCTGCCCGTGACCATGGCTACTGCAACGTAGCCGAAACGTCGGGTTAATAAAGGTAATTTTATTATATATAAACTTACGCGATAAGTCCCGTTCATTATTAATCATGAGTATAAATCGCGAATCTCTTAAAACTATGTAAGGCTGTTATATCATTTCATTTAGTTAGATATATTGTAAACATCATCATTAACTTTTACAGGGACTATACCTCATATTGTGGGGTACTAGGGGAATGCATTTGTTTTTCCTCACGATGTTTGCCCTAATGGTAAAGAAGTTCACTTCTCATAATTAATGCAATACTAATGCGAAACCGCACAAATAAATATAAGAAACTTCAGTTCCGGCGATTAATATGTTGGGGTTGGCCTTGAACTTCTGATTTAAAGGCGAAGATTCTAACTATTTTGCTAAACGGTGTACCACTCAGTAACTGTCATTATGATAACATGACTAAATACAACATAATTGCTCTAGCCTATCTTATTACGTATTTTGAACCATTTGAACACCGATACAATTACTGGGCTACCATTTCAAATATTTGAAACGTAAATTTTCAATCTAACATAAGCAACATGATTAATAACTAGGGGGACTCATCGCGTATGTTTTTATATAACAAAGTTACCGTTATTAAGCCGACGTTTCGGCTACGTTGCAGCAGCCATGGTCACGGGCAGACGTAGCCGAAACGTCGGGTTAATAAAGGTAACTTTATTATATAAAAACACATGCGATAAGTCCCGCTAGTTATTAATCATGAGTATAAATCGCGAATCTCTTAAAACTATTATAATATAAGCAATATGCAGTATATGGTATAGCAAAAGAAAGAATGATGTACTTATATTCTTTTACCTGTAGCCTCTTCTATTCGTGACGTCATTCGTGTCAGGGCTGGGTATGGCTCTTTTGGGAGCTAGCTTCGTGCTTCGCGCGATGGGCTCTCAAGTACTACCCCAGTGGACGGCGATTGTCTGCCTTTGCGTGTGCATATTTTGCGACGCAGCCGGATTCCAGCCTATTTCTGTCATCATCACCAATGAACTATTTTCTTTTGAGGTTGGTATATAAACTATAGTGTATTCGCATTAAGAAAATAGTGACGTCATCATGATTCCACGATTTGACTAATGAGACCTGACAACGGTTGTCCGCCATTGGTCGAAGAGACTTGTTTTCTCATTATCTAACGTCTTATTGGTCAGTTTACTTTTGTATATCATGACGTCACTATTTACTTAACTCGAATAGACTATAGTATGCTCTTCTCTGTCTTGTATGTTCGAAGACGTAATTTACATGATCAAATCATTCTATATAAGAATATGTAAATAACGCCATCTATGTAGTTTTGTGAAGAGAAGGAAACTTGGCTTTGTTTAATTTTCTTGGGAAACTGTGACAGGAAGGTGTTGGAAGTAAAGTAAAAATCAAAAGACTTGAAAAAGGTACTTCAGAGACGCTTTCCTGAGAACAAATTTATAAATGATAGCTAGACACAACTTTCTTATACTTAACTATTGTTTTTATAATTGAATAACCTAATAATAATATTGTAACTTCATATACATATTTTAGAGTTCCTAAATATTCCTCTAACTATGAATGTGCTCTTATTGCAGTACCGGAGTTCTGTGACAGCTATCACGATGGGCACAGCATCCGGCTCGGACTTTCTCCAGCTGCTGGTCTTCAAACCCTTGGCAGCGGCAGTGGGGCTGCAGTACTGCTTCTTCTTCTTCAGTGGTGTATGCCTGTTAAGCGCCCTCTATGTAATTCTAGCCATACCAGAGACTAAGAATAGGTCCCTAGAACAGGTTTATCTAAAACTCGGCGGCAAAAAGAAAATAGAACTGTCAGATGTGATTAAAAGTGTTGATTAAGATTAAAAACTGTATTTTTATTTATTATTAATCGTAACTTAGAAATTTAATGCAGGTCCCCAACAGGTAATAGTGAGTGCTTGTAAATGGCAACCTCCTGTCACATTAAGTTCTGGCTATCTGCGTAGGTTCTAGGTGATCATATAATACTACCTCTGTGGTTGCGGAGATGGACATCCGACTCTAAATACCTTTCAAGGGCTAATAGTTGTGAACGCGTTGTCTTATGTTTATACTGTCTATTACTTTATGTAATGAATGAAGGAAAACTTCCTATTTCTAGGAATATGTTATAGTTTTTGTCTGCATTATGTAAAATAGAAACATTTGAGGAAGCATAATAAAAATAATAATGGATCATATCATGAATTTATTGCGAAGCCATTCTCCGATAATATTCATACAAAAAACAGTTTTTCAATTCTTTTATTAATAGTCTTACGACACGTGACCAAGAAAAGTATTCTATTTATGTGCCAACTATATCAACAGATAAAATCAAACGTCAGTCTCTCCGCAATTAGGTAAAAATAGCAAAAAGATAATTACACAACAAATCCAGCTGATAAGATATGAAGACAAATACTCAGCATCTTATTTACCCACCCTCGTTCAAACAAAATACAATAGGTGATGAACAAATTGACAATAGAATAATTCCATTTGCGTCAATTTTACTACACTTCCTGGTTACATTCATCTTTAATCTTATATACATATTACACTATCTTACTCAAATTACATAGCTACATGTAAATACTATACATATCAAGCTTGTTTCTCTACGTATGGATAGGTAGAAATAGAAATAATAAATTAAAAATTCGCCGTAGCTCAATGGTTTGGGGCTTGGTTATCGAGGGTACAGAGATCAAATCCCGCTTGAGCATGTACTAATGGAAATGAAGTTTAATGAATTTCTATGTACATTTACGTAATAAAAATACATTTACGAAATGCGTCGAATATTACGGTGAGGGAAACCATCGTGAGGAAACCTAACTGTTCGTCGAACAGGTAATAGTTAGTGCTTGTAAATGGCGACATGGCTTATCACCTGTCACATTGAGTACTGACTATCTGGTCAACACGTGGGTTCGAGGTGTCCATAGAATTACTACCTTCGCAATTGCAGAGATGGAAACCTGAACCTCTGACTACCCCGCAAGGGTTAATAGTCATGAACGCGTTTGTCTTTTGTCTATGTTAGGTATGTTTCCCCAAATGAATAGGCATAGATCACGGATCCCCATATTTTTCGAACTTAGCTATCCATTGTTACTTCATCAGCATTATTACACTTCTTCATACATATGTTAGTATGTACTCGATGTTATAAGATCTAATGTCACTCTTTCTCATTAGGTATATCGGGTATTTCAGGGTCGGGACCTCTCCAGAACCGCCCTTCTACCTCATCCACTTTCGTGCATCAGTTAACATTCATACAAATAACATGCCTGAAACAACAAAGCATTCATATATCAATACTAAAAACACGAGGAATATCGTATATAAATGTGGTACCCATAAATGAATAAAAAAATTGTGATTTATAACACAGTATACTGAGTGAACTTATTATTATTTATTGGGATTGATATAAATACAATGTTACAAGACAATGTTTTTACAACGTTTAACACACTGTTTTTTTCGATAAATAGTATGCTCCTCTTCGTATTTAGTATGTTTAGTGTGCTATATGTATATTCTGGAAATTTAATAAAACTTCATTTCGATTGGTATTTTCTCAGGAGTGGATGGATTTACTTACTAAGCCATAGGCCTCAACCACTAAGCTACGCTGAATCTTGAGAGATTACATACAAACATATCACGGCCGTATTGCTACAGAGCAATAAGTAAAGATCACGGATTGCCTTGGGTTTCAATCATGCCAACCCATTTTCGATTCATTTATATCCGTTCATGTCGTCATATACACTCGATGGTAAATAGGTACTTTCAACGTCACCCTTTTCAAGATGTTGTCTATCTGACTGATATATTTCTTATGGGGCCGATCCCTACGTAGAGATCGCGCCATAAATGATGGCAGATGGAGGCGTCGCCGCAGTTGCGTAATTCAGTGTTGTCTGTAACGCCACGCCAAAACTAGCACTCACTGTGCCATACGGCTCGATACATTATAGGTTGCATTTGTAACGGTCCCAGGTTGCAGAGCTATAAACTGAAATAAAACAAATTAATATATCAAAGTCAAAAGTCAAAATATTTTTATTGAAAATAGGCCCTATCACAAGCTCTCTTTGAAAGTTATCTTATGATCTAAGTATAAATTAAAAAAACTATTTCGAACATGGCACTAAACATTGTCTTTACATATTTTTTACCGGAGTTAGTTCAGCGGAGACCCTAACTTGAAGAAGAACTAACAAGAAACTCCGGAAATCAATTTATTATAATCACCCTTAACAAACATAAAAATTACAAAGAAAGTGAGCAGTGTGCCCATTTTTCCTTGACAATAATTATGATCCATATGGATATGTTTAACACCTAACCTTAGCCGTAAAATGTGTTAGGTGGGACCAATTAAAACAGAGATAAAAAATAATTAAAAAAAGTATCAGCGAGTATAATATACCCTACTCAAATTTAGATGGAGCTATTTCACTTAATTTAGCTAGTTAATCGCTCTAGTATTGACAAATAAATAAGTGACCTCTATTATTGAGATGCACGATTTATGTCACGCCATCTGTTTTTCGAATTTGGCTTTAAAAATAAGCGGAGTAAAATAAGAAGTTAGCACTTACCAAAAAATCAGTATGGGATGGGGTATCTATACTGTAGTATTATATTATCTGTGACCTAACATTTCAGTCATCACTATCGCTGTTGATGTCGATATCGCTTTCTGTATCTGAGTCTGTGTCGCTGTCACTAACATAAGTAAATATAAATTTATCAAGTACGGTGTCTATAATCCTGTCACTAACAAAATATTTGTTTTCGACGTTCAGTACATGCTTAACTTGGGCTTTCCAGTCTTCCACTGTTATGCTGGCAAACGCAGATTCTATTACTTCCAAAATTTTATTTGGGTCCACGTTATTTTCGGCCACACGATTTTTAACCAAACTCCAAATTCTCTTTATAGCATTGAGGTCACAGTGATAGGGTGGTAGTCTTATTATTTCATGTCCATGTGTTTTAAGGATTTCGTCAATTTGGTATATAGGTGGATCTTTGTTTTTTTTTTATAAGATCAAACAAAAAGTGGCTTTGTCCAGCTATCCTCAAAATAAAGATTTTTGCTTCTTAGCCACTCTTGCATCTCAGGTTTTGGTGACGACTTTGTTGGCGCTTTATTTATTTGTACGAAATGGTAAGGAGCATTGTCCATGACCACAAGAGAGTTAGGTGGTAAATTAGGAATAACTTGATTGGTCATCCAATTTAAAAAGTTTTCCGAATTCATATCGTCTGCAGACTGAGATTGGGACCTAAATATAAGAAGGGCATTATTTATGAAACCTTGGTCTGAACCTGCGTGCGCAATTAAGAATCTTTCTCCAACAGAATCCAATACGCCATCCTCTCCATTACTTTGCCAGCAATGCTTCATATGATAGGTCAGATGTATATAAGTTACATCCACAAAGACAACGGGTTTTTTATCCTCTGACCTATTTATTCTCATCCTTTCTATATATCTAGCCCGCCATGCCGTTATATCATACCTTTCCATCAAAACTTTTCTCGTAGACTGGCAAGATCTAAATCTAAAACCAATTTGTTTTAGAATTCTTCTCAAAGTTGTCTTGCTTCCTTGAAAGTTTATGTCCCGTTTCAATTCAACAATTAACTTGCTTAAAGTAGGTAGTTCTTTCTTTATGACATAAAAGAAGTGAATTTTTTGTCGAATAGCAGACAAATCAAATTCGTCTAGATCAAAGTTTTTGCTCTGTTTACGTTTTTTTCCGTGAGTTGAAATTTTGCTTTGACTTGTTTGACTTGTTTCAGCTATTCTTGTCTCTTTGATGATTCGGTATACTGATCTAACAGATACGCCTAAAACAAAAAAAACAAATGTAATTTTTCAGTGGGAATGGGTAGGGCACATCACTCGCCGCTTTGACTGTCGTTGGGTCCGGAAAGTACTCGAGTGGCAGCCACGTATTGCGAAGCGCGGTGTGGGAAGGCCCCCAACAAGGTGGTCCGACGATCTGGAACAGATTGCCGGTGCCCACTGGATGAGAGCAGCACAAGACCGGTCGTCGTGGCGCATGTTGGGGGAGGCCTGTGTCCAGCAGCTAAATAACTGATGGATGGATGGATATTTTTATCAGTTTTATGGGAAAAAAAACACAACGCTGGTATTACTGAATTTACCTGTCATGGCGGCTACTCTTTCGTAAACATTTTGAAGTGGAATCAAAGGTGCTTTATTCTTCTTCTCTGTTTCACAAAATGAGTTAACCTTTGATATGATTTTTCTGGCAGTACCTCTGATTGTTTTTTTCTCCATTTTAAGCGGTTTTACCACGAATAATGAATTAAATCGAATCAAGCACAAGCAGTAAACAACAACAAAATAACACACAATGGCGGAAACGTCAAATTTAGAGATCGCGCTACATAAATTGGCAGTTGGAGGCGTCGCCACAGTCGCGTAATTCAGTGTTACCAGTAAACACGCCAAAACTAGCACTCACTGTGCCATACGGCTCGATACATTATAGGTTTCATTTGTAACGGTCTTTGGTTGCAGAGCTATAAACTCAAATAAAACAAATTAATATATCAAAGTCAAAATATGTTTATTTAAAATAGGCCCTATCACAAGCTCTCTTTGAATGTTATCTTATGATCTATGTATAAATTAAAAAAACTATTTCAAACACGGCACTGAGCATTGTCTTTACATATTTTTTAGCGAGGTTAGTTCAGTGGAAACCCTAGCTTGTGCCATGTTTGAAATAGTTTTTTTAATTTATACTTAGATCATAAGATAACTTTCAATGAGAGCTTGTGAAAGGGCCTATTTTGAGTAAAAATATTTTGACTTTTGACTTCGATACATTAATTTGTTTTATTTGAGTTTATAGCTTTGCAACCAAAGACCGTTACAAATGAAACCTATAATGTATCGAGCCGTATGGCACAGTGAGTGCTAGTTTTGGCGTGTTTACTGGCAACAGTGAATTACGCAACTGCGGCGACGCCTCCATCTGCCAAAATATATTCAAAATTATAAATATCACAAGCTCTCTTTAAAAGTTATCTTATGATCTAAGTATAAATTAAAAAAACTATTTCAAACATGATTAATAATTAACGGGACTTATCCTTCTTATTATATATTACATACATTATGTGTTCCTTCACTCTGTCCGCAATAGACCGTTTAGTCTGTTCGACGTAGGATTTCCCACAGCTGCAATCAATCTTATACACACCCTTATATCTTATATCATGAGTATAAATCGCGAATCTCTTAAAACTATTATTTCAAACATGGCACTGAGCATTGTCTTTACATATTTTTTACCGAGGTTAGTTCGGCGGAGACCCTAGCTTGGAGAAGAACTAACAAGAAACTCCGGAAATCAATTTATTATAATCACCCTTAACAAACATAAAAATTACAAAGAGTGAGCAAAAAACACAACGCTGGTAATACTAAATTTACCTTTCATACAAAATAACACGCAATGGCGGAAACGTCAAATTTAGTTCCAAGTTTGCCTACTGCCAATTTATGTAGCGCGATCTCTAGTTCCATGTTTGCCGTCTGCCAAATAAGGTGGCGTGATCTCTAAGCGTGTGGCGAATGGCGAATGCCACTCTTTTATTTTAATGTTATGTTTTTATGGATTGTCTGTGACACACTACTCTGTGAAGAACTACGCCAATAAAAAAAGGACGCTTTGATTTGACTTGAAAACTACAAAAGTGTATTATTTTCTCTTTCTATAAATGTCCCATCAAATGGCACGAAGATCTATCTAAAGGGGATTCCTATCCCATCCCCAAAAGCGCCCTTCCATCCACCCTCATATAGCCATGGGTTAATTTACTATTATTCTTCCACATAACATGTCCAAACCATACTAGCATACTCTTTTTAATTTTAGTCTCTACATTTTACAATCTATGTACCCCATGTGCAGTTTGCAAATCTCACACACTGGAGACAAGCTTGTTATTGGCACAATTGTGTGACAGAAATAGGGTACAAGAAATTGATAGATCTCAATACAATTCAATCCAAAGGTTATGTTGCAAAAATCTTTGGTATTGTTTAAAATACCGGTAATCTTGCTTGTTAGTTTTTCAACAAATTAACAAGTTACCATTATCTGTTGGATAAAACATTGTTACGAAGCATCTATAGCCTGTTATTTGATCAGAGTGTTAATTTGATATTACGTCTGAATAGCAAAAATGGAAGAGACCGTTTTGTTTACATCGCCTATATGGTACGTGTCGGCTGGTATGAGAGCCTCTGATGATGGATGGCTAGTGTATGCTGGCTCCGGCAAGACTGTCTGCCTTCTAGAACCAATTAATGAAGCTAAGGACAAATTTTATGCTCATGTTATTGTGAAGGCCCACCAAGATAAGTAAGTACCTAACCTTTTTAAAGATATTTTACATAGATACCCCCAAAATCACGAGCAAAATGTGAAGTTCTTTGTGATGAACCTTCATTTCCTGTCCTGACCTGTCGTCGTTTTATGCATGTACAACAAGAAATCATTTTCCCATCACAAAGTCAACAAAATGGATTGTAATTAAAAAAATCTTCCTTTCAGAGTACAGTGCGTCGACATATGCAGCAGTTGGGGTCCCGAAGGCAGGTCCTTAGTATCTGGTGGAGTGGAGGGCTCCATTAAACAATGGATAGTGCACAAAAAGGAAGACGCTACATTGTCTCAGGTGGATTCTGGTCTCTCACATGAGCTACATACCCAGAATAGAGAAGAAGTTGTCTTTGTGGGCTACAGCAGTGATGAATGGGTGATCAGTATCGGCAGCAATGGTGTCCTGGTCAGTTGGAACGTCCAGTCAAACATTGCTAAAGCTTTCCCTGCACTCTTGAGAGGCTTCAAGCCATTATGCGCAGCCTGTACCCCGCATAAGACACTTTCTGTTGCGGTGGGCACAAAGCAAGGAGTGTTTTTCATAGTGGACTTGCAAGGTTAGTGTTCATGTAGAAGTTGATTAGCAGATACCATATTATTATGATAAGTTTAACCAATGTATGTATTCTATTATGCTAGATAATATAAGTGCTCGTAATATTAAGTGCTGACATGGTTTATAATCTGTCAACTAATGGTGAATACTGTTTATGATAGTTTGAGGTGGTTAAAATCAATAACTCTGCTTTGGAGTTGTTCACTGCAATTGTTGCCTTTTTTTTTTCCTAGCAACCTGTCACAATATTCCATATAATATCACAATCCCATTATCCTATAAGTGACTTGATTTATGGCATTTGGTTTTGTGCACCCAAAAAGGGATAAATTATATGTTATCTTACAACTTTACATGTAAAGTTATAAAAGTACAAATGATTTTATTTTTATTAATTCGACGTAGCTCAGTTGTTTGGGGCTTGGCTCTGTATCAGTGGGTACAGGGTTCAAATCCCGCTTGAGCATGTACCAATGGAAATTAATTTTAATGAATTTCTATGTTTTTTTTTCTTAATAAAAACATATTTACGAAATGCATCGAATTATACGGTGAGGGAAAACATCGTGAGGAAACCTACCTGTTAGTCGAACAGGTGATAGTTAGTGCTTGTAAATGGCGACATGGCTGACCACCTGTCACATTGAGTACTGACTATCTGGTTAACACGTGGGTTCAAGGTGTCCATAGAATTACTACCTTCGCAATTGTGGACATGGAAACCTGAACCTCTGACTACCCCGCAAAGGTTAATGGTCGTGAATGCGTTTGTTTTTGCGTTTATATTAAATTAATTAATTTTAATTAATAACTAATAATGTTAATTAATGATTCTAGGCAGTGGCAAAGTACTAGCAAAAGTGCGAGCTCATGATGAGGAGATATCCAACATAGTGTGGAGACCAACTGCACCCCAGCGAGAGAACCAGGGGTCGCCCAACAGCACTCTGGAGCCACTGGATCAGACCAACAATCAACCCAACAATAGGGGTGGCACAGCTTCAGTAAGTTGATCAATTTTACAGAGATCAATCTCATTGTCTATTAATCATCATCATCATCAGCCTGTAGTAATCCACTGTTGGACATAGGCCTCCCACTTCACTTCACCACTCAAATGACGCCACTTCTCCCTGTCAGTGGCCGTTCGCATCCATTTGATGCCGGCCAACCTGCGCAGGTCGTCTTCCCACCTTGCCAGGGGTCTATTAATACTAGTTTAAAATTTTTGCAATCTATTAATATTAATAGTTATTATTAATGTTACTCTTTTTCAGTGTATTGACTTTTATCGTGATATCTTGAGGCAAACCCCTACGCAACTATAAGCATTCCCTTTCAAATGAATAAAGGACACCTTAATACTTAATATATAATAATACCAATACCTACTCCACATGCAGATAGGGTTGGCCTAATAAAACGTATTATGATCAAAAAGACTACATTGAAAAGGGTGACATTAGAAATAACTATTTATATCATTGGATTGCAATGAGCATTGGTATCAATGTCTTATGTTGGTTGTATGTTAGTCTTTTTTCTGTTTCATTATTAAATTTATCCTTATCCAATAGTCGCCTTGTACAACGAACTTTAATATAATACACTTAATATTCTTTAAACATTTACATACATACATAAATATATTCACGCGTCTGCATCCTTAACGTAGACCGAAACGATCGCCACCTGGAACGATCCAGACATATCTCAGATAGTTTTAAGAGATTCGCGATTTATACTCATGAATAATAACTAACGGGAATTATCGTATTTAATATAAAATTATATATATAAACTTACGCGATAAGTCCCGTTAGTTATTAATCATCAGACATATGTCCCTTGTCACTCACACCCAACGTTCTCATACATGATCTTCTATTCTTCACACTACATACAACCACCTTGAGAATAAATGTTTCCAATTTAATCTGTATAAGTTCTACGCGGCCTACCCCGTCCAACGCTACCTTGCACTTTGGCTCTAGAAATTCCTTTCTCATTAAACATTTAGATAACAATATCTACTCTTCCACCAAACGCTATAATCTTATTGCAGGACTCCGAAGAAGAAGTAGAAGAGGAAGATATCTTCGACAAGTACAAGGAGACGAACGAAGAAGAATTCGGTCACCGAAAGGACTTAGCAGAAGGCGATGCCCCCCCACCCAAAGCCACTAAAGGGGAGGGAAGCGACTTCCTAGCCGAGTGCCAGCGGCTCGCCTCAGACATAAAAAAGCTGAAGCAAAAAGACTCCATCGAAACCCTAGTTGAAGCTCTAGATAAGACCCATATTGAGGACAAGGCTTGTTTGGCCACTCTTTCAGTAGGAGGCCATTTGTCTCTATGGTCGGAACAGGGGCAAAACTGCAATAAGGGACAGTTAAATGGCTTTTCTCGTCAAAAGCGGACGGCCATAGCTCTCGCGTGGACGGATGAGGGGATACTGTCAGCGGATATTAAGGCGGTGATAGTGAGAGCGGATCCGGCGCATCGGCCCTTGCAGTGGCAGCCGGTGCATTCGGAGCATAACTTCGGAGTGTTCGCGGTGACGCTCGGAGGGGGCGTGGCCTGGAGTGCGGCGCAAGATCGTACCATAGTGCGGTACTCACTGACAGAGCAGAAGGCGCTTTCAACGCACTATACGCTAGGTTGGTAACGTGATTGAGTTGATTGTCGTCGCGAAAGTGATTACAGAGTTGTACGTAATTTTTGTAACGTGACAATTGTAAAGATACACTGCAAATTCACTCTAGGTAGGTTATTACACTCGTAGGTGGTTGTTCCAATGTATAAAATAAGAATATCTTGTTGGAAGTAGGGAGAAAGAACTATATTGTGAATGTTGCTTCTAGAATAAATTGTGTTGCTTGTAAATGGCGACATGGCTTACCACCTGTCACATTGAGTACTGACTATCTGGTCAACGCGTGAGTTCGAGGTGTCCATAGAATTACTACCTTCGCAATTGCGGAGATGCACACCTGAACTGACTACCCCACAAGGGTTAATGGTCGTGAAGAGATTGTTTTTGTCTTTAAATTATGCATTAACTACGATTTTTTTTATTTGTAAAGACTCTTTAAAAGATTAATCTTACCTAGATGTTTGTTCATTGGCGTAATATTGTCCTAAATAATGTAATTATTTAATTCCCGATTCACATGTATATTGAAAAATGCCAAGCGTAATCATGCATCTTATTAAAGGTGGCTTGAAAAGAAATTTCCATGTATGTATATGTATGTTTGAATATATTACCCTGTGTGTTAGGTGGTTTCGCGTACGGCATCCAAGTGTGTCCGTACGAGGCGACCAAGGTGGCGGTGAGCGGCGGAGACCACGCCGTACGCATTTGTCACTTGCACGTGGCCGAGGGCCGGTGGCGGCTGCGCAGCGCACACGCCGTCAGCCAGGGCGTGCAGGGCAAGGTGGGTTCATTCCCTTTTACTTGTATAGGAAACAATCGTTAGTAGTTGGTACCATATGAAACTACACTTCGGTTTTTAGAAAAAAAAATTTTTTGTTTACGTGATTTTTTCAATGTTTTAGATAGATACACATTTTTATCCAATTTTTGTCCAATTCATCCTATTTGTCTCGATCCCAGCAAACTATTGACTACGCTTTCGCGTCATTGACACCCGTACTACTCCTGATAAACACAGGCAGTTTTAAGTACGTCTAACGTTATATGTCGTATTAAGCCGACCCCTACGTAACCACTTTTCAGCTCACCCACATACATACCTTTGGTCTAATTATTGTACATTACAGTAAATATTAAACAAATAAGTAAATGTGTTTCCAACTAACCGAAAGGGATTCAAGAACGTACGTGACGTGTATGTTTTAAGCTATCTTCTTATGTAGTTAACGTATCTTTGACACGGAACCCCAATAAAAACAATCATATTATTCTAGGTTCTAGCCATCGCATGGCATCCTACTAAAGACAACTGCCTCGCGTTTTCCACGCACGAGGCGCGCGTCGGCCTTATAGAGGGGCGTAAGGGACATCCGCTAGCCCCCGCGGGGGGCGCCGTTTACGCCTTACAATGGGGGCCTGAAAACACGCTCTTCGCCTGCGCCAAAGGACGACTACTTGCGTACGATACTGCTCATAGAGAAGCGCAACCAAAACACATTCAAGTCAAATGGGAAGGTAGGTTATTATGTTTTGTAACTGGAATACCAAATTAGATAGAACTAATTATGTGATACACAGTTTATAGCATATTTTTTATAACAAAAATATCAGACCATAATGTATAACGTAACATTGTCTTTTATATTACTTAACTAATATTTACTACTACATATATATATATTTACTATATTTAGTGCTTGTAAATGGCGACATGGCTTACCACCTGTCACATTGAGTACTGACTATCTGATCAACAACAAGAGTACCACAAATGGTCCACCAGGACTCCATTTAACAAAAATTTAAGCACCATAAGTGGTTTATAGTCTTACTCTATCAGAACCACGATCAACCAAAATACTTGTGAACAATACCCAAATAAGACACAGATCTCTTACCTATAACACTCAGTTCAATGTTTAATTCTCAGGCTCAACACTACAAGTCGCAGACGTATCTTGGAGCGAGGCAGGCCTTCTAATCGGCACGGAAGAGGGCGCAGTTGCCCTGCTTAAGCCCGACTCATACGAGCCGGTACAAGTATTGCACCTATTCGATAAAATGGTACATTGTATGGAGCGGCATTTAGAGGGAAGTCAACGCAGTGATAGGCTAGTGGCATTATGCGCGCCTGACAAGACGAATTCAATAGCTATATTGGATGCTAATCTTGAAAAGGAGAGTTTGACTGAGGTAGGTATTTTGGTTTGTTAAGGTTCATTTGTTCAAACTACATACATAGATATTTACGTCTTCTTGTATACTCTATCGGGGTTCTAAGAAATTTGGAGACACGAACACATCTTCTTGGTCACTTATTAGCATGTATAATGGGGTTTTAAGATTAACGATGTTATTCTAAGTCTACTTATATTATATAATAACTAAGACATTATATTAATGACTAAATGAATTATAAGTAAATTTAGTAAATGAATTTATGTATATAAATAATAAAAATATGATATAGTTTAAGTTAACTAAAGTACGAAGTGAAGAGAAGTATATTTGAAAATGGTCATGAACTCATGCGGGGTAGTTAGGTTCAGGCATCCATCTCTGCAATCGCGGTGATAGCAATTCTACGGCCACCTCGAACCCTTGTGACCCAGATAATCAGTAATGTGACTTGCTAAGCCATGTCGCTATTTACAAGCACTAACTATTACCTGTTCGGGGAACAGGTGGGTTCTTATTATGCTGATGAATAATTTGTTTCGGCAGGTGATCCGTCTCCGTGGCCACTCAGCTACGGTGTTCAAGTTGGCCTGGAACCCTCACCAGGAGGGACAACTACTCTCCGGCAGCAAGGTGAGCCCTACACTCTGTACACCCTTATTAGCAAGAGAGATTTGTCAGGATTCCGGGTGGCGATCGATAGTCTTTGCCTTCGGGATGTAGAGGCGTGAATATATGTATGTCAAAGACAAACGCGTTCGCGACTATTAACCGTTGCGGATTAGTCAGAGGTTCAGGTGTCCATCTCCGCAATTGCCAAGGTAGTAATTCTATGGCCACCTCGAATCTACGTGTTGGCCAGATAGTCTATACTCAATGTAACAGGTGGTAAGGCAAGGCGCCATTTACAAGAACTTCGTAAATGTATTTTTAATACGAAAACGACCATAGATTTACATTGTCATTTCCATTTGTACATGCTCAAGCGGGATTTGAACCCTTATATGTATGTACAATTGATAGTTTTCCGTGTACGTGTCAGGACTCGACGTGTCGCGTGTGGGACGCGTGGTCAGGCGCCTGTCTGTCCGTGTACCAGGCGCACTACACGGCGGCCGTGCTCTGCGTGGCCTGGATGCAGCATCCGGCTCTCGCCTCCGTGGCGCTCTGCGGGGGTGCCGTGGACCATTGCGTACGTGCATGGCGTCCTGAAGATCACCCGCCGGATGCGCCACTCGGTAATATATAAGACATTAGTGACCCGCTCCGGCTTCGCACGGGTATAAAATATATAGCCTACTTCACTATTTAATGGATGTTATTATACATATAAACCTTCCTCTTGAATCACTCTATCTGTTAAAAAAACCGCATCAAAATCCGTTGTGTAGTTTCAAAGATTTAAGCATACAAAGGGACATAGGGACAAAGAAAGTGGCTTTGTTTTATACTATGTATTGATATATACCCATACATACAAGCTCTCACAATTTGTTATTGAGACACTTTAGTCATTAACGTTTTTCTTACTAAAAATTTAGATGTACAGTCTCATGACATACCTTTGCGGGGGTATTCAGAGATTCATTTGTCCCGCAATTTTAAAGGTAGTAATTCTATGGCCATCACGAACCTACGTGTTGACCAGATGGTCAGTATTCAATATGTGTCAGCATTTACAATCATTGTTTACTTACTTTTTATTTTACCTACAATTCCGTGTATGCTATGAACCAACTCGGACATTCAGTTTTGGGCATCCAGTCATTCATTAATTCAAATCTAATATTGAAATAACATATAATTGTAATATTTTAGTGAAAAAAGCGCCCGTTAAAGAGAAAGTAAAAAAACCCAAAGCGGCAGCAGTGGCGCCCCCAACTGAAGGCGAGGGCGACACTTTAGTGAAGGCCGGTGCTCTGAAGGGGGCCAAGCGGTTCCTGCTGGGTGGAGTGCAGAGGCAGTTAGCTTCGGAGGCGGCGGACGCAGTGGCGCGCCTCACGGACATGCCGCCGGGGGAGCAGCCGCTAGGGGGCGCGCACCTCGCCAAGCTGTTCGGCTCCAACGCGGACCTCGACGAGCTTCTCGAGGAAGAGCGTAAGTGGTCTTACAATAAATCGATAGGATAGGACAACTGATTGAACAGTTCATTGGCAATACTGATTATTATTCTCTACATTTCTTTATTAATTTGACATATTTACTGTCTACTATTGTATGGAAGTAATCTTGAACGTAATAAGAACACTAACTAGCTAACTACTAGAAAAAGAATATGCAATAGTCCTCATCTTGATTTTCTCACAATGACGCACACTTTCGCAGAGGTATCTCTATCGGAGCGCGGCGCTCACGAGCAATGGCTGACGTTAGCCCTGTTGCGCGGCCGCGTAGAGCAGGCTTTGGAATACGCGCGGCAGAGGGAGCTACTGTGCGCGCAACTAGTGGCTTCGGCGCCCGCTCTTTCTGCCAAGTGGTGGCGTGATGCACAGCGCATGTACTGCGCGCAGCTAGAGAGACAGGCTGCGAGACACCAGGATGAAGACACCCTGGCTAAATGCACCTGGGGAGGCCCCCCGTTGAGGCAGGCGCTGGCGTTGTTGGCTGTACACGACGTACTGGCAGCTATGCGTACGCTCCAAACGCACCAGTTGCATAAGGAGGCCTACCTCCTTGCAAGGGTCAGGTGGGTTACGAACTGCTGCTCAAAGTTCGTGTTTAGTGTATATACAATGCCCGATTTCATGGTAGTCTCAGTTTGTACTGATATTTATGCAGTTGATGGATTTGTTGTCGATGTTATACCATAATAAATCAATATTCGTTCTTCCAGTTGTGTATGGGTGATCTTACGACAAATAGGATATTCTCGCACCTAGTCTTGAAGTGTTCTCTCAATATAAGAAAGACAATGAATGCTTGTCTATAAGTTAGAAAAGTGGGAATGTGCTGCACTATTTATTGACGTGGTGTTCCGTATTCGCAGGCAGATGGACAGCGTGGCGAAGGACGCGCTGCGGCTGTGGGCGGACTTCCATCTGGAGAGCGGCGCACTGCCGCAGGCCGCGCTCTGGTCAGTCTCTGCTTACTTACTACTTGTCACACACACTGACAGTTTATTCCAATATGTTCAACTGCTATTTCTACTAGTTGACCAAACTGGACTACTAACGCAGATTGTTCAAATACTTTTAGCTGTAAATTCCAGTTCGTTTAATCATTACGTCACAAATATCTACGAAAGAGGTCCAGTTTGGTCAACTAGTCGATATTATTAAAGTAGACTGACCCTGGCTTGCTATTGAATAACAAAAGATTAGTTTGTAAAGATGAAAAATGGCATATCCGTCTATGCTAACGGGGATGTAGACAAAATAGAATGTCGACAATGTAGCAACGTGTCACCTAAACTCTACGTCATGCCAAAAGAGACAAGCCAAATATAAGCTTCTTCTTCTTCAGGTGCCTTCTCCCAATAGGAGGTCGGCCAATCGTATGGCTTGATTTATAAGCTAACGGTTCCTTATCCTTTCCTATTCCTTACAGTACGGTAGCACTGGGCGACGTGGGCGCGGCAGCAGCTTTACTCAGCCGCTGCTCCGGGGAAAAGGAACTTCGAGTGGCTCAACACCTGGCTCAACGGAGTGGTAGAAGCGCTCTCCTACAGCACATCACAACCAAGACTCAAGATAACGAGAAAGATCTACCAACACTTCCTAAAAGGGCAGACCTCGAGCTTCAGCAGGCTGACAAGTGAGGGCGCTAGCAGTCATTTAGGAGGTGGTGACGTTTAGACAGGCTGTGTCTTATTAGGTTATGTAGTATCGTGATGTTAATAGGTTTACTGATTCCTAAGGAGTGAGAATGCTTTGCAAAAATGTTGTGTGCGTTACCCCAGCCAGTAAATGACAAAAATCGTCATCCAAGTGCAATAGATTTTAGATATAATTTTAGAAGGATACTAATAAAACTTCAGTACCATTTATAGGCAGTAATTACCTATAATATAATAACATTGTATGTAGTGTAAATTACATGTAACTTCTGTCTATATTCAGGTCTTGTTAGAATACAGTAAATTAACATATCACAGAGTGGTATAGCGATAAATTTAAAAGTTGATGAGTTTAAATACTACTACAAAAACAATACATAAGAATGTTAATTCTGTGTATGTATGCAATTAATGTTCATTACTTCCTCTATTGCAATTCTGTCAGATGCTCTCTAGTACATGTTAATTGTATATGGAAAAAACAGTTATTTAACGAAAATAATTTGTGTTTCTTATTATAAGTACAAGGAAATCTTGTGTGCCATACTTAACCTTCCATGTTAATCTGTTTAAACAGTGGCATAAATCTTGGAATCATAAACTTTGAAACCCACTTGTATCCCTTTTTCACTATAATAATTTATGATAACTTAGTTTTTTTGCCGTTCCTATGCAGGTAAAAAATATTTTTATTGTAGGTACCACCTTAGTTATAGGTACACCGTAGTGTATATTTCTCCTATGAATGTGAATTCTTAGTCAGAATATTGTGTATTTGCATTTTAGTATATTTTTTTATATTTGTAAAACAAAACATTAAATGAAAAAAAATGGATTGAAAAAAGAGAAAGCATGCTAACTAGAACTGTTTTAAGCAACTGCGTTTACATTGAAACAAAATGTATAAACAACTTGCCCTTTTAAGTTTACTTTTTAAACCTTATGAATAAAAGTACCTTTTTAAATATTATAGTCGTTGTTTTAATGTGTCGTCGATGACATTATCGAATTGACCATAATCAGGATTTTAGGCTCTATATCTCATTTAGTTCGAAGCCTAATGATATACCCATGAATTACACAACATACATACATAAATTGACACGCCTTTACGTTCCCGACGGGATGGACATAGACAATCAATCGCCACCTAGAACGATCCTAACAAATCTCTCTTGCTTCGCTCATACTTATTAACCTTCTCATACATACTCTTCTGTTCTTCACACTACGTACACTTTGAAAAGAATTAAGCATACCAGTATTAACCCTTTGACTGCCGAGCTTTTTCCTATAAAAGGATTACCTCCATTAGCGTAGGTCACCGGTGACCTACGTGGCGCCCAATGTGTTAAAAACTGCATACTATGAGTGAGGAGACGGCCATAGAATCAGTATCACTGCAGTTTCAGAAACTTTTGACTACTCCAGAATTACTACCTTTGCAATTACGGAGATGGAAACCTGAACCTCTGCCTACCCAAAGGTTAATGGTCGCGAACGCGTTAGTCTTTTTGTCTTGGCTTATATAGTGTATCCTTGAATATGTACCGACTTATGTACCCTGATCTCTACCTACCCTCCACGAACTAACGCCTTAATCCTTCAACTAACGCAAATTTGTACATACATACATACGCTTCACGACTTGTGTATACACACTCCCTTTTTTATTATGGCGGGGTAGTCAGAGGCTTGAAGCCCGCGATTCACTAGATAGACAAATTATTCGCAACCGTAAATAAAAAAAGGTGGATAAATCACAATAATTTTATTAATCTAGTGGACATTAGCTAGGTAATACTCTGAGTTGGTTGTGAAGCCAGCATTTGTTGCAGTTTGCGCTTGAGCCGGTGGTTCTCTCGCAGTGCGTCGGCGAGTTGTTGGGACCTCACTATGGCGCTACCCACGCCCTCTGCCGACACGGCGCTCAAACGCTGCTCCAGAGCCTTGTTTTCGCGACGCAGTCTGTCTACCACCTGAGGAACGATATGGCGGTTCAAGGGATATACTAATCGCATAATTATAGTTATATAAGTCATGTCTGTGTTTCGAAGATAGAGATCACGGATCACTATTTTTTCCAAAACAAACAATTGCTGGTAATGTATGCAAACCTTTCACAAATGTTGATAAAAAATATTTTTCTTTACGATTGGTACAAACAAGTTTATTAAAATAAAGTCAAAAACTATCATGTATCAAGCACTGACTCCAATATTGGCTAGGAAGCCCTAGGTCGAAGAAGAACCAACGAAACTTCAGAGAGTATTATATATGTCACAGTAATAACATAACGTCATTGCACCTGGAAAACCGATAAAAAAAATGAACTTTTTCACTATGAAAGCTTCCTTGCTACGCCCGTCATGCCTGTGAAACCGGTTTTGTGATGTCTCAAAAGAATACGAACACAGCTTTCTCTGCTATGTATCGTTAAAAAACCGAGTCCTAAAATACGTAACAAACAGTTTTGTGTCTTCTATCAAAAGTTACGATTTTGTCTTTACCGGTTGTTCTAGGCGCAACGACGATAATAGGTATATTGTTAAAATATTTGTATCATGCAGCATGTAAGACATCAATGAAATTCCATTTCATTTCAATTTTGCCTTCTTGTTGGTTCTAACATAATATCAGCGTTGCGTTTGCCACCAAACGCAACATACCCAGCTGACTTGGAACCTTTTTGCTGCAACAATAACGTGCACAAGCTATACCCCTTAGCTTGTAAATTTGATTTATAAACTTTTTGTACTGTATATGTTTTTGTAGCTGTAAATAAACGCTTTATTATTATTTATACCTTCATCAATTGTTCCTTAGTGGGTTGCGACGTATCCGTGTTTTGAGGCGGCGACTCCGGCAGCCCCCTATTCTGGTCGTGGATACTCTGTCTACGCCGAGTGCGCTCGCTGTCGTGAAGCCTAGCGCCAAGGGCCCTTTTCTCATGGTTGAGCTCGGCCATCGCGGCTTCCATTTCTTGCAGCCTCGCTTTGAGGTCTCTGTTCTTCTGTCTACACTCCTCGAGAGCTGTGGTCAGTCGGCGGGACTTCTCTACCTCGGCGTCAAACGACATGCGGTCTACTACTATGGCGTGCAGATTCGCCCAGTCTGAGAATAATAATATCTTTATTGAGACATCGATATGAATTACATACAATAAAATACAACAAAAGACAAACGTATTCACGACACTACCCTTACGAGGTAGTCAGAGGTTCAAGTTTCCATTTCCGCAATTGTGAAGGTTCTAATTCTAGGGCCACCTCGAAACCACATGTTGACCAGACAGTCAGTACTCAATGTGACAGGTGGTAAGCCATATCGCCATTTTAAAGCACTAACTATTACCTGTTCGACGAACAGGTAGGTAGGTTTCCTCACGATGTTTTCCCTCACCGTATAATAGAATACAAGTAGGTATATTTATGTAACATTTGGAAACACTGATGTTGTAATATACATTCACGTCCCTGAATTCCTTTCTGGGTGGACTGAGCCTTGGAGACACGATAATATGTCCTAGATCACTTTTTAGCATGAATGTTCATTTGATGGGGTTGCGATGTTATTTGGAATATTGATGACAGGTTCCAAGGCAATGGCCCAATTGATTCCATTTACCCCTAGTATCTACGACATGCCGCGAAGAACGGCAGCATCAGCATTCTTTTTAAGTCTCAGCTAGCACGAGAGATAATAATTTCTTTTGATGTAGTAGACGACATGAAAAACTACTTTTTAATTTAAGATTTGCGGCATTTTACATCCATATCACGTTCCTAATTCCTTTACCACGCATGCTAATACATAATATCCCGTCAAACACCTTTAACAAAACTTGTTATTCGGCATTGAGTCGGAACACTAGTGACAACTTACGTGAGATTCCTTACTTATCCTTTATTTGCCTCTTACAACAGCCGAGAAAGGCACTTAGTATTCTATTTACAAACAACAACGGGTTCACGACCATTAATTCTTGCGGGGTAGTCAGAGGTTCAGGTGTCCATCTCCGCAATTGCGAAGATAGTAATTCTATGGCCACCTCCAACCCACGTATTTACCAGATTGTCAGTACTCAATGTGACAGGTGGTCAGCCATGTCGCCATTTGCAAGCACAAACTATTACCTGTTCGGCGAACAGGTAGGTTTCCTCACGATGCTTTCCCTCACCGTAGTATTCGACGCATTTCGTAAATGTATTTTTATTACGAAAATTCATTAAAATTCTTTTCCATTGGTACATGCTCAAGTGGGATTTGACCCCTGTACCCACTGATACACAATGTGTATGAGTGATATAAGGATCCCCATCGCTCCCGATCCTCTTCTACACTCGGCGGTTATAGTGTTATAGTAATAGTGAGCACCAAAAGTAAGAGGTGGTGAAATGAAGCCCCAAACAACTGAGCTACGTCAAATTTCTATTTACTACCTTATTTATCCCATATTTGCCTCCCACAACAAGCGCGGAAGAATAGCACTTAATTCTATTCAAAATTAGCCCAAACCACATTTCTAATCAGCCAATATCTCACCTTCATCCGTATTAAGCGCCACATCCTTCCCTGGAGGCCTCATCTCCGTTAACTTCGCTTGCAACTCCGACTTCTCTCGCTTGAGCTTGTCACAGAGCGCCTCTCTCTCCCTTAGGTACTCGGCACACGTGTCGCATTCTTCATCCAGCTCCTGGCATTGGGTCCGCAGCTGATCTACCTCCGCGCGGAGGGCGGCCGCTTGCGGACAGCACGCTCCGCACTCTTCCGGCACGGCGCGCTCCACCGACACGCGCGCTGGGCAATAGATAGATAGATAATAGTACATACAAGTACACACATTCACTTTCTTTTAATGTCTTTCGGAGAGAACCTTTGAGACTATTCACTTTTAGTATTCATGTTGACGTAGTGATAAAATAACTTATTCATAAAAAAATAATAGAAATATAACGTATGCAATCATCGACCAGACTAGAAATCAAATGAGTAGTGTTATTATTAATTTTTCAGTTTCAGGTGGTTGACTGTTCACGCCATGAAGTTTCAGTCAAGATTGTATTTATGCTTGTCGGATAAAGAAAGGTAACTATCATTGTACAATTACAAATAGGTGAAAAGTGAATTCAATCCCCGTAGCCGTAACATAAATCATTCAAGGAAGCAATCGATAGTTTAGATATTACCTATTCCACTGTGAAGTAGAAGCTGGAGAAGATGTGATTACCAGTGAAACAAATAATTGATTAAAAAAAATTCATTAAATAATAATAAAGGCTTGTGTAAGCGTACCCTTAGGCGACTGCATCCCGCTGCGGTTCATGTCGTGTATCGAGTGGCGGCGCGAACGGGCTGCCTCGCTCAAGCTGCTGCGCCTGAAATACGAGACAAATTAGTTACAGATACGGTTCAAATGATATCATATATGACAGTTCACCCTTGCTCGATAGACTATCTGACAAAGGTTTTATGTTCTATCTGAAAAACCGGAATTAGTGATACTAGGGCCATTTCAGCGTATTTAAACCAGAAAATGAGCACTTACAGTGACAGGTGGTTGTATCGATTTTACTGGAGCTGATTATTAGGTAATATCGTTAACTGGTGTTATATGACATAAATAAGTTTCTTCAAGAATACGTTATACGTCTTGGAATTATCAACTTTTTCTTGCGACTAAATTAATAATAATAATATACAGGGAGGCGCATTCAAAACGGTCAGTATGCGAAAGTTTGAAACTATAAGAGATACGAAGTTTTGTTCTTAGGAACCAACCTTCCCGTACTGGATACAGGTATTTTTTCAAATAAAGTATGAATGCAGTTTTTCTTTTTATCAAAATCGGTGACATGGTTCCTAAGAACAAATAATTGTATCTCTAAATAGTTTCACAGCCGGTTTCTGGAACGCTATTCATTTTTGACTAGAGTTTGAATAGTGTTTAACAAGTGCTTAAATATTGTTGAGTTGTTCGAACAATAATTAAACTCTTGTCACATAATGGCTTGTCAAAAAGCACTTTTGTAGCCCGTTTGGGTTTCTCGAAACGAAATCTCTTGTCAACAAATTGCTAACAAATTGTTGACAAGAAAATAAATAATCATCGGATCTTGAGTAATTAACTGATATTCAAGTGCTTATTGTTGCTTTATTTCCACGTTTTTGGATCTTATATTATTAAAACCATGTCTGATGTGTGTGTGTCCGATGTGAGCGTGTCTGACGTTACTTTTTCATGAAGTGATGAAGAGGTACAAGTACCCAGAAGAATGCGAAGGTATCGTCGAAGAATGAACCCCATCGAGACCTTGGACGATGACGAATTTAAAGCCCGATATAGGGTTTCCAAGCCAGTAATTCTGTATATCTCGGA
Organism: Leucoptera coffeella; assembly: GCA_030578115.1. Lineage (NCBI taxonomy): Eukaryota > Metazoa > Arthropoda > Insecta > Lepidoptera > Lyonetiidae > Leucoptera > Leucoptera coffeella. Next base: position 174,483 of record JAMBLF010000803.1, read on the forward strand.
AAAAATGGCTAGAATAATTTGATACATATTACTGTTTTAATGTTTAACGTGGACAAATCAGGGCACTGCCAAAAAGTATGACTAATTACATTAGCATTGGAGAGCTCCTGCCTAGTTGCTCTCTTCATATTGTTACACACTATTAACACTAAACACTATTCAAACTCTTGTCAAAAATTAATAGCGTTCCAGAAACCTGCTGTTTGAATAATAACAAATATTTTTTTTTGACAAAAAGTGACATTAGACTTGCGTCTAGATGTCAGAATTGAACGAGTGAGTGAAGTTTTTCATCAAATTCGCTCAACCCGCTATTCAAACTATTGCTAAGCTCTAATTACCTGACAAGAGGATGAAAACGCTTCGAGAAACTCGCCAATTGTCAACAATTTGTTAATTAATAATCAATTGGTAGCTGACAAGAGATTTGAATAGCGTTCCAGAAACCGGCTGTCAGACTTTCACATACTGACCGTTTTGAATGCGCCACCCAGTATGGGACACTATACAAATTGAACTAGACTCTTGGTGAGTTCAATTAAGACTTTCGTTATGGGTACTACTCAACTCATAAAAGCGATGTTAAACAAAAGTTGTAGTATGTCTTCGTGTGTTTTGTAGTTGTGAAATAAACCTTTATATTATTTTTATTAACTAGGGGTACATTTCACTATGTTCTATGTACAACCAACGCTAAAAGTGCAGTCCCAGCAACTGTTTGTAAGGTCGTTTCGAAGCACGCGAACGTATAGTGGGCATGACAATGCATAGCGGCACCAGTTTTAAAATTTAAAATAGTCTTTTGTTCTTATAAACTTTAACCTTATAAAAAGTTACTGGGACTGCCCTTTATCGCTGACCGTACATTTATGTTATACACCACTAGTATAAAAGTACAAGGCGAGATATTTATTACCTGGAGGCGGAGTGGCGGCGCGGGGAAGTGCGGGCGGAGGGCGGGTCCTGGAACAGCTCGCGAACGTCTGATGCCGAGATAAACACCTCCTCTATACCACGCGGACTCTGCGTACACACAAACATATACTAATAAACATTCACGTCCTTTAATCCCTTTTAATAATAATTCTTCTGACAGGGAGAAGTGGCGTCATTTGGGGGAGGCCTATGTCCAACAGTGGATTGATACAGGCTGATGATGATGAATAATTCTCTATTTTCCAAAAGATACAATTTAAACCTTATAAATTAGACATTTTGATTAAAGTACACTTTGTAATTGATCGTCCTGCTGTCACAGACTAGGTCACGCCTTAGCGTAACCGGTATTAGTGACAGACAGGGCAAAGGCAAAGGGCTTTTAGGATAAACAGAACCTCAGAGATATAATATCTCCTAGGACACTTTCTAGCATGAATATTGGGGTTGTGATGTCACATGGATAATTGGTGATAGATGGGTAATCCAACGCTTATTATCCTTTGAAACATAGTCCCTTAGTCGTCTTCTACGACATGTCATTAGGCCAGCTAGTAGCATTCTTTTAACGTCCTAGTTTAGGGACTTGCATACACAGATCACAGGTTAATCACAATGTGATACACAATGTAGCGATACCTAAATGCTTCATCTTAATATCAAGAATTGAATCACTACATAGTATAAACCAAAGTCGCTTTTTCAGTCCCTATGTCCCTTTGTATGCTTAAATCTTTGAAACTACGCAACGGATTTTGATGCGGTTTTTTTAATAGATAGAGTGATTCAAGAGGAAAGTTTATATGTATAATAACATCCATTAAATAGTGGAGTAGGCTATATACTTTATACCCGTGCAAAGCCGGAGCGGGTCACTAGTAATATTCTAAAACTCTCTCACCTGTATTGCTTGATTGGTGTCGGCCTGGAAACGGGCCGAGTCGCCGCAACCGCTTGCCACTTTCTGTAACACATTTGGATGCAAGGTAAATTGGAAGTAATTTGTACGTGTACATGTATACATGTTGACGACCTCCGTGGCGCGATCGGTTAGACACCTGAACGCTAATCGTGAGGTCCCGGGTTCGATTCCCGGTGGAGGCAGAACTTTTCTTCTGCTTTCCAGTCTGGTCGTTGATTATATATGCTATATATGTATTTATCTATATATAATAAGTATATATATCTTAAATATATGTTGACTAGTACCCTTAAAACAATTAAAAATGTACTTAGCAAGGGACTAGTTTAATTGGTGTAATAGTTACCTAAATATTATTATTAGCATATAAAAAATATATTATAATAACCGTTTATCAGGTACCCGTAATGATACAAGTCTTAAATGTACTTACCAAGGGGCTAGTTCAATTGGTGTAATAATGTCCATATATTATTATTATGTTCACGACTATGAACCTTTGCGGGACGGTTAGTTATACTAGGGGAATTTCTGTATATGTATTTTTTATTTGCTGTTCGGAGAACAGATAAGTAGTTTCCTCACGGTACTATCTCTTACCGTAGTATTCGGTGTATTTCGCAAATGTATGTTTATTGCGTAAATGTACAGAGATATACAGAAATATTCATTTCCACTAGTACATTCTCCGAGGTTTTGAACCCTATACCCACATAAAAGTTGAGACCTTTTTGCACCACAATAGCACACAGAAGAACTACTTTTTTGTATTCAAATCTGTGTCATACATAAGTTGCGACAAAAAGTAAGTTGTTGTTAAGGAGGTGACTTTAGGAGTACCTATAACCGCCGAGTGTGTATGAGAAGATGTATGAGAGTCAATGAAGCGAAAGTGGTCCGTCAGGATCGGGATAAATGGGGATCCGTGATCTCTGCCTACCCCTCTACAGGGAATCAGGCGTGATGTGTATGTATGTACATAAATTGTATTATATCTTCGTGTGTTTTTGTAATTGTAACAGCTTACCTGAGCACTAAGCTCCAACCTGGCTTGATCTAATGCCTGTTGCAAGATGGCGCACTCGGCACGCAAGGTGGCGGCCACCGCTTCGCTCTGCTGTAAGGCCTGGTCGCTTGCGTCCTTTTGCTTCTGCAGTCTGAAACAGCAGCAACGCATTCATATATTTGGTTTATGATAAGTGTCATACATACATGTATGCATAAATCTAAGTCCTTCAATCCCTTTCGGGTTGGACAGAACCTCGAAATTTAGTACCTCCTAGGTCGCTTTTTAGCATTAATATTGGATTGTGATGTTATATGGAACATTGGTGACAAGTCGTTAGCACATCACGATACGACTTCCGTCGCGCGATCGGTTAAACCACCTGAATGCTATTCGAAAAGTCCCGATTTCGATTACCGGTGGAAGCTGAGTTAAGAACTACGCTTTTCTTTTACTTTCCAGTCTGATACGTGAAACATCGTACGTAACACTAGTACTCCTAACACAAGTAAAAATGTACTTAGCAAGGGACTGGTTCAATTGGTGTAATAGTTACCTATATATTATTATTATAAAAAAATATATTATAATAAGCGTGTATCAGGTACCCGTAACGATAAATACCTGTTAATGATGCCTGTCTGGATATGCGCCGTCTTCTCGTGCGTTTTCACGTTGAGCCGAAGAGTGGCGAGCGCCTCGTTTGCTCCGCGAGCTTCTTCCTCCGCTTCCTGTAGTTTCTCCCGCACCAGCGCCATCTGCCGCCGCGCCTCTTCCAACTCATCTTCGACTCCCTCCCTCTCTTTGAGAAGAACTTCGTTGCATTGCTTCAGTTGTTCAAAACTACGTTTCCTCTCTTCCAACTCGACTTTTGCAACTCTGTTTTCTTCTTGAAGAATCTTGTTGTGTTCTTCGAGCCTAGTAAGGTTGGATTTAGCGGCGGCTATATCGAGTTCTAGCTTATTCTTTTCATCCAATATCGTGTTGTTACACTCGGAGAGATCGTTCAAAATCTGTTTCGCAGACGCCAACTCCAACGACATGGTTTCTTTTTCTTTTGCTATTTTATTGTTCTCTTCTGTTAACCTTTCAAGCGATTCATTCGATTGCTGCACTTTGGATTCAAGTTCTTTTTTCTCTTTCAGGAGATTTTCGTTGGATTGTTTCAATTTGAGAACACTATCTATGGTCCTCTCCACTTGGGGCTGCTTGTTGTCGTTTTCTTCAAGCACTTTGTAAATATATTCAAGGTGCGTGAGCTTCTCGCGTAGAGCCGCGATATGTTCGTCTCTCAGCTGCAGCTGCCGGAGCGCAGCTTCGTTGGTCATTTGCACCATCGTTTTGAGGTCGTAGTGCGCGCCGTTGTCTTGCACCAGCCCTGAGCCCCGCAGTGCTTCGACGGCTTCCGTCTGCTGTCGCTCGAGCAACAGCAAATGTCTCGTAACTGCGTCACTGATTTGGTGCAATCGATCTTTCTGTTCCCGCAGAAGGTCTATTTCTTGCGCATTTTCTTCGAGATCAAGTTTTAATTTGATAATTTGGGCGGTCGCCTCCTCGGCCCTTCGCTCCAAAGCGATCGTCTTCTGTTCCAGCATCACACGTACAGCGTTGCGGTCGGCCATCAACGCGACAAAGGCATCGGTCGTTCGTAAATTCAATTCTTCGTCTATCTTCATGATGGCCCGCTCGAACTGCTCTTCGCTGACGTTATCTACTTCTAAGTGCACTTTCTCTGGGAGCGCTGTCACGGTGTCCTTATATGGCAGCAACGCGTCGACAGCGTGAAGCGCCTCGTCCCTCTGCGCCGCGATCTCTCCGATCTCCTGCTGCACGCGCGCCCTCTCCTCGTCGGCGTCCTTGAGGCGGTTGCGCAAGTTCTGCACCTCGTTGGCGTGGCGCTGCGTGAGCTCCGTGTGCAGCATGCGCATGGCGTCCACGACGGCCAGGTTCTTGTCCAGGTTCTCCTTGTCGGCGCCCGTGTGCTGCGCGAGGAAGTCGAAGCACTCGGCGTTGTCGTTGAGCCGCGCCCTGCTCACGTCCCGCAGCGGCCGCTGCTCCAGCTCCCTGCAGCGCTCCGTGGCGGCGTCCAGCTTGTCCTTCAGTTCGTCCGCCTCCGTCACGCTCTCCATTATCTGAGTGGAGAGCGTGTCGTTTTCCTGTCGCAGCAGCTGAATTTCCTCCAGCAGTTTCTGTCGCTGCTTCTCTTTCGACCGCAGGCTCTCCATCGTTATTTGCATTTCCGAAACCGCAGATTGTAATTTAATTAACTCTTCCTTGAGTTGTAAACACTGCTCGCAAAACTTGGCGGAAACATTGGCCTGCAGGGGCGAAGATGGAGAGATGGTGTCGTCCGCGTCCAACATGAGCATGTTTCCGTCGAGGGTGGATTCCTCGGTGAGCCCTTGCAGCATGGTGGAGTTGGCCGTCGCCTCTGCACCGGGCGCCACCATGAGCACTTGCATCAAGTCCTCCAGTCCGCTGCGCAGGTTCTGCAAGCCGCCCTGGAAGGCCGAGTGCAGGCGGCAGTGGTGGTGCTGCAGCGCCACGACCCTCGAGGTGAGCATCCTGGCCTCGGCGCGCGCCGTGGCGCTCAGAGGGGGCGCCGCGTCCTCCCCCTGCTGCGGCAGCGGTATCTGGTCGTGCATGAGGTCCAGCACTCGGCTGCAGCACAGGCTCATGAGCGTCTTGGGCGTGCGCTCGCCCTTGGAGAGGCTCTTCTTGAGCGCCGCCAGGTGGCCGCTGATCGTGTCCAGCTCGCGCATGGACGGCTCCTTCTGGTCCTCGATGCGCATCAGGTGGTTGCGCAGGTAGGCGTTCTCCGCAGCCAGCGCGGCCATCTTGCCCAGCGTCTCCGTTCGCCCAGACGATTGGTTGTCCAGGGAGTGCAATTCTCTTTCCGAGAGAAGTGGCCCCGGCCAAGAGAACGTGTCCTCGCTGAGCACTTCCAGACTGGAGACGTCACTCTTGTCGCCGGCCGCGCGCTCCAGCTGGCCCAGCCTCTCCACGGTGGCCTTGAGGTAGGCCTCCACCCTGTCGAGCAGCTGGATCACGTCGTCGCCATCCGAGTCGACGACCGCAGGCTCGCTGCTCAGTGACAGAATTCTTTTCAATTGTTTTGAGATCTCTTTTATAATATTTTCAAAGATCTCACTTTTTCGTTTTAAGTCTTCAGTATCTTTAAGAGCCTTATGAATATTTTCGGTTGACGATATCTGTTCCGCCACCAATTCAGCTTTCTCTTTTAGAAGTATTTCTATTCTAGTGACTATGTCACTCTCTTCCCCACTGCATAAAGCAGTGGCAACGGCTTTGATCTTTTCAGCCAAACCATCTTTCTCTTCAGTAAGTCGTTCTGTCCTCATTAGTAACACCGCGTTGTTATCTTCTAAATTTTGCGCTCTGTCTATTGTCTCACGCATCAATTTAATTTCGGACACCAATTTTTCCTTTTCTTTACTTAAACGGTCTATCACAGTTAAACTGTCGTTCTCAGATTTATCTAGGGATTCGGTACCAAGATGACTTTCGTACCTAATGATTTCTTTTTCTTCTGATATGATATTGCTATGATTCTGTACACTTGTGTCCGCCGTTTGACTACTAAATAATTTACTCAGCATTTCCGTCACAGTTTGCGAATCATTCTTTTCATCTTCAGATTGCTGGTCGGACATAGTGTTATAAATAGAGTTGTTTTTGACCACACCACTTCGCAATTTCTCAACATTTTCTGCCAGTAGTTTATTTTCTCTGTCCAAGTGATCCCTCTCTTCAGAAAGCTCAGCTAATCTCAGTTTGAGATTTATTTTCTCGTCCTTTACTTGTTGCAGTTCGTCCAACGTTTCGCTCAAGTCATTTATCTTCGTCTTCAGTCTTTGTCTCTCAGCAATGAGTTCTTCAATATGGCACACTACACTGACTCCATCGCCTGCACTAATGTGGGCTTCTTCCAGGATTTCTGCAACACTGTGCAGTTCATTTTCTAAAAGAGATTTCTCTTCGCTAGTCTGCTGCAGACGGGCTTTCAAAATGGCACATTCATTTTCTAAACTGAAAGTCTTATCAACCGTTTCCATTATAAAACTAATGTTTTGTGCTAGACTAATCTTTTCTTCGACTAGTTTCTCTATGCGGCACTCCAGGAGCACATTCTGCTCTTCTAAGAAGCGTAGTTTTTCCAAAGCCTCATCCATATATTTCCTTTCATTGCCCATTTTTTGAACCTGTTCTTCATAACGCTCTAGTTTTGATTTGAGACAAGTATACTCTTCTTCAAAAGTAGACTTTTCTTCTCGTATTTTATCAAGTTCGTCACTCAAGTCTGTTTTTTCTTCTGATAAACGTCCAACTAATTTTGTTAGCTCCATATTTTGTTGTTGTGTAAGTCGGTTTTTGAGAAGAGCTTCGGTCACTACTTTCAGTTCGGTGGTTATGATATATTCCACATCTTGTTGATCAAGCGAACTATCACATTGACTAGTATCTGTTTCTATACGAATGCTTTCCCGTATGGTTGCACTCATAGCCTTAATATCGTTTGCGAACTTTAGTTTTTGCTGTTTTAGTCTTTCCACAAAAGCCGTTAACTTTTCATTTTCTTCCTTCACGTGTCGTAAGTTTTCTAGATTTTCTTTTGCAGCTCTGAGTTCGCCTTCTAGCTGTTCATTTTCAAAACTAACTCGTTGCAAGCTCTCTTTTTGGAATGTTAGTTCTTTAGTCAGTCTCTCTTTGTCTGCTGCGAATGTTTCCAATTGTTTAATCAGCTCTTGGTTTTGTACCTCTAGACAGCAAAGCTTTTGCAAGTCCTTTTGAACCAGTTCAAGTTCATTTAGTTCTTTGGCTAATTTAGCATTATCACTGGACAGTTGGTTAATTGTAAATTTCAGATTCACAATTTCTTCGTCTTTACCCTCATGTATTGCTAAAGCGTCTTTCAGAAGCGTGATTTGTTTCTGAAGATTGTCTTTTTCTTCTGTAACTGCCTGGAAACTTGCCATGAGGTTGGCAATTTCTGTTTCCTTGAAAGATAATTTTTCGCGAACTTCATTTAGCATTTTGATTTCTCCAACCAATGATTCTTTTTCTTTTAGAATAACTTCTGATTTACTACTTAAATTCTCTATGGTTTCCTCTTTGACGCTGAGCGTTGATTTCAATTTGTCCAGCACCTGATCGAACCTCACCACACAATCATCTAAACTAGAAACAGGATCAAAACGACTGATCATTGCAGATTCGTCATTTATAATCGCGTATATCGATTTCAAAACATTATTAAAATACTCCTCATAATTACTGACTTTCTGTTTATAAGAAGTCATAACTAAGCGATCTTCAACACTCTTCTCATTCAGCTCTTTGAGCGCAACAGTTTGTTTCTTGAGTGGAGACAGTCTTCTGAGCAGTTTCTCGATGCGTGCGTTATGGCTGCTGATCGTGCTTTCTGTATGCATGAGGGACTCTGTCGTGTTCTTCCGAATAGCAAGCACTAATTGCGCGTATCCATCTAGCTCGTTGTGGGCGCTCGCGAGGCTTTCTTTGAGAGTCCGCACCATGGTTTCATGAACCTCTGTGGAGCCTCTTAGCATAGCAGCCTCTGCTTGGAGGGCGCTCAATGCGTTCCTTAGCTCTTGGTTATCAGTCTCTAGCTCCATTATTCTTGATTCGGACTGCTTTGAGATTAATGTATCCGTCTGCACAGGTACAACAGCTTGAGAACAGATTGGCATTTCCTCGCTGTTAACTGTAATGGATAAATTGAGTAATCATAAATTTATTTACTCAAAGTTATACTTAACAATAAAGTGTTGACAGAACCTCGAAGATATAATATCTCCCAGGTCACTTTAGCATAAATATTGGGGTTGCGATGACATAATGGAACATTGGTGACAGGTTGCCATTCTATCTATACTAATATTATAAAGCTGAAGAGTTTGTTTGTTTGAACAAATTAATCTCAGTAATTACTGTTTCGATTTCAAAAATTCTTTTTGTGTTAGAAAGATCATTTATTGAGGGAGGCTTCAGGCTATATAACATCACCCTGCTACTAATAGGAGCGAAGAATATAATATAAAAATCAAATTATAATTACAGTGCCATATATGTGTCATATAATGAAAACTTCTGAAATTAAAAATGTTGCAAATTATTTGTCATTGCTTGTAATTCATATTTACCAATCTGTCCCGACCCTGACAAACGACTTTCGCTTCATTTAAACTCATACACACTCGGGAATCATAGGTACTTCTAACGTCATCCTTTTTCAATATGGCTACTATCTGTCATGTCTTATTGGGCCGATCCTACGTAACAGCTCTTTCACTTCACCCACACATATTCATTTTACTACTACATAGTCGCTTTCTCTGTCCCTATGTCACTTTGTATGCTTAAATCTTTGAAACTACGCAACGGATTTTGATGTGTTTTTTTAATAGATAGAGTGATCATGCATTAAATTGTGGAGTAGGCTATATATTTTATTCCCGTGCAAAGCCGGAGCGGGTCGCTAGTTTTATTATATATTAATGGACGTGTCTGTATATATGATATACTTTTCTACAACAGTTCCTTCTTACCAGTAGGTGTATCCCGTTGTTCCTGCAGGAGGGACAGTAGCTCGGCCTCTCTGCGCTGCGCCTGCGTCCTCACCATTTGCAGACTCACCTCCAGCTCAACCAGACGTCTATCCTGCTCCGCGCACTTCTCTTCAAGACGTACCTGATACAAATAATATGCAGGACACTATTACACCAATAGAACTAGCATTGGTAAGTTCATTGAAGACTTGAGTAAGGGGGGTTGTCGACGTATATTAAAGAAATATATACTGATTGTATATAGTTATATACATGTAGAGTATATGTAGGATCCACTGCAACCTACAGGACGAGAAAATTTTCTGCTTGGCAGGTGTTCGTCAAGACAAAATACGAATTTATTATGTTATTTGTGTACGTAAATAAATTATTTGTAATAAATATGATGTTTCAATTTGGCGGATATGTTAAATTCAATGAAAATCATTTTTATATGACTTGCTTCATTTGAAATATATGTATTACTTTTTTTGTAAACCTAATCATTTGCAACTTTACAGAACATTTATAAATAAGAACACATTATTTAGTTCACAACGATATAAAGCAATGTGAAAATTATTTCACCTATGTTCTATCCAGTTTGACAGGAAGAATCAAAGAACATTATTCAAGCATAAAGCATTACCATGAGAGACCAAGACATTACCTTCTCGGCCTTCATCGTCTCCATCTCCTGGTCCTTCTCTTGCTTGAGGGAGAGGCAGCGAGCTTCTAACTCTTCCACTGCCGCCTGCTTCTTCTGCAACTCTTCCTTCAGCTCATTCTGTGACCATTTAAATACCGTCATATAACAGTCTAAATAATAATAGTAGTAGTAGTGTAGTAGTAAGTAGTATAATAATAGTAGTAAATAATAATAGTCAGTTTAAATAAGACACATAACAGTCAGATAGACGCTATATTGAAAAAGGGTGACGTTAGGAGTCCCTATAACCGCCGAGTGTGTATGGGGAGGGGTATGAGTGTCAATGAAGCGAAAGTGGTCTGCCAGGATCGGGACAAAAGGGGATCCATATCTCTGCCTACCCCTCTACAGGGAATCAGGCGTGATGTGAGGCGTCTTAGTATGTTAAATACCGAGTACAAAAGAACGAAATAAAGTAACGCTACATTGATCTGTGCACTCGTGTGTATACGTACATCAATAATGAGAGTTGACTTTTTTAAGTACAATAAACATACACGTCACGCCTGAATCCCTGTACAGGGGACAGATATTACGCATTGTCACTCATATACCTTCTCATACACACTCGGCTGTTATAGGTACTTCTAACGTCACTCTTTTAATTAATATGGCGTCTATCTGTCTGTCATACATTTATATATATATATTAAAATATACTTTGTAAGTATGAAGATTAAGTAATGTATTGCAAATGAGGTATGATAAGAACCAGTGATACGAGTACGAAATAACGTTATATATGATCTGAAAGAAGATTATTAGAAAAAATGATATTGAATGGTATGAATGAACGAATGGGTTCAATGAATGTGAGTGTATGAATCACTCAATGAATGAATGTGTTCAATGTGAGCGTATGACTCCAAGACCAGTCAACGTGACCCTTCGCGCGGTACCTTTTGTTCCTCGAGCCGTGCCATCTGCTGGTCCTTGGCAGCCGCCTGCGTCGCCATCTCTACCATCTGCTCTTCCATTTGGGCCACCACCGAGGTGTTCTTCTCCAACTTCTGCAGCAGTTCCTCCTACCAGGGCCAATAGTGCGTTAGATACTTACTCCTATACATGTACTATATGATTTGTACTTGTGACGGAGCAGTCAGGGGTTCAAGTATTGGAAACTGCAGAGTTAGTACGATCCCACATGTTCACCAGATAATCAGAATGACCCACTATAGTCTGGCTAACGAAAGTAGATACTGAAAAAGCGCGGCAAATTTAAAATATATTAGCATTGCAACCCTAAAATAAAAAGGAAAGGCGGAACAACTCACTTTGATACTTTGACATTTATTTTTATTTTACTAGTGGATGCTTCCAATTTCGTCCGCGTTATGACGTGATTAAAAGTAGCTTATATAAGTTGTTATCTCTTTATTAACTCCATACCAAACATCACACGGATACGTCACTCAATTGTAGCGTATTAAAGGAACAAAAAGAACAAACAAAAAATAACTTAAACGAATATGTACTTACTTAATTAAAATAAAAAATATCAAGACATTTTGACCGTACTAACCTAGAGATCGCGCCACATACGGTGGCAGTTGGAGGCGTCGCCACAGTCGCGTAATTCAGTGTTACCAGTAAACGCGCCAAAACTAGCACTCACTGTGCCATACGGCTCGAAACATTATAGGTTTCATTTGTAACGATCTTTGGTTGCAGAGCTATAAACTCAAATAAAACAAATTAATATATCAAAGTCAAAATATGTTTATTATACTATTTCAAACATGATTAATAATTAACGGGACTTATCCTTCTTATTATATATTACATATATTATGTGTTCCTTCACTCTGTCCGCAATAGACCGTTTAGTCTGTTCGACATAGGATTTCCCACAGCTGCAATCAATCTTATACACACCCTTATATCTTATATCATGAGTATAAATCGCGAATCTCTTAAAACTATTATTTCAAACATGGCACTGAGCATTGTCTTTACATATTTTTTACCGAGGTTAGATCAGCGGAGACCCTAGCTTGGAGAAGAACTAACAAGAAACTCCGGAAATCAATTTATTATAATCACCCTTAACAAACATAAAAATTACAAAGAGTGGGCAAAAAACACAACGCTGGTAATACTAAATTTACTTTTCATACAAAATAACACGCAATGGCGGAAACGTCAAATTTAGTTCCAAGTTTGGCTACTGCCACCGTATGTGGCGGGTACTCTAACCTAACTATACGCAAGTCAACCATAAAGAATCATCAACAACACGCCAACTTTGGCGTCAGAAATAGGAATGCCATACACTAATTCTGATTTTACCAAATTTTTCGAAAAACGCCCACAAATTATTTTCATTAAAATAAAATTGCCAAGTTTTTCTCTACCTAATTAGTTAAGATATAGTGTACCTAATTACTTGAGCTATTTATTAGACCAACGTAAGGCTTACTGTAGCTCTTGTAATGGTCCAACACGTACATACGAGACTTATTTTCGATTAACACAATTTTAGCCGACGTACGAATTTTTATAACTCATTTTATAAAATGTTCAAAATGAGTTTGTTTTAAAAATGCCTTTTTAGAATTAATTGTTCCTAAGTACTTTCTACTTAAAATACCCCAAATTGTAGGGTAAATATCCGATGGTAGGAACACTTTAGTGTTGTCATATAAAAAGTTTGCAAAATTATCCAGTATCTACTTTCGTTAGCCAGACTATAGTATTTTAGTATTTAGGAGTGGTTACATAACGTTATGAACAGAAGATCATGCATGATAAGGTTAATAGAAATGAGTGAGGCGAATGATGTTAAGAAGTCATACTTGTATACAGCACTTAACATACTAACATATCACATACGGGGTAGTCATAGTTTTAGGTTTCCATCTCCGCAATTATGGAGGTAGTAATTCTATGGCCACCTCGAACCCACGTGTTGACCAGAGAGTAATTACTCAAAGTGGCAGACGTGTAAATACGATGTATTAAAAACTCACTGCAGAGGGCGGATACATCTTCTCTCGGGCGGTGAACTCGGTGATCTCCCGCAGGTTGCGCTCAGCCACCAATGCCCTCTCGCGGAGAACGCACGGCGGCGTCGCCGGCTTACCTGCGTACACGAGACGAGATTCAATGTAAAGTCATTAAGGCAACTTTTATATCACGAAATAAAAAGACAATTGGTATGAAATAGATACATTCACATCATGCCTGATTACCTGTAGAAGTGTTAGGCAGAGGTCACTGCCCCCATTTGTCCCGCTCTGACAGTTTATTTTCGCTTCATAGACAGTCTTACAACTTCTCATTCACACTTTGCGGTTATAGGTACTTCTAACGTCAACCTTTTTGAATATAGCGTCTATCTGACTGTTATATGTCTTATTTTATATTAAATAAAATAAAAATATATATAAAAAGACATCTGTCCGGTATACCGATGACCTGGAAAACGTGGCTTGTGGCAAGATGAGGCCAGGAAACCGTGTTTTATTGTATAGAGTCTTGGAGAGAGATTTCCAGCAGTATGCTGTTACGGGCTAATTGATTTATTAGTTCAATATACGTTTCCCACTACTTTTACATATTAGAGTGCTAAATATTATTATTAATAAAATGACATAACGGTGACACTACACATTATTAATCAACGTCTATCGCTACTGAGGTGGTGTAAAGTACGGTTTAGATAGATAGATTTTGGTTAAATTAAAAAGTAGCATGTGAGCCGACTTAACCGCAAGGTGTATGGCATATTAAGAAATATAAATAAAAAAATAAATAAAAAAAAGTAGCATGCACTGTATACGACACGAATACATAATGTATACGTATACTTTCACGTCTTTTCGGTGTAGACAGAACTTCTGAATCGCAATATCTCTTTGACCACTTTTGGCAATTTATTGTCTTAAGGTAGGCTTTTATAATCTAATTGTATACTCACGGAAGCACCCGTGGTAAGGCGATTTGCATTCGCTATTCGGTTTATCAGGCGTCGTCTCCTCTTCGCTATCTGAAATAAATATTATAGGCAATTTATGTAGAAAAATAACCCAAGTATACAAGTATTGCGTACTGTGATGTTACTTTCCACTGTAAAAATATATTTTACGCGATGGCATAGATAACGAATTGCCGTATTCACCTATCTTTGCAAACCAATCTTAACATTTCAAATCAAAATTCACAGGGAAAAAAATCACAAAAATTCCTAAGGAAAACAACGGCCTCTGGTAAACCCTATTATAATATATATGACAATGTCTGAACTCCGTATAACGAGGCGGTATCAATCATGTTTGGCCTTGTTCTACGTCGAAATATGGACATTAAATAGCCTACAGCCGCATAATAGCAGCGTAGGTAGCCTAGGTAAGGTTACAAAATACACTCACCGATTTCTATGACCTCTTCCGTCAGAGAGGGCGCTGGCGGCGGCCGCGGCGTCTGCAGGGACGGCGCCTCCACCAACATGGAACTGTGGAAACAAACATGTGGTAAGAAAAAGACCCAATACGACAATTGTCTGTGTTTGATTAATATGATTAATAGTTATTTTTAAACACTCGCGATCTATACTCATTTTATTTACTATGAGAGACCGGTTCATATCACATTTATATCACAGGGTCATATATCATTTATTAATTTATCGTGATATGACCTGGTCTCTCATAGTAAATAAAATTAATATGATTAATAACTAACGGGACTTATCGCGTAAGTTTTTATATAATAAAGTTACCGAACGTAGCCGAAACGTCGGGTTAATAAAGGTAACTTTATTATATAAAAACTTAAGCATAAGTCCCGTTAGTTATTAATCATGAGTATAAATCGCGAATCTCTTAAAAATATAATTGATTGATATTCTAAGACCATATATAAGATTGCTGTAGTCCGGAAATAAACGTAAGAGTACCAAATAAATGCTGAACAGTAATATTGTAGACGACTACTAAGGTGCTAGAGGTCAAGCGAATCTATTGGGTGCTGGGTTGACGACCTGTCAGAAATATTAATATCATCTCTAACACAATAATCCTGTTAAAATTATCTGATGATATATTGTAAATCTCAGATTAAATCTGAATTGATTAAAGCTGAAAAAAGATTATAGGACGTGAACGAATGTTAATGATATTTATTAATATCGCTGAACTATACTGTAAGTCTTCACGAAACAGATTTGATTTAACTGCGACTATATACTGTCCTGGACGGGGTAGACCGCGTAGAACATACACAGATCAAATAGGAAACATTCTTCTCAAGACGGTTAACGTGAGTGAAGCAAGGGACATTTTGTGAGGATCGTTCCAGGGGCCTTACTCCACTAATGCATTGTAGGCACAATATTACTTTAGTATCAATACAGTAATAATTTGACGCTTTGGCCCATAAAGGAGTGCCACTGAAGTATTACTGTATCGATACTGAAGTAATAATGTGCCCATTTTTTTTTCAGGCTTCCCGCGACCACGGCCTATGCAACTGGGTCGAAACGTAGGGCAAAATAAAGGTAATCAGATAACTTTATTAATTTATCGTGATATGACCCGGTCTCTCATAGGAAATAAAATGAGTATAAATCCCGAGTGTTTAAAAATAACTAATATTGTGCCTACAATGCATTAGTGGAGTAAGGCCTCAGGTGGCGATCAATAGTATGTGTATACTGACTTGTACTTCAAAGCAGGCGTTTTGAACGGCTCTTCCCGTATAGGTGACAGCGCGACGGTTTCCGTACGGGGCGCGCACCAAGTCTGGCGTCTATCATGCCGCGGTCGCGGGAGAGGCCCGCGCGCCACTCCGCTCACTATCTGCCGCCGTAGACGCTGCATCTGGCCACGCAGCTCGTTGTACTCGTGCTGAAAACCGCAATACATAAAGTGTGTGTAAATTTTAACTTATATGCATAAGCAATTGCTTTACCAATAAGGCCGCCATTTGTGCATAACAATTAAGTTTTCTATCACTAATGTATATATTGTTTAAGTGTTATGTGTACAATAAAGAGTTAAATAAATAAATAAAATAATATATAAGCTTGAGTGGCGCTGTTATGTTGGTGTTCGTGATTTATAAGGGGTTAAATAAACACTATAGTCGAATAGAGAGACAATAACGTTATCCGCAAAACTGGACTAGGTTCGGCATTTTTATTGGACTGATTGGATAAAAAAAGTTCACACCGCCACTTACCGTTCGCATTATAGTGTATTTATATTATACTATATTTGTGTTGTCTTATGGAACATTGGTGATCGGTTGCTAGCCTATCGCCCAATAGATCCCATTTATAATAGTCGCTGCATGTATTTCAAAGTCAATTATCTTGATAACAATATACTTTGAACCAGTGATTCCTGCATACCTCTATTTTCTTCTTGGTCTCGAGGATCTTGTGCAGTCGCGACAGCTCCTTGGTGAGCTTCTGGATGTTGGTGGCCTCCGTGTTCACCTCGTTCACCTCCGGCTTGTTGCGCACCGTCTTCGCCCGCATCGCGAACCTACGGGAGTGAACGGAATGAGTGAATGAATGAATGAACGAAATGAATGGATGAATGAACAGAATGATTGAGATCTAAAAGTGTAAATTTACAAAATGAACTCAACTATCGGATATTCAGTTATATAACAGTACTTTGCATTGCGTGTAAAGTTTCTGGAGGTCCATCTAGCTAGATTGTGCATTGAGTCGGGGAAAGCATCGATCGTAAGGAAACCTGCCTGTTTCTCGAAATAGTCGGAATAGCAATAGTTAGTATCTATATGCAGCAAGATGGTTATTGATTATCAGGTAAAAAGAGGGTCACGCGTGATAAAAGACCATCAAATAACTTAGATGCATTAGTGTCCTCCCTTTAGGTCTACATATGTATGACTCTGATAGAAAGGTACATTGGTATATTGCTCGGTAGTGAACCGTTTCACCGTATACAAGCACTGTTTATTACCTATCACGAGGAATATGCAGGTTTCATCACGATATTTTCCCTCACCGATAGCGACTGTAAATTATGTACGTAAATGAAAATCACATTTCAAATTTCATTCATTGTTAAATTCGCCGGTATTTTTACCTAGGACTTCTAATAAGTCGGAGTAGTCTGAGACCACTTGGCTACAGCCGTTTTACATATACATTCATTCCTTTCCCTTTTGGTAAAAAATCGTGCCAATCGTGTGTACTAACTGCAACGTGGACAGCGTGTGCTCGTGGCCGGCCGGAGTCACTGCACATATGATGCTGGTTTTAGCGTTGCCTCCTAAAGAGTTTTGCAGTAACCGCGTCAGCTTACTGTCTCTGTAGGACACGAACCTGTGAACGAAAGGACAGTGTTAGTAGTATACATAAATACATATGTTCACGTCCTTTATTCCCTTTAGGGGAGGACTGAATCTTGAGACATGAAAACATGTATTCCATAACTGTAGCAGTAGTATGTTCCAAAAGCAAATAGAAATAAATTACGAAAATAGCTTAAAATACAATTCAGTAATCTCACAGGTAAATCAAGTAGAATAGAATAGAAAAACATTTATTAACACTCACAGGGACAGCTTACATATAATGTTTTACATAGAGCGTATCTGTTAATGTGATATACTAGTTTATGATTAATAACTACCGCGACTTATCGCGTATTTTTTAAACAATAAAGTTACCTTATTAACCCGACGTTTCGGCTACGTTGCAGCAGCCATGGTCAGTCATCATCAGTCTGCCCGTGACCATGGCTGCTGCAACGTAACCGAAACGTCGGGTTAATAAAGGTAACTTTATTATTTAAAACTTACGCGATACGACCGATCACTATACTAATTTAGCACTGAACTTACTTGCAATTAGGCTCAGTCAGCTGATGTATGACCTTAGCCAGCACAGAGAGGGATTGGTTGATGTGGCACCCTTCTAAGAAGCGAGCGCCTTTGGCCCCCGACTGGGAGGCGCGCTCTGACCCCGCCAGGTCAACCAAGTTGAGTTGGGACACGTGTACGCACCCCTCCCCTCCGTCACCTCCCTCCTCTATGTGTTCGCGTGACTCTATGGTCTGTGAAGGAAAGAGATTTGTCAGGATCCAGGTGGCGATTGATTAGTTCCGTCTCCGTTAGGAATGTAGAGGCGTGAATGTATGTATGTAAATATAGGTTATTAAAATATAGGTATTAGGTTATTTAAATATAGGTATTAGGAGAAACACATTTATTTATCTTGACCTTCCAAATACAGCTTTGTTAGTACTTACTAATTAATTAATCTTACTTAGTTTATGTTTACCGAAACTGTTATTATTAGCTCTACCTTATGTAGAATTTGTTAGATTTCGGTGTATCAATTGAAGTCTATCGTTTGCTAGTACCCAATGTGTCAGGTCAACTATTCTCTTAACTATTTGACTACATAAGGTAAAAAATAATAATAATAGATTTAAACTTCATTCCATTATCAATATCATTATATATATCAGACAGTTTCCAATTTCAAACTTTATTATAAATATGGTAACATTGGGACATTAAGTTGTGTTGCCAGCATTTGCAAACGACAATACATCCTTCTTTGGTGTGTATTTTTTCATAATTATCAAGTAGGTCAATATCAATGCCGCTTATCTCTGATAGAGATAATGTAAAATTTAATTATAAAATTGTACACACGTAATACTAACCTCGCGTCCTTCAGATAATACAATGTGTGAGGCAGGAAAATAAAATACAAACAGTAATTAGTTAGAATAATTACCTATACAATCAAAGAATGTTTATTTGAGCATTTTATGATGATGGTCACTTGATAGATAAACAAATAACTAAAACACACCTAAAACTATTAGATTCAGTTTATACATGTCTACTAAAATAAATTCATTTTTCAATAGTCTGGAATTTAATTAGTCTGTATAGGCACAAAGTTACCCTATTTGGTAAGCAGTTGACCATCAGAAAATTTCATAACTTTATTATTCAATATATACTTCAGAGGAATAGCCATAGTTCACAGATATTTTTTTATCGCAGTAGCAATGGAGTTGTATCACTGTCATAGTTAAT